>BSDF01000014.1:1690024-1702524 GCA_027925045.1 Hypotaenidia okinawae | reverse complement strand
CTGGCCTGGCCTGGCCTGGCCTGGCCTGGCCTGGCCTGGCCTGGCCTGGCCTGGCCTGGCCTGGCCTGGCCTGGCCTGGCCTGGCCTGGCCTGGCCTGGCCTGGCCTGGCCTGGCCTGGCCTGGCCTGGCCTGGCCTGGCCTGGCCTGGCCTGGCCTGGCCTGGCCTGGCCTGGCCTGGCCTGGCCTGGCCTGGCCTGGCCTGGCCTGGCCTGGCCTGGCCTGGCCTGGCCTGGCCTGGCCTGGCCTGGCCTGGCCTGGCCTGGCCTGGCCTGGCCTGGCCTGGCCTGGCCTGGCCTGGCCTGGCCTGGCCTGGCCTGGCCTGGCCTGGCCTGGCCTGGCCTGGCCTGGCCTGGCCTGGCCTGGCCTGGCCTGGCCTGGCCTGGCCTGGCCTGGCCTGGCCTGGCCTGGCCTGGCCTGGCCTGGCCTGGCCTGGCCTGGCCTGGCCTGGCCTGGCCTGGCCTGGCCTGGCCTGGCCTGGCCTGGCCTGGCCTGGCCTGGCCTGGCCTGGCCTGGCCTGGCCTGGCCTGGCCTGGCCTGGCCTGGCCTGGCCTGGCCTGGCCTGGCCTGGCCTGGCCTGGCCTGGCCTGGCCTGGCCTGGCCTGGCCTGGCCTGGCCTGGCCTGGCCTGGCCTGGCCTGGCCTGGCCTGGCCTGGCCTGGCCTGGCCTGGCCTGGCCTGGCCTGGCCTGGCCTGGCCTGGCCTGGCCTGGCCTGGCCTGGCCTGGCCTGGCCTGGCCTGGCCTGGCCTGGCCTGGCCTGGCCTGGCCTGGCCTGGCCTGGCCTGGCCTGGCCTGGCCTGGCCTGGCCTGGCCTGGCCTGGCCTGGCCTGGCCTGGCCTGGCCTGGCCTGGCCTGGCCTGGCCTGGCCTGGCCTGGCCTGGCCTGGCCTGGCCTGGCCTGGCCTGGCCTGGCCTGGCCTGGCCTGGCCTGGCCTGGCCTGGCCTGGCCTGGCCTGGCCTGGCCTGGCCTGGCCTGGCCTGGCCTGGCCTGGCCTGGCCTGGCCTGGCCTGGCCTGGCCTGGCCTGGCCTGGCCTGGCCTGGCCTGGCCTGGCCTGGCCTGGCCTGGCCTGGCCTGGCCTGGCCTGGCCTGGCCTGGCCTGGCCTGGCCTGGCCTGGCCTGGCCTGGCCTGGCCTGGCCTGGCCTGGCCTGGCCTGGCCTGGCCTGGCCTGGCCTGGCCTGGCCTGGCCTGGCCTGGCCTGGCCTGGCCTGGCCTGGCCTGGCCTGGCCTGGCCTGGCCTGGCCTGGCCTGGCCTGGCCTGGCCTGGCCTGGCCTGGCCTGGCCTGGCCTGGCCTGGCCTGGCCTGGCCTGGCCTGGCCTGGCCTGGCCTGGCCTGGCCTGGCCTGGCCTGGCCTGGCCTGGCCTGGCCTGGCCTGGCCTGGCCTGGCCTGGCCTGGCCTGGCCTGGCCTGGCCTGGCCTGGCCTGGCCTGGCCTGGCCTGGCCTGGCCTGGCCTGGCCTGGCCTGGCCTGGCCTGGCCTGGCCTGGCCTGGCCTGGCCTGGCCTGGCCTGGCCTGGCCTGGCCTGGCCTGGCCTGGCCTGGCCTGGCCTGGCCTGGCCTGGCCTGGCCTGGCCTGGCCTGGCCTGGCCTGGCCTGGCCTGGCCTGGCCTGGCCTGGCCTGGCCTGGCCTGGCCTGGCCTGGCCTGGCCTGGCCTGGCCTGGCCTGGCCTGGCCTGGCCTGGCCTGGCCTGGCCTGGCCTGGCCTGGCCTGGCCTGGCCTGGCCTGGCCTGGCCTGGCCTGGCCTGGCCTGGCCTGGCCTGGCCTGGCCTGGCCTGGCCTGGCCTGGCCTGGCCTGGCCTGGCCTGGCCTGGCCTGGCCTGGCCTGGCCTGGCCTGGCCTGGCCTGGCCTGGCCTGGCCTGGCCTGGCCTGGCCTGGCCTGGCCTGGCCTGGCCTGGCCTGGCCTGGCCTGGCCTGGCCTGGCCTGGCCTGGCCTGGCCTGGCCTGGCCTGGCCTGGCCTGGCCTGGCCTGGCCTGGCCTGGCCTGGCCTGGCCTGGCCTGGCCTGGCCTGGCCTGGCCTGGCCTGGCCTGGCCTGGCCTGGCCTGGCCTGGCCTGGCCTGGCCTGGCCTGGCCTGGCCTGGCCTGGCCTGGCCTGGCCTGGCCTGGCCTGGCCTGGCCTGGCCTGGCCTGGCCTGGCCTGGCCTGGCCTGGCCTGGCCTGGCCTGGCCTGGCCTGGCCTGGCCTGGCCTGGCCTGGCCTGGCCTGGCCTGGCCTGGCCTGGCCTGGCCTGGCCTGGCCTGGCCTGGCCTGGCCTGGCCTGGCCTGGCCTGGCCTGGCCTGGCCTGGCCTGGCCTGGCCTGGCCTGGCCTGGCCTGGCCTGGCCTGGCCTGGCCTGGCCTGGCCTGGCCTGGCCTGGCCTGGCCTGGCCTGGCCTGGCCTGGCCTGGCCTGGCCTGGCCTGGCCTGGCCTGGCCTGGCCTGGCCTGGCCTGGCCTGGCCTGGCCTGGCCTGGCCTGGCCTGGCCTGGCCTGGCCTGGCCTGGCCTGGCCTGGCCTGGCCTGGCCTGGCCTGGCCTGGCCTGGCCTGGCCTGGCCTGGCCTGGCCTGGCCTGGCCTGGCCTGGCCTGGCCTGGCCTGGCCTGGCCTGGCCTGGCCTGGCCTGGCCTGGCCTGGCCTGGCCTGGCCTGGCCTGGCCTGGCCTGGCCTGGCCTGGCCTGGCCTGGCCTGGCCTGGCCTGGCCTGGCCTGGCCTGGCCTGGCCTGGCCTGGCCTGGCCTGGCCTGGCCTGGCCTGGCCTGGCCTGGCCTGGCCTGGCCTGGCCTGGCCTGGCCTGGCCTGGCCTGGCCTGGCCTGGCCTGGCCTGGCCTGGCCTGGCCTGGCCTGGCCTGGCCTGGCCTGGCCTGGCCTGGCCTGGCCTGGCCTGGCCTGGCCTGGCCTGGCCTGGCCTGGCCTGGCCTGGCCTGGCCTGGCCTGGCCTGGCCTGGCCTGGCCTGGCCTGGCCTGGCCTGGCCTGGCCTGGCCTGGCCTGGCCTGGCCTGGCCTGGCCTGGCCTGGCCTGGCCTGGCCTGGCCTGGCCTGGCCTGGCCTGGCCTGGCCTGGCCTGGCCTGGCCTGGCCTGGCCTGGCCTGGCCTGGCCTGGCCTGGCCTGGCCTGGCCTGGCCTGGCCTGGCCTGGCCTGGCCTGGCCTGGCCTGGCCTGGCCTGGCCTGGCCTGGCCTGGCCTGGCCTGGCCTGGCCTGGCCTGGCCTGGCCTGGCCTGGCCTGGCCTGGCCTGGCCTGGCCTGGCCTGGCCTGGCCTGGCCTGGCCTGGCCTGGCCTGGCCTGGCCTGGCCTGGCCTGGCCTGGCCTGGCCTGGCCTGGCCTGGCCTGGCCTGGCCTGGCCTGGCCTGGCCTGGCCTGGCCTGGCCTGGCCTGGCCTGGCCTGGCCTGGCCTGGCCTGGCCTGGCCTGGCCTGGCCTGGCCTGGCCTGGCCTGGCCTGGCCTGGCCTGGCCTGGCCTGGCCTGGCCTGGCCTGGCCTGGCCTGGCCTGGCCTGGCCTGGCCTGGCCTGGCCTGGCCTGGCCTGGCCTGGCCTGGCCTGGCCTGGCCTGGCCTGGCCTGGCCTGGCCTGGCCTGGCCTGGCCTGGCCTGGCCTGGCCTGGCCTGGCCTGGCCTGGCCTGGCCTGGCCTGGCCTGGCCTGGCCTGGCCTGGCCTGGCCTGGCCTGGCCTGGCCTGGCCTGGCCTGGCCTGGCCTGGCCTGGCCTGGCCTGGCCTGGCCTGGCCTGGCCTGGCCTGGCCTGGCCTGGCCTGGCCTGGCCTGGCCTGGCCTGGCCTGGCCTGGCCTGGCCTGGCCTGGCCTGGCCTGGCCTGGCCTGGCCTGGCCTGGCCTGGCCTGGCCTGGCCTGGCCTGGCCTGGCCTGGCCTGGCCTGGCCTGGCCTGGCCTGGCCTGGCCTGGCCTGGCCTGGCCTGGCCTGGCCTGGCCTGGCCTGGCCTGGCCTGGCCTGGCCTGGCCTGGCCTGGCCTGGCCTGGCCTGGCCTGGCCTGGCCTGGCCTGGCCTGGCCTGGCCTGGCCTGGCCTGGCCTGGCCTGGCCTGGCCTGGCCTGGCCTGGCCTGGCCTGGCCTGGCCTGGCCTGGCCTGGCCTGGCCTGGCCTGGCCTGGCCTGGCCTGGCCTGGCCTGGCCTGGCCTGGCCTGGCCTGGCCTGGCCTGGCCTGGCCTGGCCTGGCCTGGCCTGGCCTGGCCTGGCCTGGCCTGGCCTGGCCTGGCCTGGCCTGGCCTGGCCTGGCCTGGCCTGGCCTGGCCTGGCCTGGCCTGGCCTGGCCTGGCCTGGCCTGGCCTGGCCTGGCCTGGCCTGGCCTGGCCTGGCCTGGCCTGGCCTGGCCTGGCCTGGCCTGGCCTGGCCTGGCCTGGCCTGGCCTGGCCTGGCCTGGCCTGGCCTGGCCTGGCCTGGCCTGGCCTGGCCTGGCCTGGCCTGGCCTGGCCTGGCCTGGCCTGGCCTGGCCTGGCCTGGCCTGGCCTGGCCTGGCCTGGCCTGGCCTGGCCTGGCCTGGCCTGGCCTGGCCTGGCCTGGCCTGGCCTGGCCTGGCCTGGCCTGGCCTGGCCTGGCCTGGCCTGGCCTGGCCTGGCCTGGCCTGGCCTGGCCTGGCCTGGCCTGGCCTGGCCTGGCCTGGCCTGGCCTGGCCTGGCCTGGCCTGGCCTGGCCTGGCCTGGCCTGGCCTGGCCTGGCCTGGCCTGGCCTGGCCTGGCCTGGCCTGGCCTGGCCTGGCCTGGCCTGGCCTGGCCTGGCCTGGCCTGGCCTGGCCTGGCCTGGCCTGGCCTGGCCTGGCCTGGCCTGGCCTGGCCTGGCCTGGCCTGGCCTGGCCTGGCCTGGCCTGGCCTGGCCTGGCCTGGCCTGGCCTGGCCTGGCCTGGCCTGGCCTGGCCTGGCCTGGCCTGGCCTGGCCTGGCCTGGCCTGGCCTGGCCTGGCCTGGCCTGGCCTGGCCTGGCCTGGCCTGGCCTGGCCTGGCCTGGCCTGGCCTGGCCTGGCCTGGCCTGGCCTGGCCTGGCCTGGCCTGGCCTGGCCTGGCCTGGCCTGGCCTGGCCTGGCCTGGCCTGGCCTGGCCTGGCCTGGCCTGGCCTGGCCTGGCCTGGCCTGGCCTGGCCTGGCCTGGCCTGGCCTGGCCTGGCCTGGCCTGGCCTGGCCTGGCCTGGCCTGGCCTGGCCTGGCCTGGCCTGGCCTGGCCTGGCCTGGCCTGGCCTGGCCTGGCCTGGCCTGGCCTGGCCTGGCCTGGCCTGGCCTGGCCTGGCCTGGCCTGGCCTGGCCTGGCCTGGCCTGGCCTGGCCTGGCCTGGCCTGGCCTGGCCTGGCCTGGCCTGGCCTGGCCTGGCCTGGCCTGGCCTGGCCTGGCCTGGCCTGGCCTGGCCTGGCCTGGCCTGGCCTGGCCTGGCCTGGCCTGGCCTGGCCTGGCCTGGCCTGGCCTGGCCTGGCCTGGCCTGGCCTGGCCTGGCCTGGCCTGGCCTGGCCTGGCCTGGCCTGGCCTGGCCTGGCCTGGCCTGGCCTGGCCTGGCCTGGCCTGGCCTGGCCTGGCCTGGCCTGGCCTGGCCTGGCCTGGCCTGGCCTGGCCTGGCCTGGCCTGGCCTGGCCTGGCCTGGCCTGGCCTGGCCTGGCCTGGCCTGGCCTGGCCTGGCCTGGCCTGGCCTGGCCTGGCCTGGCCTGGCCTGGCCTGGCCTGGCCTGGCCTGGCCTGGCCTGGCCTGGCCTGGCCTGGCCTGGCCTGGCCTGGCCTGGCCTGGCCTGGCCTGGCCTGGCCTGGCCTGGCCTGGCCTGGCCTGGCCTGGCCTGGCCTGGCCTGGCCTGGCCTGGCCTGGCCTGGCCTGGCCTGGCCTGGCCTGGCCTGGCCTGGCCTGGCCTGGCCTGGCCTGGCCTGGCCTGGCCTGGCCTGGCCTGGCCTGGCCTGGCCTGGCCTGGCCTGGCCTGGCCTGGCCTGGCCTGGCCTGGCCTGGCCTGGCCTGGCCTGGCCTGGCCTGGCCTGGCCTGGCCTGGCCTGGCCTGGCCTGGCCTGGCCTGGCCTGGCCTGGCCTGGCCTGGCCTGGCCTGGCCTGGCCTGGCCTGGCCTGGCCTGGCCTGGCCTGGCCTGGCCTGGCCTGGCCTGGCCTGGCCTGGCCTGGCCTGGCCTGGCCTGGCCTGGCCTGGCCTGGCCTGGCCTGGCCTGGCCTGGCCTGGCCTGGCCTGGCCTGGCCTGGCCTGGCCTGGCCTGGCCTGGCCTGGCCTGGCCTGGCCTGGCCTGGCCTGGCCTGGCCTGGCCTGGCCTGGCCTGGCCTGGCCTGGCCTGGCCTGGCCTGGCCTGGCCTGGCCTGGCCTGGCCTGGCCTGGCCTGGCCTGGCCTGGCCTGGCCTGGCCTGGCCTGGCCTGGCCTGGCCTGGCCTGGCCTGGCCTGGCCTGGCCTGGCCTGGCCTGGCCTGGCCTGGCCTGGCCTGGCCTGGCCTGGCCTGGCCTGGCCTGGCCTGGCCTGGCCTGGCCTGGCCTGGCCTGGCCTGGCCTGGCCTGGCCTGGCCTGGCCTGGCCTGGCCTGGCCTGGCCTGGCCTGGCCTGGCCTGGCCTGGCCTGGCCTGGCCTGGCCTGGCCTGGCCTGGCCTGGCCTGGCCTGGCCTGGCCTGGCCTGGCCTGGCCTGGCCTGGCCTGGCCTGGCCTGGCCTGGCCTGGCCTGGCCTGGCCTGGCCTGGCCTGGCCTGGCCTGGCCTGGCCTGGCCTGGCCTGGCCTGGCCTGGCCTGGCCTGGCCTGGCCTGGCCTGGCCTGGCCTGGCCTGGCCTGGCCTGGCCTGGCCTGGCCTGGCCTGGCCTGGCCTGGCCTGGCCTGGCCTGGCCTGGCCTGGCCTGGCCTGGCCTGGCCTGGCCTGGCCTGGCCTGGCCTGGCCTGGCCTGGCCTGGCCTGGCCTGGCCTGGCCTGGCCTGGCCTGGCCTGGCCTGGCCTGGCCTGGCCTGGCCTGGCCTGGCCTGGCCTGGCCTGGCCTGGCCTGGCCTGGCCTGGCCTGGCCTGGCCTGGCCTGGCCTGGCCTGGCCTGGCCTGGCCTGGCCTGGCCTGGCCTGGCCTGGCCTGGCCTGGCCTGGCCTGGCCTGGCCTGGCCTGGCCTGGCCTGGCCTGGCCTGGCCTGGCCTGGCCTGGCCTGGCCTGGCCTGGCCTGGCCTGGCCTGGCCTGGCCTGGCCTGGCCTGGCCTGGCCTGGCCTGGCCTGGCCTGGCCTGGCCTGGCCTGGCCTGGCCTGGCCTGGCCTGGCCTGGCCTGGCCTGGCCTGGCCTGGCCTGGCCTGGCCTGGCCTGGCCTGGCCTGGCCTGGCCTGGCCTGGCCTGGCCTGGCCTGGCCTGGCCTGGCCTGGCCTGGCCTGGCCTGGCCTGGCCTGGCCTGGCCTGGCCTGGCCTGGCCTGGCCTGGCCTGGCCTGGCCTGGCCTGGCCTGGCCTGGCCTGGCCTGGCCTGGCCTGGCCTGGCCTGGCCTGGCCTGGCCTGGCCTGGCCTGGCCTGGCCTGGCCTGGCCTGGCCTGGCCTGGCCTGGCCTGGCCTGGCCTGGCCTGGCCTGGCCTGGCCTGGCCTGGCCTGGCCTGGCCTGGCCTGGCCTGGCCTGGCCTGGCCTGGCCTGGCCTGGCCTGGCCTGGCCTGGCCTGGCCTGGCCTGGCCTGGCCTGGCCTGGCCTGGCCTGGCCTGGCCTGGCCTGGCCTGGCCTGGCCTGGCCTGGCCTGGCCTGGCCTGGCCTGGCCTGGCCTGGCCTGGCCTGGCCTGGCCTGGCCTGGCCTGGCCTGGCCTGGCCTGGCCTGGCCTGGCCTGGCCTGGCCTGGCCTGGCCTGGCCTGGCCTGGCCTGGCCTGGCCTGGCCTGGCCTGGCCTGGCCTGGCCTGGCCTGGCCTGGCCTGGCCTGGCCTGGCCTGGCCTGGCCTGGCCTGGCCTGGCCTGGCCTGGCCTGGCCTGGCCTGGCCTGGCCTGGCCTGGCCTGGCCTGGCCTGGCCTGGCCTGGCCTGGCCTGGCCTGGCCTGGCCTGGCCTGGCCTGGCCTGGCCTGGCCTGGCCTGGCCTGGCCTGGCCTGGCCTGGCCTGGCCTGGCCTGGCCTGGCCTGGCCTGGCCTGGCCTGGCCTGGCCTGGCCTGGCCTGGCCTGGCCTGGCCTGGCCTGGCCTGGCCTGGCCTGGCCTGGCCTGGCCTGGCCTGGCCTGGCCTGGCCTGGCCTGGCCTGGCCTGGCCTGGCCTGGCCTGGCCTGGCCTGGCCTGGCCTGGCCTGGCCTGGCCTGGCCTGGCCTGGCCTGGCCTGGCCTGGCCTGGCCTGGCCTGGCCTGGCCTGGCCTGGCCTGGCCTGGCCTGGCCTGGCCTGGCCTGGCCTGGCCTGGCCTGGCCTGGCCTGGCCTGGCCTGGCCTGGCCTGGCCTGGCCTGGCCTGGCCTGGCCTGGCCTGGCCTGGCCTGGCCTGGCCTGGCCTGGCCTGGCCTGGCCTGGCCTGGCCTGGCCTGGCCTGGCCTGGCCTGGCCTGGCCTGGCCTGGCCTGGCCTGGCCTGGCCTGGCCTGGCCTGGCCTGGCCTGGCCTGGCCTGGCCTGGCCTGGCCTGGCCTGGCCTGGCCTGGCCTGGCCTGGCCTGGCCTGGCCTGGCCTGGCCTGGCCTGGCCTGGCCTGGCCTGGCCTGGCCTGGCCTGGCCTGGCCTGGCCTGGCCTGGCCTGGCCTGGCCTGGCCTGGCCTGGCCTGGCCTGGCCTGGCCTGGCCTGGCCTGGCCTGGCCTGGCCTGGCCTGGCCTGGCCTGGCCTGGCCTGGCCTGGCCTGGCCTGGCCTGGCCTGGCCTGGCCTGGCCTGGCCTGGCCTGGCCTGGCCTGGCCTGGCCTGGCCTGGCCTGGCCTGGCCTGGCCTGGCCTGGCCTGGCCTGGCCTGGCCTGGCCTGGCCTGGCCTGGCCTGGCCTGGCCTGGCCTGGCCTGGCCTGGCCTGGCCTGGCCTGGCCTGGCCTGGCCTGGCCTGGCCTGGCCTGGCCTGGCCTGGCCTGGCCTGGCCTGGCCTGGCCTGGCCTGGCCTGGCCTGGCCTGGCCTGGCCTGGCCTGGCCTGGCCTGGCCTGGCCTGGCCTGGCCTGGCCTGGCCTGGCCTGGCCTGGCCTGGCCTGGCCTGGCCTGGCCTGGCCTGGCCTGGCCTGGCCTGGCCTGGCCTGGCCTGGCCTGGCCTGGCCTGGCCTGGCCTGGCCTGGCCTGGCCTGGCCTGGCCTGGCCTGGCCTGGCCTGGCCTGGCCTGGCCTGGCCTGGCCTGGCCTGGCCTGGCCTGGCCTGGCCTGGCCTGGCCTGGCCTGGCCTGGCCTGGCCTGGCCTGGCCTGGCCTGGCCTGGCCTGGCCTGGCCTGGCCTGGCCTGGCCTGGCCTGGCCTGGCCTGGCCTGGCCTGGCCTGGCCTGGCCTGGCCTGGCCTGGCCTGGCCTGGCCTGGCCTGGCCTGGCCTGGCCTGGCCTGGCCTGGCCTGGCCTGGCCTGGCCTGGCCTGGCCTGGCCTGGCCTGGCCTGGCCTGGCCTGGCCTGGCCTGGCCTGGCCTGGCCTGGCCTGGCCTGGCCTGGCCTGGCCTGGCCTGGCCTGGCCTGGCCTGGCCTGGCCTGGCCTGGCCTGGCCTGGCCTGGCCTGGCCTGGCCTGGCCTGGCCTGGCCTGGCCTGGCCTGGCCTGGCCTGGCCTGGCCTGGCCTGGCCTGGCCTGGCCTGGCCTGGCCTGGCCTGGCCTGGCCTGGCCTGGCCTGGCCTGGCCTGGCCTGGCCTGGCCTGGCCTGGCCTGGCCTGGCCTGGCCTGGCCTGGCCTGGCCTGGCCTGGCCTGGCCTGGCCTGGCCTGGCCTGGCCTGGCCTGGCCTGGCCTGGCCTGGCCTGGCCTGGCCTGGCCTGGCCTGGCCTGGCCTGGCCTGGCCTGGCCTGGCCTGGCCTGGCCTGGCCTGGCCTGGCCTGGCCTGGCCTGGCCTGGCCTGGCCTGGCCTGGCCTGGCCTGGCCTGGCCTGGCCTGGCCTGGCCTGGCCTGGCCTGGCCTGGCCTGGCCTGGCCTGGCCTGGCCTGGCCTGGCCTGGCCTGGCCTGGCCTGGCCTGGCCTGGCCTGGCCTGGCCTGGCCTGGCCTGGCCTGGCCTGGCCTGGCCTGGCCTGGCCTGGCCTGGCCTGGCCTGGCCTGGCCTGGCCTGGCCTGGCCTGGCCTGGCCTGGCCTGGCCTGGCCTGGCCTGGCCTGGCCTGGCCTGGCCTGGCCTGGCCTGGCCTGGCCTGGCCTGGCCTGGCCTGGCCTGGCCTGGCCTGGCCTGGCCTGGCCTGGCCTGGCCTGGCCTGGCCTGGCCTGGCCTGGCCTGGCCTGGCCTGGCCTGGCCTGGCCTGGCCTGGCCTGGCCTGGCCTGGCCTGGCCTGGCCTGGCCTGGCCTGGCCTGGCCTGGCCTGGCCTGGCCTGGCCTGGCCTGGCCTGGCCTGGCCTGGCCTGGCCTGGCCTGGCCTGGCCTGGCCTGGCCTGGCCTGGCCTGGCCTGGCCTGGCCTGGCCTGGCCTGGCCTGGCCTGGCCTGGCCTGGCCTGGCCTGGCCTGGCCTGGCCTGGCCTGGCCTGGCCTGGCCTGGCCTGGCCCTGGCCAGGCGTGGCCCTGGCCCTGCTGGTCCTGAGCCCTGGGCCTGGCACTGGCCCTGGCCCTGGCTGTGAGGCTGGCCCCAGCCCTGGGCCTGGCCTGGCCCTGGTGGCCTGGCCTGGCCCTGACACTGGCCCTGGCCTGGCCCTGGCCCTTGCCCTGGCCCTGGCCCTAGGCCATGCCCTGCATTGGCCCTGGCCCTGGCCCCGGTGTGACCTAGGCGTGACCCTGGCCCTGGCCCTGCCTGGCCCTGACACTGGGCACTAGGCCTGACTAGTAGGCCTGGCCCTGGCACTGACGTTAGGCCTGGCCCTGGCCGTGGCCCAGGCCCTGGCCTGGCATGGGCGTGATTCTTGCTGACCCTAGCCTGGCCTGGCGTGACCCTGGGCCTGGCACTGGCCCTGAGCAGTAGGCCTGGCCCTGGCTACTGAGGCCTGGCCCTGGCCCTGGCCCTGGCCCTGGCCCTGCCTGGCCCTGGCACTGGCCTGGCCTGGGTGTGGCCCTGACCCTGGCCCTTGCCCTGTTGCTAACCCTAAACCTAACCCTAAACCTAACCCTAACCCTAGCCTAACCCTAACCCTAACCCTCACCCTAACCCTAATCTAACCCTAACGCTATCCCTAAACCTAACCCTAATACTAACCCTTACCCTAACCCTAGCCTAACCCTAACCGTAGCCTAACCCTAACCCTAACCCTCACCCTAATCCTAATCAAACCCTAACCCTATCCCTAAACCTAACCCTAATACTAAACCTTACCCTAACCCTAACCCTAACCATAAACCTAACCCTAAGCCTAACTATAACAAAAACCCTAACCCTAACCCTAACCCTAACCTTAACCCTAAACCTAACCCTAACCCTAACCCTAGCCCTCACCCTAGCGTAACCCTAACAATAACTACCCTAACCCTAACCCTAACCCTAATGCTAAACGTAACAATAACCCCAACCCTAAACCTATCCTTAAACCTAACAATAGCCCTAACCCTAACCCTAACCCTAGCCCTAACCCTAAACCTAACCCTAACTCTAACCCTATCCCTAACCCTAACCCTAACCCTAAACTTAACCCTAACCCTAACCCTAACCCTAACACTAACCCTAACTCTAAACCTAGCTTAACCCTAACCCTAGCCTAACCCTAACCCTAACCCTAACAATAAACCTAACCCTAACCCTAAACTTAACCCTAACCCTAACCCAAACCCTAACCCTAACCGTAACCCTAACCCTAACACTAACCCTAACTCTAAACCTAGCTTAACCCTAACCTAACCCTAACCCTAACCCTAACAATAAACCTAACCCTAACCCTAACCCTAATCCTAAACCTAACCCTAACCCTAACACTAAACCTAACCCTAAACCTAACCCTGCACTAATCCTAACCCTAACCCTAACCCTAACCCTAGCGTAACCCTAACCCTAACACTTACCCTAACCCTAACCCTAATCCTAACGCTAACCCTAGCCTAACCCTAACCCTAACCCTAACCGTAACCCTAACCCTAACCCTAAACCTAACCCTAACCCCAGCCTATAAATAGCTGTAACCCTAGCCCTACATTTAACCTTAACCCTCTCCCTAACCCTAATCCCCACACAGGGTATGACAGAAGAAGCCCTGCTCAGCCCGGCACGAAGGCTTTTCGTCTTTCTTCGGGGGAACCCTTCTGATACTACTTCCCTAGGCACTGGTCCCAGCCAGAGCAGCCTTCCATTCCAAACATGCCGAACGTCCGCGAATAGCTCCCAAACACAGGGAGTCAAGACCCAAAGACATACCTCCCCTGAGACCACCCAGGGAATCACACAAGAAGCCCTGCTCAACCCGGGACTAAGGCCTTTCCTCTTCCGGGGAACCCTCCTGATACTACTTCCCTAGGCACTGGTCTCTTGGCCCTAGCAGCCTTCCATTCCAAACATGCCGAACATCCGCGAATAGCTCCCAAACACAGGGAGTCCAGACCCAAAGACATACCTGCCCTGAGACCACCCAGGGAATCTCACAAGAAGACCTGCTCAGC
>BSDF01000014.1:1288314-1689924 GCA_027925045.1 Hypotaenidia okinawae | reverse complement strand
TGATACTACTTCCCTAGGCACTGGTCCCAGCCAGAGCAGCCTTCCATTCCAAACATGCCGAACGTCCGCGAATAGCTCCCAAACACAGGGAGTCCAGACCCAAAGACATACCTGCCCTGAGACCACCCAGGGAATCTCACAAGAAGCCCTGCTCAGCCCGGGCCTAAGGCCTTTCCTCTTCCGGGGAACCCTCCTGATACTACTTCCCTAGGCACTGGTCCCAGCCAGAGCAGCCTTCCATTCCAAACATGCCGAACGTCCGCGAATAGCTCCCAAACACAGGGAGTCCAGACCCAAAGACATACCTGCCCTGAGACCACCCAGGGAATCTCACAAGAAGCCCTGCTCAGCCCGGGCCTAAGGCCTTTCCTCTTCCGGGGAACCCTCCTGATACTACTTCCCTAGGCACTGGTCCCAGCCAGAGCAGCCTTCCATTCCAAACATGCCGAACGTCCGCGAATAGCTCCCAAACACAGGGAGTCCAGACCCAAAGACATACCTGCCCTGAGACCACCCAGGGAATCTCACAAGAAGCCCTGCTCAGCCCGGGCCTAAGGCCTTTCCTCTTCCGGGGAACCCTCCTGATACTACTTCCCTAGGCACTGGTCCCAGCCAGAGCAGCCTTCCATTCCAAACATGCCGAACGTCCGCGAATAGCTCCCAAACACAGGGAGTCCAGACCCAAAGACATACCTGCCCTGAGACCACCCAGGGAATCTCACAAGAAGCCCTGCTCAGCCCGGGACTAAGGCCTTTCCTCTTCCGGGGAACCCTCCTGATACTACTTCCCTAGGCACTGGTCCCAGCCAGAGCAGCCTTCCATTCCAAACATGCCGAACGTCCGCGAATAGCTCCCAAACACAGGGAGTCCAGACCCAAAGACATACCTGCCCTGAGACCACCCAGGGAATCTCACAAGAAGCCCTGCTCAGCCCGGGCCTAAGGCCTTTCCTCTTCCGGGGAACCCTCCTGATACTACTTCCCTAGGCACTGGTCCCAGCCAGAGCAGCCTTCCATTCCAAACATGCCGAACGTCCGCGAATAGCTCCCAAACACAGGGAGTCCAGACCCAAAGACATACCTGCCCTGAGACCACCCAGGGAATCTCACAAGAAGCCCTGCTCAGCCCGGGCCTAAGGCCTTTCCTCTTCCGGGGAACCCTCCTGATACTACTTCCCTAGGCACTGGTCCCAGCCAGAGCAGCCTTCCATTCCAAACATGCCGAACGTCCGCGAATAGCTCCCAAACACAGGGAGTCCAGACCCAAAGACATACCTGCCCTGAGACCACCCAGGGAATCTCACAAGAAGCCCTGCTCAGCCCGGGCCTAAGGCCTTTCCTCTTCCGGGGAACCCTCCTGATACTACTTCCCTAGGCACTGGTCCCAGCCAGAGCAGCCTTCCATTCCAAACATGCCGAACGTCCGCGAATAGCTCCCAAACACAGGGAGTCCAGACCCAAAGACATACCTGCCCTGAGACCACCCAGGGAATCTCACAAGAAGCCCTGCTCAGCCCGGGCCTAAGGCCTTTCCTCTTCCGGGGAACCCTCCTGATACTACTTCCCTAGGCACTGGTCCCAGCCAGAGCAGCCTTCCATTCCAAACATGCCGAACGTCCGCGAATAGCTCCCAAACACAGGGAGTCCAGACCCAAAGACATACCTGCCCTGAGACCACCCAGGGAATCTCACAAGAAGCCCTGCTCAGCCCGGGCCTAAGGCCTTTCCTCTTCCGGGGAACCCTCCTGATACTACTTCCCTAGGCACTGGTCCCAGCCAGAGCAGCCTTCCATTCCAAACATGCCGAACGTCCGCGAATAGCTCCCAAACACAGGGAGTCCAGACCCAAAGACATACCTGCCCTGAGACCACCCAGGGAATCTCACAAGAAGCCCTGCTCAGCCCGGGCCTAAGGCCTTTCCTCTTCCGGGGAACCCTCCTGATACTACTTCCCTAGGCACTGGTCCCAGCCAGAGCAGCCTTCCATTCCAAACATGCCGAACGTCCGCGAATAGCTCCCAAACACAGGGAGTCCAGACCCAAAGACATACCTGCCCTGAGACCACCCAGGGAATCTCACAAGAAGCCCTGCTCAGCCCGGGCCTAAGGCCTTTCCTCTTCCGGGGAACCCTCCTGATACTACTTCCCTAGGCACTGGTCCCAGCCAGAGCAGCCTTCCATTCCAAACATGCCGAACGTCCGCGAATAGCTCCCAAACACAGGGAGTCCAGACCCAAAGACATACCTGCCCTGAGACCACCCAGGGAATCTCACAAGAAGCCCTGCTCAGCCCGGGCCTAAGGCCTTTCCTCTTCCGGGGAACCCTCCTGATACTACTTCCCTAGGCACTGGTCCCAGCCAGAGCAGCCTTCCATTCCAAACATGCCGAACGTCCGCGAATAGCTCCCAAACACAGGGAGTCCAGACCCAAAGACATACCTGCCCTGAGACCACCCAGGGAATCTCACAAGAAGCCCTGCTCAGCCCGGGCCTAAGGCCTTTCCTCTTCCGGGGAACCCTCCTGATACTACTTCCCTAGGCACTGGTCCCAGCCAGAGCAGCCTTCCATTCCAAACATGCCGAACGTCCGCGAATAGCTCCCAAACACAGGGAGTCCAGACCCAAAGACATACCTGCCCTGAGACCACCCAGGGAATCTCACAAGAAGCCCTGCTCAGCCCGGGCCTAAGGCCTTTCCTCTTCCGGGGAACCCTCCTGATACTACTTCCCTAGGCACTGGTCCCAGCCAGAGCAGCCTTCCATTCCAAACATGCCGAACGTCCGCGAATAGCTCCCAAACACAGGGAGTCCAGACCCAAAGACATACCTGCCCTGAGACCACCCAGGGAATCTCACAAGAAGCCCTGCTCAGCCCGGGCCTAAGGCCTTTCCTCTTCCGGGGAACCCTCCTGATACTACTTCCCTAGGCACTGGTCCCAGCCAGAGCAGCCTTCCATTCCAAACATGCCGAACGTCCGCGAATAGCTCCCAAACACAGGGAGTCCAGACCCAAAGACATACCTGCCCTGAGACCACCCAGGGAATCTCACAAGAAGCCCTGCTCAGCCCGGGCCTAAGGCCTTTCCTCTTCCGGGGAACCCTCCTGATACTACTTCCCTAGGCACTGGTCCCAGCCAGAGCAGCCTTCCATTCCAAACATGCCGAACGTCCGCGAATAGCTCCCAAACACAGGGAGTCCAGACCCAAAGACATACCTGCCCTGAGACCACCCAGGGAATCTCACAAGAAGCCCTGCTCAGCCCGGGCCTAAGGCCTTTCCTCTTCCGGGGAACCCTCCTGATACTACTTCCCTAGGCACTGGTCCCAGCCAGAGCAGCCTTCCATTCCAAACATGCCGAACGTCCGCGAATAGCTCCCAAACACAGGGAGTCCAGACCCAAAGACATACCTGCCCTGAGACCACCCAGGGAATCTCACAAGAAGCCCTGCTCAGCCCGGGCCTAAGGCCTTTCCTCTTCCGGGGAACCCTCCTGATACTACTTCCCTAGGCACTGGTCCCAGCCAGAGCAGCCTTCCATTCCAAACATGCCGAACGTCCGCGAATAGCTCCCAAACACAGGGAGTCCAGACCCAAAGACATACCTGCCCTGAGACCACCCAGGGAATCTCACAAGAAGCCCTGCTCAGCCCGGGCCTAAGGCCTTTCCTCTTCCGGGGAACCCTCCTGATACTACTTCCCTAGGCACTGGTCCCAGCCAGAGCAGCCTTCCATTCCAAACATGCCGAACGTCCGCGAATAGCTCCCAAACACAGGGAGTCCAGACCCAAAGACATACCTGCCCTGAGACCACCCAGGGAATCTCACAAGAAGCCCTGCTCAGCCCGGGCCTAAGGCCTTTCCTCTTCCGGGGAACCCTCCTGATACTACTTCCCTAGGCACTGGTCCCAGCCAGAGCAGCCTTCCATTCCAAACATGCCGAACGTCCGCGAATAGCTCCCAAACACAGGGAGTCCAGACCCAAAGACATACCTGCCCTGAGACCACCCAGGGAATCTCACAAGAAGCCCTGCTCAGCCCGGGCCTAAGGCCTTTCCTCTTCCGGGGAACCCTCCTGATACTACTTCCCTAGGCACTGGTCCCAGCCAGAGCAGCCTTCCATTCCAAACATGCCGAACGTCCGCGAATAGCTCCCAAACACAGGGAGTCCAGACCCAAAGACATACCTGCCCTGAGACCACCCAGGGAATCTCACAAGAAGCCCTGCTCAGCCCGGGCCTAAGGCCTTTCCTCTTCCGGGGAACCCTCCTGATACTACTTCCCTAGGCACTGGTCCCAGCCAGAGCAGCCTTCCATTCCAAACATGCCGAACGTCCGCGAATAGCTCCCAAACACAGGGAGTCCAGACCCAAAGACATACCTGCCCTGAGACCACCCAGGGAATCTCACAAGAAGCCCTGCTCAGCCCGGGCCTAAGGCCTTTCCTCTTCCGGGGAACCCTCCTGATACTACTTCCCTAGGCACTGGTCCCAGCCAGAGCAGCCTTCCATTCCAAACATGCCGAACGTCCGCGAATAGCTCCCAAACACAGGGAGTCCAGACCCAAAGACATACCTGCCCTGAGACCACCCAGGGAATCTCACAAGAAGCCCTGCTCAGCCCGGGCCTAAGGCCTTTCCTCTTCCGGGGAACCCTCCTGATACTACTTCCCTAGGCACTGGTCCCAGCCAGAGCAGCCTTCCATTCCAAACATGCCGAACGTCCGCGAATAGCTCCCACACACAGGGAGTCCAGACCCAAAGACATACCTGCCCTGAGACCACCCAGGGAATCTCACAAGAAGCCCTGCTCAGCCCGGGCCTAAGGCCTTTCCTCTTCCGGGGAACCCTCCTGATACTACTTCCCTAGGCACTGGTCCCAGCCAGAGCAGCCTTCCATTCCAAACATGCCGAACGTCCGCGAATAGCTCCCAAACACAGGGAGTCCAGACCCAAAGACATACCTGCCCTGAGACCACCCAGGGAATCTCACAAGAAGCCCTGCTCAGCCCGGGCCTAAGGCCTTTCCTCTTCCGGGGAACCCTCCTGATACTACTTCCCTAGGCACTGGTCCCAGCCAGAGCAGCCTTCCATTCCAAACATGCCGAACGTCCGCAAATAGCTCCCAAACACAGGGAGTCCAGACCCAAAGACATACCTGCCCTGAGACCACCCAGGGAATCTCACAAGAAGCCCTGCTCAGCCCGGGACTAAGGCCTTTCCTCTTCCGGGGAACCCTCCTGATACTACTTCCCTAGGCACTGGTCCCAGCCAGAGCAGCCTTCCATTCCAAACATGCCGAACGTCCGCAAATAGCTCCCAAACACAGGGAGTCCAGACCCAAAGACATACCTGCCCTGAGACCACCCAGGGAATCTCACAAGAAGCCCTGCTCAGCCCGGGCCTAAGGCCTTTCCTCTTCCGGGGAACCCTCCTGATACTACTTCCCTAGGCACTGGTCCCAGCCAGAGCAGCCTTCCATTCCAAACATGCCGAACGTCCGCGAATAGCTCCCACACACAGGGAGTCCAGACCCAAAGACATACCTGCCCTGAGACCACCCAGGGAATCTCACAAGAAGCCCTGCTCAGCCCGGGCCTAAGGCCTTTCCTCTTCCGGGGAACCCTCCTGATACTACTTCCCTAGGCACTGGTCCCAGCCAGAGCAGCCTTCCATTCCAAACATGCCGAACGTCCGCGAATAGCTCCCAAACACAGGGAGTCCAGACCCAAAGACATACCTGCCCTGAGACCACCCAGGGAATCTCACAAGAAGCCCTGCTCAGCCCGGGCCTAAGGCCTTTCCTCTTCCGGGGAACCCTCCTGATACTACTTCCCTAGGCACTGGTCCCAGCCAGAGCAGCCTTCCATTCCAAACATGCCGAACGTCCGCGAATAGCTCCCACACACAGGGAGTCCAGACCCAAAGACATACCTGCCCTGAGACCACCCAGGGAATCTCACAAGAAGCCCTGCTCAGCCCGGGCCTAAGGCCTTTCCTCTTCCGGGGAACCCTCCTGATACTACTTCCCTAGGCACTGGTCCCAGCCAGAGCAGCCTTCCATTCCAAACATGCCGAACGTCCGCGAATAGCTCCCAAACACAGGGAGTCCAGACCCAAAGACATACCTGCCCTGAGACCACCCAGGGAATCTCACAAGAAGCCCTGCTCAGCCCGGGCCTAAGGCCTTTCCTCTTCCGGGGAACCCTCCTGATACTACTTCCCTAGGCACTGGTCCCAGCCAGAGCAGCCTTCCATTCCAAACATGCCGAACGTCCGCGAATAGCTCCCAAACACAGGGAGTCCAGACCCAAAGACATACCTGCCCTGAGACCACCCAGGGAATCTCACAAGAAGCCCTGCTCAGCCCGGGCCTAAGGCCTTTCCTCTTCCGGGGAACCCTCCTGATACTACTTCCCTAGGCACTGGTCCCAGCCAGAGCAGCCTTCCATTCCAAACATGCCGAACGTCCGCGAATAGCTCCCAAACACAGGGAGTCCAGACCCAAAGACATACCTGCCCTGAGACCACCCAGGGAATCTCACAAGAAGCCCTGCTCAGCCCGGGACTAAGGCCTTTCCTCTTCCGGGGAACCCTCCTGATACTACTTCCCTAGGCACTGGTCCCAGCCAGAGCAGCCTTCCATTCCAAACATGCCGAACGTCCGCGAATAGCTCCCAAACACAGGGAGTCCAGACCCAAAGACATACCTGCCCTGAGACCACCCAGGGAATCTCACAAGAAGCCCTGCTCAGCCCGGGCCTAAGGCCTTTCCTCTTCAGGGGAACCCTCCTGATACTACTTCCCTAGGCACTGGTCCCAGCCAGAGCAGCCTTCCATTCCAAACATGCCGAACGTCCGCAAATAGCTCCCAAACACAGGGAGTCCAGACCCAAAGACATACCTGCCCTGAGACCACCCAGGGAATCTCACAAGAAGCCCTGCTCAGCCCGGGACTAAGGCCTTTCCTCTTCCGGGGAACCCTCCTGATACTACTTCCCTAGGCACTGGTCCCAGCCAGAGCAGCCTTCCATTCCAAACATGCCGAACGTCCGCGAATAGCTCCCAAACACACGGAGTCCAGACCCAAAGACATACCTGCCCTGAGACCACCCAGGGAATCTCACAAGAAGCCCTGCTCAGCCCGGGCCTAAGGCCTTTCCTCTTCGGGGGAACCCTCCTGATACTACTTCCCTAGGCACTGGTCCCAGCCAGAGCAGACTTCCATTCCAAACATGCCGAACGTCCGCGAATAGCTCCCAAACACAGGGAGTCCAGACCCAAAGACATACCTGCCCTGAGACCACCCAGGGAATCTCACAAGAAGCCCTGCTCAGCCCGGGACTAAGGCCTTTCCTCTTCCGGGGAACTCTCCTGATACTACTTCCCTAGGCACTGGTCCCAGCCAGAGCAGCCTTCCATTCCAAACATGCCGAACGTCCGCAAATAGCTCCCACACACAGGGAGTCCAGACCCAAAGACATACCTGCCCTGAGACCACCCAGGGAATCTCACAAGAAGCCCTGTTCAGCCCGCGCCTAAGGCCTTTCGTCTTCCGGGGAACCCTCCTGATACTACTTCCCTAGGCACTGGTCCCAGCCAGACCAGCCTTCCATTCTAAACATGCCGAACGTCCGCAAATAGCTCCCACACACAGGGAGTCCAGACCCAAAGACATACCTGCCCTGAGACCACCCAGGGAATCTCACAAGAAGCCCTGCACAACCCGGGCCTAAGGCCTTTCCTCTTCGGGGGAACCCTCCTGATACTACTTTCCTAGGCACTGGTCCCAGCCAGAGCAGCCTTCCATTCCAAACATGCCGAACGTCCGCGAATAGCTCCCAAACACAGGGAGTCCAGACCCAAAGACATACCTGCCCTGAGACCACCCAGGGAATCTCACAAGAAGCCCTGCTCAGCCCGGGCCTAAGGCCTTTCCACTTCGGGGGAATCCTCCTGATACTACTTCCCTAGGCACTGGTCCCAGCCAGAGCAGCCTTCCATTCCAAACATGCCGAACGTCCGCGAATAGCTCCCAAACACAGGGAGTCCAGACCCAAAGACATACCTGCCCTGAGACCACCCAGGGAATCTCACAAGAAGCCCTGCTCAGCCCGGGCCTAAGGCCTTTCCACTTCGGGGGAAGCCTCCTGATACTACTTCCCTAGGCACTGGTCCCAGCCAGAGCAGCCTTCCATTCCAAACATGCCGAACGTCCGCAAATAGCTCCCAAACACAGGGAGTCCAGACCCAAAGACATACCTGCCCTGAGACCACCCAGGGAATCACACAAGAAGCCCTGTTCAGCCCGGGACTAAGGCCTTTCCTCTTCCGGGGAACCCTCCTGATACTACTGCCCTAGGCACTGGTCCCAGCCAGAGCAGCCTTCCATTCTAAACATGCCGAACGTCCGCAAATAGCTCCCAAACACAGGGAGTCCAGAGCCAAAGACATACCTGCCCTGAGACCACCCAGGGAATCTCACAAGAAGCCCTGCTCAGCCCGGGCCTAAGGCCTTTCCTCTTCCGGGGAACCCTCCTGATACTACTTCCCTAGGCACTGGTCCCAGCCAGAGCAGCCTTCCATTCCAAACATGCCCAACGTCCGCGAATAGCTCCCAAACACAGGGAGTCCAGACCCAAAGACATACCTGCCCTGAGACCACCCAGGGAATCTCACAAGAAGCCCTGCTCAACCCGGGCCTAAGGCCTTTCCTCTTCCGGGGAACCCTCCTGATACTACTTCCCTAGGCACTGGTCCCAGCCAGAGCAGCCTTCCATTACAAACATGCCGAACGTCCGCGAATAGCTCCCACACACAGGGAGTCCAGACCCAAAGACATACCTGCCCTGAGACCACCCAGGGAATCTCACAAGAAGCCCTGCTCAACCCGGGCCTAAGGCCTTTCCTCTTCCGGGGAACCCTCCTGATACTACTTCCTTAGGCACTGGTCCCAGCCAGAGCAGCCTTCCATTCCAAACATGCCCAACGTCCGCAAATACCTCCCACACACAGGGAGTCCAGACCCAAAGACATACCTGTCCTGAGACCACCCAGGGAATCTCACAAGAAGCCCTGCTCAGCCCGCGCCTAAGGCCTTTCCTCTTCCGGGGAACCCTCCTGATACTACTTCCCTAGGCACTGGTCCCAGCCAGAGCAGCCTTCCATTCCAAACATGCCAAACGTCCGCGAATAGCTCCCACACACAGGGAGTCCAGACCCAAAGACATACCTGCCCTGAGACCACCCAGGGAATCTCACAAGAAGCCCTGCTCAGCCCGGGCCTAAGGCCTTTCCTCTTCCGGGGAACCCTCCTGATACTACTTCCTTAGGCACTGGTCCCAGCCAGAGCAGCCTTCCATTCCAAACATGCCCAACGTCCGCAAATACCTCCCACACACAGGGAGTCCAGACCCAAAGACATACCTGTCCTGAGACCACCCAGGGAATCTCACAAGAAGCCCTGCTCAGCCCGCGCCTAAGGCCTTTCCTCTTCCGGGGAACCCTCCTGATACTACTTCCCTAGGCACTGGTCCCAGCCAGAGCAGCCTTCCATTCTAAACATGCCGAACGTCCGCAAATAGCTCCCACACACAGGGAGTCCAGACCCAAAGACATACCTGCCCTGAGACCACCCAGGGAATCTCACAAGAAGCCCTGCTCAGCCCGGGACTAAGGCCTTTCCTCTTCGGGGGAACCCTCCTGATACTACTTCCCTAGGCACTGGTCCCAGCCAGAGCAGCCTTCCATTCTAAACATGCCGAACGTCCGCAAATAGCTCCCACACACAGGGAGTCCAGACCCAAAGACATACCTGCCCTGAGACCACCCAGGGAATCTCACAAGAAGCCCTGCACAACCCGGGCCTAAGGCCTTTCCTCTTCGGGGGAACCCTCCTGATACTACTTTCCTAGGCACTGGTCCCAGCCAGAGCAGCCTTCCTTCCAAACATGCCGAACGTCCGCGAATAGCTCCCAAACACAGGGAGTCCAGACCCAAAGACATACCTGCCCTGAGACCACCCAGGGAATCTCACAAGAAGCCCTGCTCAGCCCGGGCCTAAGGCCTTTCCACTTCGGGGGAATCCTCCTGATACTACTTCCCTAGGCACTGGTCCCAGCCAGAGCAGCCTTCCATTCCAAACATGCCGAACGTCCGCGAATAGCTCCCAAACACAGGGAGTCCAGACCCAAAGACATACCTGCCCTGAGACCACCCAGGGAATCTCACAAGAAGCCCTGCTCAGCCCGGGCCTAAGGCCTTTCCACTTCGGGGGAATCCTCCTGAAACTACTTCCCTAGGCACTGGTCCCAGCCAGAGCCGCCTTCCATTCCAAACATGCCGAACGTGCGCGAATAGCTTCCAAACACAGGGAGTCCAGACCCAAAGACATACCTGCCCTGAGACCACCCAGGGAATCTCACAAGAAGCCCTGCTCAACCCGGGCCTAAGGCCTTTCCTCTTCCGGGGAACCCTCCTGATACTACTTCCCTAGGCACTGGTCCCAGCCAGAGCAGCCTTCCATTACAAACATGCCGAACGTCCGCGAATAGCTCCCACACACAGGGAGTCCAGACCCAAAGACATACCTGCCCTGAGACCACCCAGGGAATCTCACAAGAAGCCCTGCTCAACCCGGGCCTAAGGCCTTTCCTCTTCCGGGGAACCCTCCTGATACTACTTCCCTAGGCACTGGTCCCAGCCAGAGCAGCCTTCCTTCCAAACATGCCAAACGTCCGCGAATAGCTCCCACACACAGGGAGTCCAGACCCAAAGACATACCTGCCCTGAGACCACCCAGGGAATCTCACAAGAAGCCCTGCTCAGCCCGGGCCTAAGGCCTTTCCTCTTCCGGGGAACCCTCCTGATACTACTTCCTTAGGCACTGGTCCCAGCCAGAGCAGCCTTCCATTCCAAACATGCCCAACGTCCGCAAATACCTCCCACACACAGGGAGTCCAGACCCAAAGACATACCTGTCCTGAGACCACCCAGGGAATCTCACAAGAAGCCCTGCTCAGCCCGCGCCTAAGGCCTTTCCTCTTCCGGGGAACCCTCCTGATACTACTTCCCTAGGCACTGGTCCCAGCCAGAGCAGCCTTCCATTCTAAACATGCCGAACGTCCGCAAATAGCTCCCACACACAGGGAGTCCAGACCCAAAGACATACCTGCCCTGAGACCACCCAGGGAATCTCACAAGAAGCCCTGCTCAGCCCGGGACTAAGGCCTTTCCTCTTCGGGGGAACCCTCCTGATACTACTTCCCTAGGCACTGGTCCCAGCCAGAGCAGCCTTCCATTCTAAACATGCCGAACGTCCGCAAATAGCTCCGACACACAGGGAGTCCAGACCCAAAGACATACCTGCCCTGAGACCACCCAGGGAATCACACAAGAAGCCCTACTCAGCCCGGGCCTAAGGCCTTTCCGCTTCCGGGGAACCCTCCTGATACTACTTCCCTAGGCACTGGTCCCAGCCAGAGCAGCCTTCCATTCCAAACATGCCGAACGTCCGCGAATAGCTCCCACACACAGGGAGTCCAGACCCAAAGACATACCTGCCCTGAGACCACCCAGGGAATCTCACAAGAAGCCCTGCTCAGCCCGGGACTAAGGCCTTTCCTCTTCCGGGGAACCCTCCTGATACTACTTCCCTAGGCACTGGTCACAGCCAGAGCAGCCTTCCATTCTAAACATGCCGAACGTCCGCAAATAGCTCCCACACACAGGGAGTCCAGACCCAAAGACATACCTGCCCTGAGACCACCCAGGGAATCTCACAAGAAGCCCTGCTCAGCCAGGGCCTAAGGCCTTTCCTCTTCAGGGGAACCCTCCTGATACTACTTCCCTAGGCACTGGTCCCAGCCAGAGCAGCCTTCCTTCCAAACATGCCAAACGTCCGCGAATAGCTCCCACACACAGGGAGTCCAGACCCAAAGACATACCTGCCCTGAGACCACCCAGGGAATCTCACAAGAAGCCCTGCTCAGCCCGGGCCTAAGGCCTTTCCTCTTCCGGGGAACCCTCCTGATACTACTTCCCTAGGCACTGGTCCCAACCAGAGCACCCTTCCATTCCAAACATGCCGAACGTCCGCGAATAGCTCCCACACACAGGGAGTCCAGACCCAAAGACATACCTGCCCTGAGACCACCCAGGGAATCTCACAAGAAGCCCTGCTCAGCACGGGCCTAAGGCCTTTCCTCTTCCGGGGAACCCTCCTGATACTACTTCCCTAGGCACTGGTCCCAGCCAGAGCAGCCTTCCTTCCAAACATGCCGAACGTCCGCGAATAGCTCCCAAACACAGGGAGTCCAGACCCAAAGACATACCTGCCCTGAGACCACCCAGGGAATCTCACAAGAAGCCCTGCTCAGCCCGGGCCTAAGGCCTTTCCACTTCGGGGAAATCCTCCTGATACTACTTCCCTAGGCACTGGTCCCAGCCAGAGCAGCATTCCATTCCAAACATGCCGAACGTGCGCGAATAGCTCCCAAACACAGGGAGTCCAGACCCAAAGACATACCTGCCCTGAGACCACCCAGGGAATCTCACAAGAAGCCCTGCTCAGCCCGGGACTAAGGCCTTTCCTCTTCCGGGGAACCCTCCTGATACTACTTCCCTAGGCACTGGTCCCAGCCAGAGGAGCCTTCCATTCCAAACATGCCGAACGTCCGCAAATAGCTCCCAAACACAGGGAGTCCAGACCCAAAGACATACCTGCCCTGAGACCACCCAGGGAATCACACAAGAAGCCCTACTCAGCCCGGGCCTAAGGCCTTTCCGCTTCCGGGGAACCCTCCTGATACTACTTCCCTAGGCACTGGTCCCAGCCAGAGCAGCCTTCCATTCCAAACATGCCGAACGTCCGCGAATAGCTCCCACACACAGGGAGTCCAGACCCAAAGACATACCTGCCCTGAGACCACCCAGGGAATCTCACAAGAAGCCCTGCTCAACCCGGGCCTAAGGCCTTTCCTCTTCCGGGGAACCCTCCTGATACTACTTCCCTAGGCACTGGTCCCAGCCAGAGCAGCCTTCCTTCCAAACATGCCAAACGTCCGCGAATAGCTCCCACACACAGGGAGTCCAGACCCAAAGACATACCTGCCCTGAGACCACCCAGGGAATCTCACAAGAAGCCCTGCTCAGCCCGGGCCTAAGGCCTTTCCTCTTCCGGGGAACCCTCCTGATACTACTTCCCTAGGCACTGGTCCCAGGCAGAGCAGCCTTCCATTCCAAACATGCCCAACGTCCGCAAATACCTCCCACACACAGGGAGTCCAGACCCAAAGACATACCTGTCCTGAGACCACCCAGGGAATCTCACAAGAAGCCCTGCTCAGCCCGGGCCTAAGGCCTTTCCTCTTCCGGGGAACCCTCCTGATACTACTTCCCTAGGCACTGGTCCCAGCCAGAGCAGCCTTCCATTCTAAACATGCCGAACGTCCGCAAATAGCTCCCACACACAGGGAGTCCAGACCCAAAGACATACCTGCCCTGAGACCACCCAGGGAATCTCACAAGAAGCCCTGCTCAGCCCGCGCCTAAGGCCTTTCCACTTCGGGGGAACACTCCTGATACTTCTTCCCTAGGCACTGGTCTCTGCCAGAGCAGCCTTCCATTCCAAACATGCCGAACGTGCGCGAATAGCTCCCAAACACAGGGATTCCAGACCCAAAGACATACCTGTCCTGAGACCACCCAGGGAATCTCACAAGAAGCCCTGCTCAGGCCGGGACTAAAGGCCTTTCCTCTTCCGGGGAACCCTCCTGATACTACTTCCCTAGGCACTGGTCCCAGCCAGAGCAGCCTTCCTTCCAAACATGCCAAACGTCCGCGAATATCTCCCAAACACAGGGAGTCCAGAACCAAAGACATACCTGCCCTGAGACCACCCAGGGAATCTCACAAGAAGCCCTGTTCAGCCCGGGCCTAAGGCCTTTCCTCTTCCGGGGAACCCTCCTGATACTACTTCCCTAGGCACTGGTCCCAGACAGAGCAGCCTTCCATTCCAAACATGCCGAACGTCCGTGAATAGCTCCCAAACACAGGGAGTCCAGAACAAAGACATACCTGTCCTGAGACCACCCAGGGAATCTCACAAGAAGCCCTGTTCAGCCCGGGCATAAGGCCTTTCCTCTTCCGGGGAACCCTCCTGATACTACTTCCCTAGGCACTGGTCGCAGCCAGAGCAGCCTTCCATTCCAAACATGCCGAACATCCGGGAATAGCTCCCAAACACAGGGATTCCAGACCCAAAGACATACCTGCCCTGAGACCACCCAGGGAATCTAACAAGAAGCCCTGCTCAGCCCGGGCCTAAGGCCTTTCCACTTCGGGGGAATCCTCCTGATACTACTTCCCTAGGCACTGGTCCCAGCCAGAGCCGCCTTCCATTCCAAACATGCCGAACGTCCGCGAATAGCTCCCACACACAGGGAGTCCAGACCCAAAGACATACCTGCCCTGAGACCACCCAGGGAATCTCACAAGAAGCCCTGCTCAGGCCGGGCCTAAGGCCTTTCCTCTTCCGGGGAACCCTCCTGATACTACTTCCCTAGGCACTGGTCCCAGCCAGAGCAGCCTTCCATTCCAAACATGCCGAACGTCCGCAAATAGCTCCCAAACACAGGGAGTCCAGACCCAAAGACATACCTGCCCTGAGACCACCCAGGGAATATCACAAGAAGCACTGCTCAACCCGGGCCTAAGGCCTTTCCTCTTCAGGGGAACCCTCCTGATACTACTTCCCTAGGCACTGGTCCCAGCCAGAGCAGCCTTCCATTCCAAACATGCCGAACGTCCGCAAATAGCTCCCAAACACAGGGAGTCCAGACCCAAAGACATACATGCCCTGAGACCACCCAGGGAATCTCACAAGAAGCCCTGCTCAGCCCGGGACTAAGGCCTTTCCTCTTCGGGGGAACCCTCCTGATACTACTTCCCTAGGCACTGGTCCCAGCCAGAGCAGCCTTCCATTCCAAACATGCCGAACGTCCGCGAATAGCTCCCAAACACAGGGAGTCCAGACCCAAAGACATACCTGCCCTGAGACCACCCAGGGAATCTCACAAGAAGCCCTGCTCAGCACGGGCCTAAGGCCTTTCCTCTTCCGGGGAACCCTCCTGATACTACTTCCCTAGGCACTGGTCCCAGCCAGAGCAGCCTTCCATTCCAAACATGCCGAACGTCCGCGAATAGCTCCCACACACAGGGAGTCCAGACCCAAAGACATACCTGCCCTGAGACCACCCAGGGAATCTCACAAGAAGCCCTGTTCAGCCCGCGCCTAAGGCCTTTCGTCTTCCGGGGAACCCTCCTGATACTACTTCCCTAGGCACTGGTCCCAGCCAGAGCAGCCTTCCATTCCAAACATGCCGAACGTCCGCGAATAGCTCCCACACACAGGGAGTCCAGACCCAAAGACATACCTGCCCTGAGACCACCCAGGGAATCACACAAGAAGCCCTGTTCAGCCCGGGCCTAAGGCCTTTCCTCTTCCGGGGAACCCTCCTGATACTACTTCCCTAGGCACTGGTCCCAGCCAGAGCAGCCTTCCATTCCAAACATGCCGAACGTCCGCGAATAGCTCCCAAACACAGGGAGTCCAGACCCAAAGACATACCTGCCCTGAGACCACCCAGGGAATCTCACAAGAAGCCCTGCTCAGCACGGGCCTAAGGCCTTTCCTCTTCCGGGGAACCCTCCTGATACTACTTCCCTAGGCACTGGTCCCAGCCAGAGCAGACTTCCTTCCAAACATGGCAAACGTCCGCGAATAGCTCCCAAACACAGGGAGTCCAGACCCAAAGACATACCTGCCCTGAGACCACCCAGGGAATCTCACAAGAAGCCCTGCTCAGCCCGCGCCTAAGGCCTTTCCTCTTCCGGGGAACCCTCCTGATACTACTTCCCTAGGCACTGGTCCCAGCCAGAGCAGCCTTCCATTCTAAACATGCCGAACGTCCGCAAATAGCTCCCACACACAGGGAGTCCAGACCCAAAGACATACCTGCCCTGAGACCACCCAGGGAATCTCACAAGAAGCCCTGCACAACCCGGGCCTAAGGCCTTTCCTCTTCGGGGGAACCCTCCTGATACTACTTTCCTAGGCACTGGTCCCAGCCAGAGCAGCCTTCCTTCCAAACATGCCGAACGTCCGCGAATAGCTCCCAAACACAGGGAGTCCAGACCCAAAGACATACCTGCCCTGAGACCACCCAGGGAATCTCACAAGAAGCCCTGCTCAGCCCGGGCCTAAGGCCTTTCCACTTCGGGGGAATCCTCCTGATACTACTTCCCTAGGCACTGGTCCCAGCCAGAGCAGCCTTCCATTCCAAACATGCCGAACGTCCGCGAATAGCTCCCAAACACAGGGAGTCCAGACCCAAAGACATACCTGCCCTGAGACCACCCAGGGAATCTCACAAGAAGCCCTGCTCAGCCCGGGCCTAAGGCCTTTCCACTTCGGGGGAATCCTCCTGAAACTACTTCCCTAGGCACTGGTCCCAGCCAGAGCAGCCTTCCATTCCAAACATGCCGAACGTGCGCGAATAGCTTCCAAACACAGGGAGTCCAGACCCAAAGACATACCTGCCCTGAGACCACCCAGGGAATCTCACAAGAAGCCCTGCTCAGCCCGGGCCTAAGGCCTTTCCTCTTCCGGGGAACCCTCCTGATACTACTTCCCTAGGCACTGGTCCCAGCCAGAGCAGCCTTCCATTCCAAACATGCCCAAAGTCCGCAAATAGCTCCCAAACACAGGGAGTCCAGACCCAAAGACATACCTGCCCTGAGACCACCCAGGGAATCTCACAAGAAGCCCTGCTCAGCCCGGGCCTAAGGCCTTTCCTCTTCCGGGGAACCCTCCTGATACTACTTCCCTAGGCACTGGTCCCAGCCAGAGCAGCCTTCCATTCCAAACATGCCCAACGTCCGCGAATAGCTCCCAAACACAGGGAGTCCAGACCCAAAGACATACCTGCCCTGAGACCACCCAGGGAATCTCACAAGAAGCCCTGCTCAACCCGGGCCTAAGGCCTTTCCTCTTCCGGGGAACCCTCCTGATACTACTTCCCTAGGCACTGGTCCCAGCCAGAGCAGCCTTCCATTCCAAACATGCCGAACGTCCGCGAATAGCTCCCACACACAGGGAGTCCAGACCCAAAGACATACCTGCCCTGAGACCACCCAGGGAATCTCACAAGAAGCCCTGCTCAACCCGGGCCTAAGGCCTTTCCTCTTCCGGGGAACCCTCCTGATACTACTTCCCTAGGCACTGGTCCCAGCCAGAGCAGCCTTCCTTCCAAACATGCCAAACGTCCGCGAATAGCTCCCACACACAGGGAGTCCAGACCCAAAGACATACCTGCCCTGAGACCACCCAGGGAATCTCACAAGAAGCCCTGCTCAGCCCGGGCCTAAGGCCTTTCCTCTTCCGGGGAACCCTCCTGATACTACTTCCTTAGGCACTGGTCCCAGCCAGAGCAGCCTTCCATTCCAAACATGCCCAACGTCCGCAAATACCTCCCACACACAGGGAGTCCAGACCCAAAGACATACCTGCCCTGAGACCACCCAGGGAATCTCACAAGAAGCCCTGCTCAGCCCGCGCCTAAGGCCTTTCCTCTTCCGGGGAACCCTCCTGATACTACTTCCCTAGGCACTGGTCCCAGCCAGAGCAGCCTTCCATTCTAAACATGCCGAACGTCCGCAAATAGCTCCCACACACAGGGAGTCCAGACCCAAAGACATACCTGCCCTGAGACCACCCAGGGAATCTCACAAGAAGCCCTGCTCAGCCCGGGACTAAGGCCTTTCCTCTTCGGGGGAACCCTCCTGATACTACTTCCCTAGGCACTGGTCCCAGCCAGAGCAGCCTTCCATTCTAAACATGCCGAACGTCCGCAAATAGCTCCGACACACAGGGAGTCCAGACCCAAAGACATACCTGCCCTGAGACCACCCAGGGAATCACACAAGAAGCCCTACTCAGCCCGGGCCTAAGGCCTTTCCGCTTCCGGGGAACCCTCCTGATACTACTTCCCTAGGCACTGGTCCCAGCCAGAGCAGCCTTCCATTCCAAACATGCCGAACGTCCGCGAATAGCTCCCACACACAGGGAGTCCAGACCCAAAGACATACCTGCCCTGAGACCACCCAGGGAATCTCACAAGAAGCCCTGCTCAGCCCGGGACTAAGGCCTTTCCTCTTCCGGGGAACCCTCCTGATACTACTGCCCTAGGCACTGGTCCCAGCCAGAGCATCCTTCCATTCTAAACATGCCGAACGTCCGCAAATAGCTCCCACACACAGGGAGTCCAGACCCAAAGACATACCTGCCCTGAGACCACCCAGGGAATCTCACAAGAAGCCCTGCTCAGCCAGGGCCTAAGGCCTTTCCTCTTCAGGGGAACCCTCCTGATACTACTTCCCTAGGCACTGGTCCCAGCCAGAGCAGCCTTCCTTCCAAACATGCCAAACGTCCGCGAATAGCTCCCACACACAGGGAGTCCAGACCCAAAGACATACCTGCCCTGAGACCAGCCAGGGAATCTCACAAGAAGCCCTGCTCAGCCCGGGCCTAAGGCCTTTCCTCTTCCGGGGAACCCTCCTGATACTACTTCCCTAGGCACTGGTCCCAACCAGAGCACCCTTCCATTCCAAACATGCCGAACGTCCGCGAATAGCTCCCACACACAGGGAGTCCAGACCCAAAGACATACCTGCCCTGAGACCACCCAGGGAATCTCACAAGAAGCCCTGCTCAGCACGGGCCTAAGGCCTTTCCTCTTCCGGGGAACCCTCCTGATACTACTTCCCTAGGCACTGGTCCCAGCCAGAGCAGCCTTCCTTCCAAACATGCCGAACGTCCGCGAATAGCTCCCAAACACAGGGAGTCCAGACCCAAAGACATACCTGCCCTGAGACCACCCAGGGAATCTCACAAGAAGCCCTGCTCAGCCCGGGCCTAAGGCCTTTCCACTTCGGGGAAATCCTCCTGATACTACTTCCCTAGGCACTGGTCCCAGCCAGAGCAGCATTCCATTCCAAACATGCCGAACGTGCGCGAATAGCTCCCAAACACAGGGAGTCCAGACCCAAAGACATACCTGCCCTGAGACCACCCAGGGAATCTCACAAGAAGCCCTGCTCAGCCCGGGACTAAGGCCTTTCCTCTTCCGGGGAACCCTCCTGATACTACTTCCCTAGGCACTGGTCCCTGCCAGAGCAGCCTTCCATTCCAAACATGCCCAACGTCCGCAAATAGCTCCCAAACACAGGGAGTCCAGACCCAAAGACATACCTGCTCTGAGACCACCCAGGGAATCTCACAAGAAGCCCTGCTCAGCCCGGGCCTAAGGCCTTTCCTCTTCGGGGGAACACTCCTGATACTACTTCCCTAGGCACTGGTCCCAGCCAGAGCAGACTTCCTTCCAAACATGACGAACGTCCGGGAATAGCTCCAAAACACAGGGAGTCCAGACCCAAAGACATACCTGCCCTGAGACCACCCAGGGAATCTCACAAGAAGCCCTGCTCAACCCGGGCCTAAGGCCTTTCCTCTTCCGGGGAACCCTCCTGATACTACTTCCCTAGGCACTGGTCCCAGCCAGAGCAGCCTTCCATTCCAAACATGCTGAACGTCCGCAAATAGCTCCCAAACACAGGGAGTCCAGACCCAAAGACATACCTGCCCTGAGACCACCCAGGGAATCTCACAAGAAGCCCTGTTCAGCCCGGGACTAAGGCCTTTCCTCTTCCGGGGAACCCTCCTGATACTACTTCCCTAGGCCCTGTCCCAGCCAGAGCAGCCTTCCTTCCAAACATGCCGAACGTCCGCGAATAGCTCCCAAACACAGGGAGTCCAGAACAAAGACATACCTGCCCTGAGACCACCCAGGGAATCTCACAAGATGCCCTGCTCAGCCCGGGCCTAAGGCCTTTACTCTTCCGGGGAACCCTCCTGATACTACTTCCCTAGGCACTGGTCCCAGCCAGAGCAGCCTTCCATTCCAAACATGCCGAACGTCCGCGAATAGCTCCCACACACAGGGAGTCCAGACCCAAAGACATACCTGCCCTGAGACCACCCAGGGAATCTCACAAGAAGCCCTGCTCAGCCCGGGCCTAAGGCCTTTCCTCTTCGGGGGAACCCTCCTGATACTACTTCCCTAGGCACTGGTCCCAGCCAGAGCAGCCTTCCATTCCAAACATGCCGAACGTCCGCGAATAGCTCCCAAAGACAGGGAGTCCAGACCCAAAGACATACCTTCCCTGAGACCACCCAGGGAATCTCACAAGAAGCCCTGCTCAGCACGGGACTAAGGCCTTTCCTCTTCGGGGGAACCCTCCTGATACTACTTCCCTAGGCACTGGTCCCAGCCAGAGCAGCCTTCCATTCCAAACATGCCGAACGTCCGCCAATAGCTCCCAAACACAGGGAGTCCAGACCCAAAGACATACCTGCCCTGAGACCACCCAGGTAATATCACAAGAAGCCCTGCTCAGCCCGGGACTAAGGCCTTTCCTCTTCGGGGAAACCCTCCTGATACTACTGCCCTAGGCACTGGTCCCAGACAGAGCAGCCTTCCATTCTAAACATGCCGAACGTCCGGGAATACCTCCGAAACACAGGGAGTCCAGACCCAAAGACATACCTGTCCTGAGACCACCCAGGGAATCTCACAAGAAGCCCTGCTCAGCCCGGGCCTAAGGCCTTTCCACTTCGGGGGAACCCTCCTGATACTACTTCCCTAGGCACTGGTCCCAGCCAGAGCATCCTTCCATTCCAAACATGCCGAACGTCCACGAATAGCTCCCAAACACAGGGAGTCCAGACCCAAAGACATACCTGCCCTGAGACCACCCAGGGAATCTCACAAGAAGCCCTGCTCAGCACGGGACTAAGGCCTTTCCTCTTCAGGGGAACCCTCCTGATACTACTTCCCTAGGCACTGGTCACAGCCAGAGCAGACTTCCTTCCAAACATGGCAAACGTCCGCGAATAGCTCCCAAACACAGGGAGTCCAGACCCAAAGACATACCTGCGCTGAGACCACCCAGGGAATCTCACAAGAAGCCCTGCTCAGCCCGTGCCTAAGGCCTTTCCTCTTCCGGGGAACCCTCCTGATACTACTTCCCTAGGCACTGGTCCCAGCCAGAGCAGCCTTCCATTCCAAACATGCCGAACGTCCGCGAATAGCTCCCACACACAGGGAGTCCAGACCCAAAGACATACCTGCCCTGAGACCACCCAGGGAATCACACAAGAAGCCCTGTTCAGCCCGGGCCTAAGGCCTTTCCTCTTCCGGGGAACCCTCCTGATACTACTTCCCTAGGCACTGGTCCCAGCCAGAGCAGCCTTCCATTCCAAACATGCCGAACGTCCGCGAATAGCTCCCAAACACAGGGAGTCCAGACCCAAAGACATACCTGCCCTGAGACCACCCAGGGAATCTCACAAGAAGCCCTGCTCAGCACGGGCCTAAGGCCTTTCCTCTTCCGGGGAACCCTCCTGATACTACTTCCCTAGGCACTGGTCCCAGCCAGAGCAGACTTCCTTCCAAACATGGCAAACGTCCGCGAATAGCTCCCAAACACAGGGAGTCCAGACCCAAAGACATACCTGCCCTGAGACCACCCAGGGAATCTCACAAGAAGCCCTGCTCAGCCCGCGCCTAAGGCCTTTCCTCTTCCGGGGAACCCTCCTGATACTACTTCCCTAGGCACTGGTCCCAGCCAGAGCAGCCTTCCATTCCAAACATGACGAACGTCCGCGAATAGCTCCCAAACACAGGGAGTCCAGACCCAAAGACATACCTGCCCTGAGACCACCCAGGGAATCTCACAAGAAGCCCTGCTCAGCCCAGGCCTAAGGCCTTTCCCCTTCGGGGGAACCCTCCTGATACTACTTCCCTAGGCACTGGTCCCAGCCAGAGCAGCCTTCCTTCCAAACATGCCGATCGTCCGCGAATAGCTCCCAAACACAGGGAGTCCAGACCCAAAGACATACCTGCCCTGAGACCACCCAGGGAATCTCACAAGAAGCCCTGCTCAGCCCGGGACTAAGGCCTTTCCACTTCGGGGGAATCCTCCTGATACTACTTCCCTAGGCACTGGTCCCAGCCAGAGCAGCCTTCCATTCCAAACATGCCGAACGTCCGCGAATAGCTCCCAAACACAGGGAGTCCAGACCCAAAGACATACCTGCCCTGAGACCACCCAGGGAATCTCACAAGAAGCCCTGCTCAGCCCGGGCCTAAGGCCTTTCCTCTTCCGGGAAACCCTCCTGATACTACTGCCCTAGGCACTGGTCCCAGACAGAGCAGCCTTCCATTCTAAACATGCCGAACGTCCGGGAATACCTCCGAAACACAGGGAGTCCAGACCCAAAGACATACCTGCGCTGAGACCACCCAGGGAATCTCACAAGAAGCCCTGCTCAGCCCGTGCCTAAGGCCTTTCCTCTTCCGGGGAACCCTCCTGATACTACTTCCCTAGGCACTGGTCCCAGCCAGAGCAGCCTTCCATTCCAAACATGCCGAACGTCCGCGAATAGCTCCCACACACAGGGAGTCCAGACCCAAAGACATACCTGCCCTGAGACCACCCAGGGAATCACACAAGAAGCCCTGTTCAGCCCGGGCCTAAGGCCTTTCCTCTTCCGGGGAACCCTCCTGATACTACTTCCCTAGGCACTGGTCCCAGCCAGAGCAGCCTTCCATTCCAAACATGCCGAACGTCCGCGAATAGCTCCCAAACACAGGGAGTCCAGACCCAAAGACATACCTGCCCTGAGACCACCCAGGGAATCTCACAAGAAGCCCTGCTCAGCACGGGCCTAAGGCCTTTCCTCTTCCGGGGAACCCTCCTGATACTACTTCCCTAGGCACTGGTCCCAGCCAGAGCAGACTTCCTTCCAAACATGGCAAACGTCCGCGAATAGCTCCCAAACACAGGGAGTCCAGACCCAAAGACATACCTGCCCTGAGACCACCCAGGGAATCTCACAAGAAGCCCTGCTCAGCCCGGGACTAAGGCCTTTCCACTTCGGGGGAATCCTCCTGATACTACTTCCCTAGGCACTGGTCCCAGCCAGAGCCGCCTTCCATTCCAAACATGCCGAACGTCCGCGAATAGCTCCCAAACACAGGGAGTCCAGACCCAAAGACATACCTGCCCTGAGACCACCCAGGGAATCTCACAAGAAGCCCTGCTCAGCCCGGGCCTAAGGCCTTTCCTCTTCCGGGAAACCCTCCTGATACTACTGCCCTAGGCACTGGTCCCAGACAGAGCAGCCTTCCATTCTAAACATGCCGAACGTCCGGGAATACCTCCGAAACACAGGGAGTCCAGACCCAAAGACATACCTGCCCTGAGACCACCCAGGGAATCTCACAAGAAGCCCTGTTCAGCCCGGGCCTAAGGCCTTTCCTCTTCCGGGGAACCCTCCTGATACTACTTCCCTAGGCACTGGTCCCAGCCAGAGCAGCCTTCCATTCCAAACAGGCCGAACGTCCGCGAATAGTTCCCAAACACAGGGAGTCCAGACCCAAAGACATACCTGCCCTGAGACCACCCAGGGAATCTCACAAGAAGCCCTGCTCAGCCTGGGGCTAAGGCCTTTCCTCTTCAGGGAAACCCTCCTGATACTACTACCCTAGGCACTGGTCCCAGCCAGAGCAGCCTTCCTTCCAAACATGCCGAACGTCCGCGAATAGCTCCCACACACAGGGAGTCCAGACCCAAAGACATACCTGCCCTGAGACCACCCAGGGAATCTCACAAGAAGCCCTGCTCAGCCCGGGCCTAAGGCCTTTCCTCTTCCGGGGAACCCTCCTGATACTACTTCCCTAGGCACTGGTCCCAGCCAGAGCAGCCTTCCATTCCAAACATGCCGAACGTCCGCAAATAGCTCCCAAACACAGGGAGTCCAGACCCAAAGACACACGTGCCCTGAGACCACCCAGGGAATCTCACAAGAAGCCCTGCTCAGCCCGGGCCTAAGGCCTTTCCTCTTCGGGGGAACACTCCTGATACTACTTCCCTAGGCACTGGTCCCAGCCAGAGCGGACTTCCTTCCAAACATGACGAACGTCCGGGAATAGCTCCAAAACACAGGGAGTCCAGACCCAAAGACATACCTGCCCTGAGACCACCCAGGGAATCTCACAAGAAGCCCTGCTCAACCCGGGCCTAAGGCCTTTCCTCTTCCGGGGAACCCTCCTGATACTACTTCCCTAGGCACTGGTCCCAGCCAGAGCAGCCTTCCTTCCAAACATGCCGAACGTCCGCGAATAGCTCCCAAACACAGGGAGTCCAGAACAAAGACATACCTGCCCTGAGACCACCCAGGGAATCTCACAAGATGCCCTGCTCAGCCCGGGCCTAAGGCCTTTCCTCTTCCGGGGAACCCTCCTGATACTACTTCCCTAGGCACTGGTCCCAGCCAGAGCAGCCTTCCATTCCAAACATGCCGAACGTCCGCGAATAGCTCCCACACACAGGGAGTCCAGACCCAAAGACATACCTGCCCTGAGACCACCCAGGGAATCTCACAAGAAGCCCTGCTCAGCCCGCGCCTAAGGCCTTTCCTCTTCCGGGGAACCCTCCTGATACTACTTCCCTAGGCACTGGTCCCAGCCAGAGCAGCCTTCCATTCCAAACATGCCGAACGTCCGCGAATAGGTCCCAAACACAGGGAGTCCAGACCCAAAGACATACCTGCCCTGAGACCACCCAGGGAATCTCACAAGAAGCCCTGCTCAGCACGGGACTAAGGCCTTTCCTCTTCGGGGGAACCCTCCTGATACTACTTCCCTAGGCACTGGTCCCAGCCAGAGCAGCCTTCCATTCTAAACATGCCGAACGTCCGCCAATAGCTCCCACACACAGGGAGTCCAGACCCAAAGACATACCTGCCCTGAGACCACCCAGGTAATATCACAAGAAGCCCTGCTCAGCCCGGGCCTAAGGCCTTTCCTCTTCGGGGGAACCCTCCTGATACTACTTCCCTAGGCACTGGTCCCAGCCAGAGCAGCCTTCCATTCCAAACATGCCGAACGTCCGCGAATAGCTCCCACACACAGGGAGTCCAGACCCAAAGACATACCTGCCCTGAGACCACCCAGGGAATCTCACAAGAAGCCCTGCTCAGCCCGGGCCTAAGGCCTTTCCTCTTCCGGGGAACCCTCCTGATACTACTTCCCTAGGCACTGGTCCCAGACAGAGCAGCCTTCCATTCCAAACATGCCGAACGTCCGCGAATAGCTCCCACACACAGGGAGTCCAGACCCAAAGACATACCTGCCCTGAGACCACCCAGGGAATCTCACAAGAAGCCCTGCTCAGCCCGCGCCTAAGGCCTTTCCTCTTCCGGGGAACCCTCCTGATACTACTTCCCTAGGCACTGGTCCCAGCCAGAGCAGCCTTCCATTCCAAACATGACGAACGTCCGCGAATAGCTCCCAGACACAGGGAGTCCAGACCAAAGACATACCTGCCCTGAGACCACCCAGGGAATCTCACAAGAAGCCCTGCTCAGCCCGCGCCTAAGGCCTTTCCTCTTCGGGGGAACCCTCCTGATACTACTTCCCTAGGCACTGGTCCCAGCCAGAGCAGCCTTCCATTCCAAACATGACGAACGTCCGCAAATAGCTCCCAAACACAGGGAGTCCAGACCAAAGACATACCTGCCCTGAGACCACCCAGGGAATCTCACAAGAAGCCCTGCTCAGCCCAGGCCTAAGGCCTTTCCCCTTCGGGGGAACCCTCCTGATACTACTTCCCTAGGCACTGGTCCCAGCCAGAGCAGCCTTCCATTCCAAACATGCCGATCGTCCGCGAATAGCTCCCAAACACAGGGAGTCCAGACCCAAAGACATACCTGCCCTGAGACCACCCAGGGAATCTCACAAGAAGCCCTGCTCAGCCCGGGACTAAGGCCTTTCCACTTCGGGGGAATCCTCCTGATACTACTTCCCTAGGCACTGTTCCCAGCCAGAGCAGCCTTCCATTCCAAACATGCCGAACGTCCGCGAATAGCTCCCAAACACAAGGAGTCCAGACCCAAAGACATACCTGCCCTGAGACCACCCAGGGAATCTCACAAGAAGCCCTGCTCAGCCCGGGACTAAGGCCTTTCCCCTTCGGGGGAACCCTCCTTATACTACTTCCCTAGGCACTGGTCCCAGCCAGAGCAGCCTTCCTTCCAAACATGCCGATCGTCCGCGAATAGCTCCCAAACACAGGGAGTCCAGACCCAAAGACATACCTGCCCTGAGACCACCCAGGGAATCTCACAAGAAGCCCTGCTCAGCCCGGGCCTAAGGCCTTTCCTCTTCCGGGAAACCCTCCTGATACTACTGCCCTAGGCACTGGTCCCAGCCAGAGCAGCCTTCCATTCTAAACATGCCGAACGTCCGCAAATAGCTCCGAAACACAGGGAGTCCAGACCCAAAGACATACCTGTCCTGAGACCACCCAGGGAATCTCACAAGAAGCCCTGCTCAGCCCGCGCCTAAGGCCTTTCCACTTCGGGGGAACCCTCCTGATACTACTTCCCTAGGCACTGGTCCCAGCCAGAGCAGCCTTCCATTCCAAACATGCCGAACGTCCGCGAATAGCTCCCAAACACAGGGAGTCCAGACCCAAAGACATACCTGCCCTGAGACCACCCAGGGAATCTCACAAGAAGCCCTGCTCAGCACGGGACTAAGGCCTTTCATCTTCGGGGGAACCCTCCTAATACTACTTCCCTAGGCACTGGTCCCAGCCAGAGCAGCCTTCCATTCCAAACATGCCGAACGTCCGCGAATAGCTCCCACACACAGGGAGTCCAGACCCAAAGACATACCTGCCCTGAGACCACCCAGGGAATCTCACAAGAAGCCCTGCTCAGCCCGGGCCTAAGGCCTTTCCTCTTCAGGGGAACCCTCCTGATACTACTTCCCTAGGCACTGGTCCCAGCCAGAGCAGCCTTCCATTCCAAACATGCCGAACGTCCGCGAATAGCTCCCAAACACAGGGAGTCCAGACCCAAAGACATACCTGCCCTGAGACCACCCAGGGAATCTCATAAGAAGCCCTGCTCAGCACGGGCCTAAGGCCTTTCCTCTTCCGGGGAACCCTCCTGATACTACTTCCCTAGGCACTGGTCCCAGCCAGAGCAGACTTCCTTCCAAACATGGCAAACGTCCGCGAATAGCTCCCAAACACAGGGAGTCCAGACCCAAAGACATACCTGCCCTGAGACCACCCAGGGAATCTCACAAGAAGCCCTGCTCAGCCCGCGCCTAAGGCCTTTCCTCTTCCGGGGAACCCTCCTGATACTACTTCCCTAGGCACTGGTCCCAGCCAGAGCAGCCTTCCATTCCAAACATGCCGAACGTCCGCGAATAGCTCCCACACACAGGGAGTCCAGACCCAAAGACATACCTGCCCTGAGACCACCCAGGGAATCTCACAAGAAGCCCTGCTCAGCCCGCGCCTAAGGCCTTTCCTCTTCCGGGGAACCCTCCTGATACTACTTCCCTAGGCACTGGTCCCAGCCAGAGCAGCCTTCCATTCCAAACATGCCGAACGTCCGCAAATAGCTCCCACACACAGGGACTCCAGACCCAAAGACATACCTGCCCTGAGACCACCCAGGGAATCTCACAAGAAGCCCTGCTCAGCCCAGGCCTAAGGCCTTTCCCCTTCGGGGGAACCCTCCTGATACTACTTCCCTAGGCACTGGTCCCAGCCAGAGCAGCCTTCCTTCCAAACATGCCGAACGTCTGCGAATAGCTCCCAAACACAGGGAGTCCAGACCCAAAGACATACCTGCCCTGAGACCACCCAGGGAATCTCACAAGAAGCCCTGCTCAGCCCGGGACTAAGGCCTTTCCACTTCGGGGGAATCCTCCTGATACTACTTCCCTAGGCACTGGTCCCAGCCAGAGCAGCCTTCCATTCCAAACATGCCGAACGTCCGCAAATAGCTCCCAAACACAAGGAGTCCAGACCCAAAGACATACCTGCCCTGAGACCACCCAGGGAATCTCACAAGAAGCCCTGCTCAGCACGGGACTAAGGCCTTTCCTCTTCCGGGGAACCCTCCTGATACTACTTCCCTAGGCACTGGTCCCAGCCAGAGCAGCCTTCCTTCCAAACATGCCGATCGTCCGCGAATAGCTCCCAAACACAGGGAGTCCAGACCCAAAGACATACCTGCCCTGAGACCACCCAGGGAATCTCACAAGAAGCCCTGCTCAACCCGGGCCTAAGGCCTTTCCTCTTCCGGGGAACCCTCCTGATACTACTTCCCTAGGCACTGGTCCCAGCCAGAGCAGCCTTCCATTCCAAACATGCCGAACGTCCGCAAATAGCTCCCAAACACAGGGAGTCCAGACACAAAGACATACCTGCCCTGAGACCACCCAGGGAATCTCACAAGAAGCCCTGCTCAGCCCGGGCCTAAGGCCTTTCCACTTCGGGGGAACCCTCCTGATACTACTTCCCTAGGCACTGGTCCCAGCCAGAGCAGCCTTCCTTCCAAACATGCCGAACGTCCGCAAATAGCTCCCAAACACAGGGAGTCCAGACCCAAAGACATACCTGCCCTGAGACCACCCAGGGAATCTCACAAGAAGCCCTGCTCAGCACGGGCCTAAGGCCTTTCCTCTTCCGGGGAACCCTCCTGATACTACTTCCCTAGGCACTGGTCCCAGCCAGAGCAGCCTTCCATTCCAAACATGCCGAACGTCCGCAAATAGCTCCCAAACACAGGGAGTCCAGACCCAAAGACATACCTGCCCTGAGACCACCCAGGGAATCTCACAAGAAGCCCTGCTCAGCCCGCGCCTAAGGCCTTTCCCCTTCGGGGGAACCCTCCTGATACTACTTCCCTAGGCACTGGTCCCAGCCAGAGCAGCCTTCCTTCCAAACATGCCGAACGTCAGCGAATAGCTCCCAAACACAGGGAGTCCAGACCCAAAGACATACCTGCCCTGAGAACACCCAGGGAATCTCACAAGAAGCCCTGCTCAGCCCGGGACTAAGGCCTTTCCACTTCGGGGGAATCCTCCTGATACTACTTCCCTAGGCACTGGTCCCAGCCAGAGCAGCCTTCCATTCCAAACATGCCGAACGTCCGCGAATAGCTCCCAAACACAGGGAGTCCAGACCCAAAGACATACCTGCCCTGAGACCACCCAGGGAATCTCACAAGAAGCCCTGCTCAGCCCGGGACTAAGGCCTTTCCTCTTCCGGGGAACCCTCCTGATACTACTTCCCTAGGCACTGGTCCCAGCCAGAGCAGCCTTCCATTCCAAACATGCCGATCGTCCGGGAATAGCTCCCAAACACAGGGAGTCCAGACCCAAAGACATACCTGCCCTGAGACCACCCAGGGAATCTCACAAGAAGCCCTGCTCAGCCCGGGCCTAAGGCCTTTCCTCTTCCGGGGAACCCTCCTGATACTACTTCCCTAAGCACTGGTCCCAGCCAGAGCAGCCTTCCATTTCAAACATGCCGAACGTCCGGGAATAGCTCCCAAACACAGGGAGTCCAGACCCAAAGACATACCTGCCCTGAGACCACCCAGGGAATCTCACAAGAAGCCCTGCTCAGCCCGGGACTAAGGCCTTTCCTCTTCGGGGGAAACCTCCTGATACTACTTCCCTAGGCACTGGTCCGAGCCAGAGCAGCCTTCCATTCCAAACATGCCGAACGTCCAGGAATAACTCCCAAATGCAGGCAGTCCATACCCAAACATATACCTGCCCTGAAACTTCCCCATGGCATCACCCAAGCAGCCAGTCTGACAGCTCCTAGACCTTTAGCAGGTTTTGGGGCTTCCGGGATGTCAAGCAGAGCGATGCGCCGCTGTCTGCTGACATGTGCGCTCCTGTCAGTGACCTCACTGCATCCCCTGGGAGCCCATTGTGCCTGCTACTGCTAGCTGCCGGTGTGAAAAGCTGGCTGGAGCCTGGGGAGTGAGGACAGATCCTGTCAGCGGATCACAGGAACATGATGGCCTGTCAAACCTCCTCCTTACTCATTTGCTTAGTGACCGTGACCAGCGGCAGCAGCTGAAGCAGGCCCGGCTACCCCCTTCTTTGGAGAAGTCTTGTGTTTTGTTTGCCATCATCCGGCTCATGAAAAATGCAGCCACCTCTTGCCTTGTACATGGAATTGGTTTTAGCTCTGAATTCTCAGGTTTGATGCCAGGAGAGGGACAGATCCATCCTTAGCCAGCCCTGTGCAAAGGCATGGGTGATTTAGGTGTCCCCCCACACCAGCTGAATTCTCTGCCCCACTTGCCATCCTTATGCCCTTCACTCTGCCCCAGCCCTGCCAGAAATGCTGGGGGAACACAGAGGGGACAAGGCTTGTGCCTTATCCCATCTCCATTCTCATTCCCCTCCCGGGCAGTGCTGCCAGGGGAGCCCTCATTAATTACAGGAAAGGTGCAGGAAATCACAGAATCACAGAATTGTAGGGGTTGGAAGGGACCTTGAGAGATCATCGGTTCAACCCCCCTGCCAAAGCAGCTCCGTAGGACATACGACTCAGACAGGCGTCCAGAAGGGTGTTTAATATCTCCAGTGAAGGAGACTCCACCACCTCCCTGGGCAGCCTGTCCCAGGGCTCTGTCACCCTCACTATGAAAAAGTTTTTCCACATGTTGGTGCAGAACTTCCTATGCTCCAACTTGCAGCCATTGCCCTTTGTCCTGTCCCCACAGACACTGAAAAGGGGCTTGCTGATTCCCCCTGCATCCCCTGCTTAAGATAATTATAAACATTAATTAGGTCCCCCCTTAGTCTTCTCAAGGTTGAACAGTCCCAACTTACTCACCCTTTCCTCATAGGAGAGATGCTCCAGGCCTTTAATCATCTTCGTAGCCCTTCTTTGGACCCTCTCCAGGAGATCCCTGTCCTTTTTATACCAAGGTTCCCAGAACTGGACACAACACTCCAGGTGGGGCCTGACCAGGGCAGAGCAGAGGGGGAGGATCCCCTCCTGTGACCTGCTGGCCACACTCCTCCTGATGCACCCCAGGATCCCATTGTCTCTCTTAGCCACTGAGGCACACTGCTGGCTCATGGCCAACGTGTCATCCACCAGGACCCCCAGGTCCTTCTCCCCAGAGCTCCTCTCCAGCAGGTCACTCCCAGCCTGTACTGATAGAAACGGTTCTTCCTTCCCAGGGGCCAGACTGTCCACTGGCTTTTGTTGGACCTCATCTTGTCTCTCCCTGCCCAGCTCTCCAGCCTGGCCGGGTCTCTTTGGATGGCAGCGCAGTGTTCCTGCGTGTCAGTCACTCCTCCCAGCTTTGTATCATCAGGTACTTGCTGAGGGTCGATGCTGTTCCCTCATCAAGGTCATCAATGAAGATGTTAAACAGGGCTGGACCCAACACCGAGCCCTGGGGAACACCGCTGGTCACAGGCCTCCAGTCAGATTCCACTCCACGAATCACGACCCTCTGGGCTCGGTCCCACAGCCAATTCTCAGCCCACCTCACTGTCCACTCATCTATCCCATGCTCTCTCAGCTTTGCTATCAGGATGTCATGGGAGAAGGTATCAAAAGCCTTGCTGAAGTCAAGGTAGATGACATCCACTGCTCTCCCTCCATCCACCCAGCCGGTGATGAGATCGTAGAAGGCTGTGAGATTGGTCAAGCACGATTTCCCCTTGGTGAATCCATGCTGACTACTCCTCATGACCTTATTCTCTTCCAATTGCTTGGAGATGGCATCCAGAACAAGCTGTTCCATTACCTTTCCAGGGACAGAGGTGAGGCTGACTGGCCTATAGTTACTAGGTTCCTCCTTCTTGCCCTTGTTAAAGACTGGAGTGACATTGGCTATCCTCCAGTCTTCAGGCACTTCTCCTGTCCTCCAGGACCTGTTGAAGATGATAGAGAGCAGCTCAGCAATCACCTCTGCCAGCTCCCTCAGCACATGTGGATGTATCCCATCCGGGCCCATGGATTTGTGTGCATTTATCCCTTTGAGCCGCTCCTGGACCTCCCCTACCTCAACCAGAGGTTTTCATTTCCCAAACATTTCTACTTACATCCAGTGCCTGTGGGTCCCGGGGGCCTTTGAGGTGAAGACCAAAGCAAAGAAGGCATTCATTATCTCCACCTTCTCAGCATCCCCCGTTACCAGGACACCTTCCTCATTCAGCAAGGGACCTACATTATCCCTGGTCATCCTCTTACTATTCATGTATCTAAAAAAACCCTTTTTATTGTCCTTTATGTCCCTTGCCAGCTTCATTTCCAAGCGGGCTTTAGCCTTCCTAGTTGCAACCCTACAGGCCCTGACTACATTCCTGTATTCTCCCCAGGTGCTCAGACCCTTTTTCCACAATTCATAGATCTTCTGCTTCCCTTTGAGTTTACTCATTAGCTCCCTGCTCATCCACACAGGTGTCCTGCCTCTCCTTCCCGATTTCCTGCGCAAAGGGATGCATCGTTCCTGTGCTTGGAAGAAGTGCTGTTTGAATGCTAGCCAGCTCTCACAGGCTCCCATTCCTTCTAACAGCCTAGCCCACAGGATAGCCCCTGTTAAGTTGCAGAAGAGGTCAAAGTTAGCTCTTCCAAAATTCAGGGTAGCTATCCTACTTTTTGGCTTGCTTCTTCCACCCAGGATCTTGAACTCAACCATTTCATGGTCACTTTGTCCTAAGCTGCCCCCAACCTTCACTTCCCTAACGAGCCCGTCCTTGTTAGTTAAAACAAGGTCCAGCACCCACCCTCCCCTTGTAGGCTCCTGCACCATCTGTAGCAGGAAATTGTCTTCAACACACTGCAGAAATTGTCTGGACTGCAGACGACTGGCCGTGTTGCTTGCCCAGCAAATACCTGGATAGTTGAAGTCCCCCATAAGGATCAGTGCCTGGGATCTTGAGGCTACTTCTAGCTGCTTATAGAATGAACTGTCAACCTGCACACTCCCACAACAATGTCACACATACCAGTTTGCCCCTTGATTTTAACCCACAAGCACTCGACGGATGGTTCATCCTTCCCCAGGTGGAGCTCAATACAATCTAGGTGCTCTCTCACATAAAGAGCAACTCCTGCACCTCCCCTCCCTAGCCTGTCTTTCCTAAAAAGCACATAGCCATCCATGACAGCGTGCCAGTCGTCCAGGTTATCCCACCACGTCTCTGTGATTGCTATGAGATCGTGGCCCTGCGACCGCACCAAGATCTCTAATTCTTCTTGTTTGTTCCCCATGCTACGTGCATTTGTATAAAGGCATTTAAGTGGGGCAGCAGATGTAGGTATTCTCAACAGCCCACAGCGAGATTTCTGCCAGGGGACTGGCAAAAGTGGCTCCTCTGAGGAGTACTCAGGGCAATCCACAGAATTTTCCCTACTCTCACATGGAAAAACGTCCCCAAGTCCACCTCTGTGCTGTCGGTATTTACCTTTTCCCCCCATCAACTCCTGTTGTGACTCCCGAAGCACTTGCCTAACCCCAGCAGCCTTCTTAATATCCCCTTCCCCCTTCCTAGCTAGTTTGAAGCTCAATTGATGAGCCCTGCCGTCTTCTGGGCAAGGATCCGCTTTCCTCTATGGGACAGGTGAGCCCCATCAGCAGTACTCATGCCAGGAGCAGAGTACACCATCCCTTGGTCAAAAAACCCAAAGTTCTTGCGCCGCCACCAGCCTTTCAGCCACACATTCAACTCGTGGGTTCGCCTGTCCTGCTCTGAGCCCCTCCTCCCACAAGTGGGGATAGAGGAGAATATTATTTGGGCTCCCCCCCTCAACAAAGCACCCCAGGTCCCGGAATTCCCTTTTGACAGCTTGCAGGCTACACTTCGTGATTGCATCCCTGCCTGCTTGAACTATCAGTAATGGATAATAGTCTGTCAGAGGATCTTACCAGCCCTGGGAGCCTTCTGGTAATGTCCCTGACCTGGGCTCCAGGGAGGCAGCACACCTCCCTGCGTGTAGGGTCTGGTGTACATATAGGGCCTTCTGTCCCTCTGAGAAGGGAATCCCCTACTACAACTACCTTTCTCTCTTGCCTCACAGAGGCAGTCTCAAGGCACGTGGATGATTGCCTCACTCTAGGCTTCTGCTTCCTCTGAGGCAGAGGGGCTGCATTCATCCCCTCACATACCTCCTCCTCAACTACCAGGGCCCCAAACCTGTTGCTTAGGGAAACCTGGGGGAGTGGGGTAGGTAGGCAGGGGGAGTGCCTATGGTGGTGAGACAGGACTGTCTTCCAGCCCTCCTCAGGGTTTGGGTCACTCCCATTTACCTGTCTAGGGCAGAGAGGGGGGACCGTCTTCAGGTGCGAGGTGTCTTCCTTCTGGGATGCCAGGGAGCTGCTCCACCAGGCAATCTCTCGCTCGCAGTCCCTGATCGCTCTCAGTCTTTGGAGCTCTTCCTTTAGTTCTACAGACAAACAGAGCAGATCGTCGACCTGCTCACACCTCACACAGGTTAGGTGCTTGCCTCTTTTCCCCGGCAGCAACTGCAGACTCTGGCATTCCCTGCAGCCCGAGACCTGAACCGCAGCATCCCGAGGCAGGCCCTCCGGCGGGGCTGCCCCACGTTTGTAGGGGGAACCTCTCCGCCTGCTGGAGACCACGGTTAACTGTCTGCGCACGCAGCAGGCAGGGAACCCTCAGCTCGCCCGCCGTGAGCCGCTCCGCTGAGTTCACCCTCTCGGCTAGGCGAGCTGAGGAGGCTTGCTCCGCCGGCTGGCTCTGCCTGCGCCGACTGCCGCGCCACGTTTTACCTGCGCCAACTGCCGCTCTATCTGCCGCGCCACGCCCTTCTGCCGCGCCACGCCCTTCTGCCGCGCCACGCCCTGCCTGCGCTAACTGCCGCGCCACGCCCTTCTGCCGCGCCACGCCCTGCCACCGCGCCATGCCCTGCCTGCGCGAACTGCCGCGCCACGCCCTTCTGCCGCGCCACGCCCTGCCTGCACGAACTGCCGCGCTAACTGCCGCGCCACGCCCTTCTGCCACGCCACGCCCTGCCTGCGCGAACTGCCGCGCCATCTGCCGCGCCACGCCCTTCTGCCGCGCCACGCCCTGCCTGCGCGAACTGCCGCGCTAACTGCCGCGCCACGCCCTTCTGCCGCGCCACGCCCTGTTTGCCCGTCCTGGTCGCCGCGCTCCCGGAGGCCCCTCTTGTATGGCGAGGGATAATCCCCGTCGCCCTTAGCTCCGCCCCCGATGAGTCACCGCTCCGGGCAGCGCAGGGCACGAGCAATGGGTGCTGATGGGTGCTGATGGGTGCTGATGGGTGCTGATGGGTGCTGGTGGGTGGCCGCTGATGGCCGCACCGCTGCCTCTCTCCTTTTGATCTTTGGCACCTTTCGTTAGTTGCCCGAATGCTAATGCTCTCCAGAACCACGCCATCCCACCCCCTCCTCAGCCCCTGTGCCCTGGCGTTTTTGGAGAGGGATGGCAGCAGCCCCCTGAGGCTCCAGGCAGGATGCTGAAGTGCTGGGGATGGGGGGGATGGGGGGTCCAGCCAGTGCCCACGGCACAGGGCAGTGCTGGCTGGAGAAGACAGGGGCTGAGACAAGTAGCTGCAGCGTGTGGAGCAGCCTGGGGGGGACAGGGATGGATTCACAGGAGGAAAGAGTCAAAAAAGACCAGCTGAAGACAGCGCAGTGAGGATCCAGTGGTACCCACGGGAGAGTCACAGGACAGAGCTAGGGGGACCCACCAGGGCAGAGTCACTGCCAGGAAGGCAAAGGCAGCCAGCTTTCTCTGACCCCAGACCAAGCAACCAGCAGATGGGGGATGCTGCTGGCACCTACATCCCCCTAGGTCAGGGGGCCTCAAGATGCTTCAAAGCTCTCAGGCAGAGCTGGAGCAAGCTTGTTTGCTGCTTTGGGCCAGATCTAGTGCACATGTGGATGTACTGCACCATTGAACAGCTTTTGTGGGGCCTCTGGAGAGAGGGCTGGGGAAATGGGAGCCCCATCGTGGTCTCAAGTGAGGAGCTGTGAGTGCCCTGTCCTGTGATGGCACAGTGTGTCCTTCTCCTAGGGACATGGTCATGGGGCTGGTGCCAGACACCCCAGATTGGGTCCAAACCCAGGTAACCCTCCCAGATCGGCATGTTCCAGGGCTGGGAGCTCTGTGCATGGGCAGGAGAGGCTGAGCTTCACACTGATGGAGCCATGTGGCACCCAGCATCTCCCAGGACATTTTCCAGACCTGGGTGGGGGCTCAGTTCTGGGATCCACCAAGGCATGAGTGCATTGGGATGGAATGGGATGGGATGGGATGGGATGGAATGGGATGGGATGGGATGGGATAGGATGAGGCAGGACAAGACAGTGTGGCATGGCACAGCATGGCACAGCATGGCATGGCATGGCATGACATGGCCTGGCATGGCATGGCATGTGAGAAAGCAGTGATGTGCTTGATGCTTGGGACAGAGAGAACAGTGTTGCAGTGTGAGGTAGCCACTATTCCCATGTGCCCTGGGACTGTGCAGCCCCCAGTGCTGGCCATGGAGCAGACCAGCCAGTGCCACAGTCCCCAGGGCAAGGAGTGCTATCTCCTGCTCAGCTCACCTGGCGCAGGGACAGCAGCTCCCAACTGGGTGCACAGACACACATGCCCACCACCATCCCCTCTGGGCATCAACAAAACATCAGTGTCAGGAGAAGCAGCCACTGCCACCTAGATACTTCCAAATGCCTCGCAGGGAAGGGATGTGCAGGTGCAACCCTCAGGGACCAGGTTCAGGAGGTGGCAGCAGCTGCTAAGTCCCTCTTCCTGGGCTCTGGGGTGATCCTACAGGACACCGCGCTGCAGGACAGACCCACATGGTCCCACAGCTGAAAGCCCCAAAGGGTGGCACAGCAGGCAGAGCTGCTCAAGCCTCCCAGCACCAACCTTCACAGGACTTAAGGGAGCAGAACAAAACATTGGTGTGTGTCCCCCAGGTGTGGGTCACCCATGGGACCACAGCCACCCTACTCTCAGTTCCAGCCAGGTGATGCACCTCTCTCTCCCCCTGCAATGAGTTCACCTCCTGGCTGCACCCAGCAGACAAGGCTGCACCAGGAGCTGAACAACCCTTTCCTTAAACACTTCTTGATGGTAGGGCAAGGACAGTACTTAAAATCTAGGATCCCACAAGCATCTCACAGTTGCTGCTACCCGAAGGGGCCACAGATACATTAATCAATATCCTCACTGGGGAAAAAGAAAGTTCCATGCAGCACAGAGAAGTCTGTATCAGACCCATCTTGGCAGATAAAGAGGAATTGATCTTGGAGCTAAAAAGCAGCGGCTGCTTAGGTGCGTGGCTTGAATCGAGCCACCACCACCACCACCCCCCTCACTCCCAGCTCGGATGCTGAACATGCCTGCGGGCCAGTTCCACAAAAGCTGAGAACAATTAGGAGCTGAATCAGCTGGAAGAGAGCATTTAATCTGAAAAAAAAACCCCAAAAACATTTGAATCATAATTCTGGGCTGTGAAGAATACTTTACCAGCTCCCCAAAGAGACAATCCCTCAATCAGGAGAGTGGAGGCCTGTTAGGAAGAGCGGGCGGCGTTAGACAAAAGTGAAGGCAGCTGTAGAGAGTGAAAGCAGCGACACACAGCAAGGGGGAGCAGGAAGCCCATCGTCTCCAACCTTGCAAAGTGACAAAACAACTGTGGGAGACAATGGGAAGCGGGGTTGGGACACCTGCGGCATCCCGCGCATCCCCCAGCAGCACCGGGGCTGGGGGCGGGGAGTGGGGACAAGGGGGGTGCAGCAGCGGGGAAGGGATGGAGGGGATGGAGCGAGGGGGGTTTGGAAGGAGGTGGGTGTGGAGCTCTGTCTCGTGCCTGGTTTCAGGTGAGTGGAGGCAGGCTGGTGTTTGAAAAGGTCAGCCTGACATCTGTCCCGGGCAGTGACACAGAGCGGCTTGTCCAGGAGTCGGAGCAGGGTGGCATAACCACCACTCTGGAAATGTCCTGGGAGATGCTGGGCTGCCACATGGCTCCATCAGTTGGTGATGTCAGCCTGACAACATTATTTTGGGGGTGCGAGGCAGCTTTGACTGCCAAAGGGAACAGAGCAGAGCTCTAGCCAGAGAGCCATCACCCATCTGTCCTCCAGCCCTCAGTGCCCCCCAGCACCTGAGACACACACACACCTGGCTCCTTGCTCCCTGAGGAGGACACAAGGGCTTTGGAGGGACCCCCAGGATATTGCACAGCCCCAGGAGATGCTGAAATCCGTGAGCCAAAGGGCTGATCCTGCCTGGGTCTGCAGCCACAGAGCAAGAGCTACTGGAAGCCCAGCCAGCTCAGCATGGAGACCCATGGATCAAAACCCAGCGCTGGAGCTGGAATGGTGAGAACAGCGATGGACTTGGGAATGCCTGGGAAGAGAGGTCAGATGATCAGATGGAGGGAGAGGCTGGCATCCCTGGCATCCTGGTGTCTGCACTGGGCTGTAGCACGCCAGGCTCAGCCCCGTGCTCCATGGGGCTGGAGGGCAGAGAGCACCCTGTCACAGCCTTGGCTGTCCCCAAGTTCAAAGCAGCTCCTAAGCTGCTCTGCTAATGCTGATTTGTCGCTGCCTGGAGCCACAGCACTGCTGAGCCAGCTCCAGCTCATCCCCATCCCTGCCTGCAAGGAGGAGCGCTCCCCTGCCTGCACCAGGGATGGGCTTCCCCTCCAGTGCCCTGCCTGCCCCGTCCTCCCCAGGCAGATGGATTTCATCCCTGCAAATTGCATTAATAAATGCACAGAGGGGCTGCTGGAGCTGTGCACAGCCAGACTGTGTCTCAAGGACTGCTCTCCCTTCGCAGGCGAGGGGCCACACACAGACCTTCTGGATGAAGCTGCTTCAGCCCCATTAGCCGGACGGCTGGAGTGGGAAGGGGAGGAGGAGGCGAGGGCAATCTGTGAATCAAAGCACCGAGGCCTCCAAGAGACCTTATTTCATTCTGAGAGAGGCCAGGGCTGCGGGGCCGTGGCCTTGGGTGGGTATTAAGGATGGAGGCGCAGAACCAGCCAGGGGACCAAGGTTGCAAGCGACTAGCGGCTCCTCCAGGAGCGCCTTTTGGGAGGACCTGCCCCATGGACCGCAGTGGTCCTGCCGCCCGTCCCACCTTGTGTGAAGGCTGAAGGAGAGAGAGAGAGCGAGCTGCGGGCTGAAGAATTGAGGAGAGGCTCAGCAGAGGAGGCTCAGCAGAGGAGGCTCAGCTGAGGAGGCTCAGCAGAGGAGGCTTTGGCACGGGGAACACCCGAGTCCCCGCAGGCTGAGGAGCACCGCTGCGCCCTGCCCGCTGTGGAGGATGCGCCCACGATGCCAGTGATGAGCACACGAGTCGGGAGAGGCGCCGGGGAAAGCACAGCCAGGGAGGCAGGCACCATGTGCAAACCCAACCCGGCTCTCACGGAGGAGCCCGGCGGCTCGCTGGCACGGCGGCGGCAGCAGCGTGGCAACGCGAGGATGGGAGCGCCCATCCCAGAGCTCCAGTCCCTGGCGTGTTTTTTCTCTCTTCCCCTCATTTCTGTTCATAAAGGTCTGAGCTTAAGTAATGAGGTTTGGGGTTTTTTTTGTGGGTTTTTGGGTTTTTTTTTCTTCTTCTGCAGGAAGATACACAAGCGTGCCAATGTAAATTGCTCCATTTGGAGGGCTAATTGCACTAAAAGGCAGCCTGATCTGTGGTTTTTCTCTATTTTACATTAGCAGCTGAGCTGTCAGATCTGAAATGGAAACTCATTTTTAAGGCTTTGCATTTACAGTGGCTTCAACAATGAAAAATGTTCCCTGACAGTAATAGAAGGCAAACCTCATTAGAGAAACTTAAACCAAAGCGGCACAGTGCTAAAGCCCTCAGGCTGCTTCCAAGCATCTTAAGAGGGAACAAGAGCATTTTTCACATGACTCTCTCTGCCCGTGGAGTGCTCTGGCTCTTCTTGACTATTGCTGTGCCCGCAGGAGCAGTACATCTGACATGCACAGTGTTTCAACAGAGATGGCAAATGGCTTCTTCTCAGGGGCGCAGGCTGGGAGGGAGGGAGAGGAGAGCCTGGCTTGTTTGAAACAACTGCTCTGCCCACTCCCAGGCTGGCATTTTTGGGGTGGTCAAGCTGCAGCTGCAATGCACAGCAAGCACACGCCGCAGCCAGAAGTACAACCCGCAGCTCCATCATTTACCCATCCCCATACCAGTGCTTTCAGGCTTTGCTGGGAAAGGCGGTTCCTGAATGCTGGTCAGCCCTTCCCAGACCCAACTCTGCCCCACTGGAGCTTTCCCAAGCCCAGGGCAGTGGTGGTCCATAAGGGATCCACAGCCCCCCGCTGCTCAACCCCACAGCAGGGGTTTCCAAGCCTCTGCCACCCACCCCAACGACCTACCCCCAGCAGCAGATGCTAAAAGCCCACACGTTGTGAATTCAAGGTAGGAATGGCTGGGCAGGGTGTCTCTGCCAGCTTTGCCAGGGCCTATTTGCATCCATGTTAACATCCAGCCAGTGACTTGCACGGTCATGAGCTATTTTTAACCTGGGTTCTTGGCTCATTCAGCAGAGAGCTCAGCCTGCTCTGGGGTCAGGGATCAGGCCGTACTGTGCCACACCGGGACGCACACGGTTTAAAGAGGAGGAGGCTCCTCATGGCTTGCAAAGGTGCTGGGGCAGCATCAGGAGCAGCACGGATGCAGGGGTCCCAAAAGGGCTCAGCAAGGCTGCAAAGTGTCCCCAGCACCTTCACACTGCTTCTGGTCTGTGTTCATCTCCCACCAGGATCCAGGAGCAGAGAGTTGCCTGGCGAGGCTCAGGGTCTGCAGGAGATGTGCTTGCAGCCCTGGGGACAGCCCCTGCAGAGCTCCAGCCTGAAGAAGATGCTGCCCTCTCCCGTTTCAGGGCACAAATCCATCCATGAAGCCTGGCAGCTAGAGAAAGGGGACAAGTCTCTAAGCTAAAGGGACAGCAGAGGGCATGAACGTGTTTCCCCTGCCAGCATCCTTCCCTGCCAGCATCCATCCCCAACAGCATCCATCCCCGACAGCATCCTTCCCCGCCCAACTCTCCTCTCAGGCTTTCTTAGGACTTTCTTAGAGGGATACCTTCAGCATCCCAGCATCTTTAAACCCCCTTCCTAGGGGATCCCCTGAGCTTTCCTACAGCATCAGCAGTGGCTCAGCCTAGGGGTGTCCTCACCACGTCCCCTCCGCCCTCTCCCCTGCCAGCCCCCAACCACTTCTGCCAGACACAGCATGCTCTTCCAGAAATCCTCTTCCCTTCTCTGTGGGCTAAAGGTGACGTTTTTGGGGGAAAACACAAGGAAAACCCATTTTCCAGTTAAGCAAGGCCAAAACCAAAGACCCTTTGCCCCTGGGCTGGTGCTGCGCTCCGGGAGCTGAGCACCCAACGGCTGCTCCCCTGGGTGCTCTCACACAGTGATGCTTTCAGCACAGAGCAGCAAGAGTGCTCAGAAATTTATTTTCCCCATAGCTGTTTTCCCTTGGAAAGAACAAAAAAAACCAAACCCCACAACACATTTTAATTTGCTCTGCAAATTTTCTACAGCAGTTTCTTCTCTGCATTTTCTGGGGATTTTTACTGGAAACAATTTTGACCAGCCAAAATATTTCACTTATTTGGTTTCCAAAAATCTCCCTCTCTTTCAATTGCTTGATAAAAACCCTGACAAATGTAATCAGTCACAGTCATCCCCTGCAGAAATGTTTTCATTTGACCAGGGGGAAAAAAAAAAAAAAAAAGAGAAGAGAGAGAAACCAAGAAAAGAACAAATACTCATAGCAAAAGACACTTGGCTTCTGCATTGCTCCATCCCAGACCAGAGTAGACTGTGCCTGGATATGGGCATCCTATTTGGGGCATCCCAAACCCAGGGGTGTGGGCAAGGACCTGTTTGAGTTGAATACAGCACGTGGCTGCTCCTGGTGTCTCTGTCACCGAGGCAGTGAGGACGGGTGAGGGCATGGCTGCTGAGCAAGCGATGCTCACAGGGAGCTGAGGCACCCTGACATCACCAGCGGGAAGCATCCTGCTGCTGGCCCTGGGTCCCTGTGCTGCTGGGACCCAGCGTGGCTGCTGCATGCTTGGGTTTCTGTCAGGCCTTAAAATAAACTGGCACCTTGGGGAGAAAGGAGGTGATTTCGGTGACAGCGCTGCCTAAACATCTCTCCCCATGCTGGCTGCTCCAGGCCCTTTAGGAGGCTGCTGCTGCTGCTGCTGGGGATTTCACACCAAAGGAAGTGTCTGCTGAGGGCACCCACAATGTCCCCAGATACAGCCTGAGCTAAAGAACAACCACAGAGCCACAGGCTGCAGCCAGGAGAGGCTGCCCGGGCCGGAGGATGCCGCACCGCACCCTGTGCCCATCCCCGTGTCCCCTTCCTGGGGTGCCCCAGGGGTGGGGTGGGAGGAGGTCTCCTCCTTGCCCTCACGGAGAAGCCACGGGAGATGAGGGCTGAGGTTTGGCCCCCTCTCCCCGGCCCGTCCCAGCCACGGCGGGGTTAAGCGCATCCCGCTCAGCACCCCGCTGTGCCACAGCAGCTGCGCCCCCAGCAGAGCCTGTTCTCTCCTCCACGCTGCCGGCGGAGCAGGGAGACGTCTGCCTCGCCTCCCACTCCCTGATTACTCACCGGAGCCGATCTGGACTCCAGATGGGCCGGAACCGATCTTCCTCCCAGGAGCTTTTGGGAGGGGGAAGGGGGTGGGGTGCCAGGAGCCCAGTCCAGGCTTCCACAGGACCTGCGCACCCTGGGGACTCCCAGAGCTCCTCCCTGGGCTCCACCCTCCATCGCCAGGAGCTGGGGGTCCCCAGGGTTTCTGGAGGGCAGCAGAAAAGGGTGGAGAGGGAGCGGTGCTGCTTAGGGAGAGCGGGGGGCAGGGTTGTGCACCCACACACCCGGGCTCAGAGACAGGGTCCAGGAGCCAGGTGGAGCACAGACACCTCTTGCCTTTCTGGTTTTATTCAAACAGAGGAATTACCCAGGCAGACATCTTCCACGGGTGCCAAGCTCACTCTGCTCTTACCCAAAACACCCAGACCTTGCCTTTGGTGGGAGGTGCTGTATCCTGGAGAGGTCTTCAGTTCCTCAGCATCTCAGGTTCCTTTCCTTTCCCTCTTTCGTGCTCACATACCTGCTGCCATGACCATCCTCTGCTTCCCCACCATCTTCATCACCTCCTAACTCACCAGTGGCTGGCCAGGCTGGGCAGGAGTCCTCAGTGTCTCTCTGAGCAGGCTAATGCCACCAGAGCATCCCAGAAGGGACTTCTCAGGCAGTTCAGCCCACATGAAGCAACCTGTCACGGACTCACAGAACCACAGACCGGAGGGGGTTGGAAGGGACCTCTTGGAGATGACCCATCCAACCCCTTGCTAAACCAGGATCACCTTGAGCAGGCCTCACAGGACAGTGTCCAGGTGGGTTTGGGATCCCATCAGTGTCTGTGGATTTGTGGATGTCCTCTAACCCTCAGCCAAGGGATCGTCTCCCTTTTCCCAGACTTCCTGTCCTGTCTCCAGTGTCTGGGATTCATGAGGGCTGGCCTTAGCAGGGAAAACCAAAGCAAAGGCAGCATTCAGTAACTCCACCTTCTCTGTGTCTTCCTTCACCAGCAGCAGTCCCACATTTTCCCCAGTCTTCCTTTCCTCTGGCTTCATCCCTACATTCCCCATCTGCCTCTGTGCCTGCTGGTGCATTGGAGAGGGTCTTGGTGGTGCAGGATTGTGGCTGACAGCCTCACAAAAGAGCTTCTGGACTCTGGGACCCAGGCAGGAAGGGAGGTGAAGCTTCACCATAGCTCAGATAAAGCCAAACCCAAGCGCTGGGAGCTGCGAGGGACTTGGAGCTGCACCAGCCCCAGCGTGGGCAATCCCCTGGGCCCAGAGGTGACTCCCTGAGCCCACAACCATTCCTATGACACTGGAGGACAGGACATCACTCCCAGTGACCTACCTCCCCAAGCTCTGCCCTCTCCCCTGGGGGTGCTGCCATCTCCCTGGTCAGGTTGCCATCTCTCCACCCGTGAGACAACATGCTGAGCAGTGCTGGGTTGCCCAGGCTTCTGGAGAGCTGAATTCCCAGGCAGGGAGAGGGGCTGCCCCACCACCACAGCCCGCAGGGTGTGGGTGCCCAGAGGGTGAGGACAGAGGGGTGCATGTGTACCCGGGGGGACCAGCAGCGCCTCAGCTCCCTCTGCAGCTCCCCAGATGGTCTGTGGGTGGTAATCTCAGGCAGGTTGGTGGTGGCAACTTGATGAATGGGCTGTAGAATTTGGTGAGATAATTAAAGAACCTGACTCTCACAATGCACCTGATAACAAATGAGGTGTCTCTTTTCCTTTTCTGCTTTGCAGGGTGAATTGTGTTTCTAAAGATTAATGGATTTACCATTTCTGTCTCAACAATGGTCCCATTCCCTGCTCCTCCCCGTTGCCATGAGGTGCATCCCCCTGCCTCCATCCCCAAGGTGTCCCAGCCAACGGCACGGCCCCGTTTTGCAGAGATGTGGGGAGGCTTCGGGGTCTTGGCATCCCTTGGCCTCATCTCTGACTGGTCCCAGCCCCAGGCTGCAGCGGGGAGCTGCTGTGGAGAAACCAGAGGTCCTGGTTGTCCATCCACAGGGCATCTGTCCCTCTGGGAGCCAAGACTGCAAGGTGTTGCATAGGCATGTTCCCAGTGGCATCAGACCACCTGCTGGGATGCCAAGGAGCCTGTACACAGACCCATCTGCCTCAGATACCATGCCTGAGCATAGCACAGCCCAGGGATGGGAAAGGATGGATGATCTGGGGGAGGACAGGGATGCTCTGATCCACACAGGAAGAGCCTGGCTCTCTCTGCTGTGCATGAGGGCTATTGACAAGCAAGCCCTGCGCCTAGCTGAGGTGTGAGCACTGGTCCAAGTTGCAAAAGCCCTTGCTCATCATTCTGAGGGCCAAGAGGCCAGTCTGACCCCAGTTCCAGCCTCTGCTAGGTAGCCACTCCAGCCTGTCTCTCCCTGGCTCAGGCACTGGGCTCTTTGCCCAGGAGACAGCACCCTCCTCTGTCCTGGCAGCTCCTTTCCATCTGGGTCAGACCTTCCCTGCTGAAAAGCACTGGCAAGGGAGACACTTGGCAAGCACAACTCTGGCCACAGAGCAAGGAAGCAGCAGCCTTGCTCTTGAGATCCCCCGGGGCAAACAGTGCCCCCCACCTCCCTCCATGCTCCTAGAGCTGGCAGGAGATGCTCCAGCAGGACGGTGGTGGCACTGGCTCACCTCCCTGAGCAGCTAGGGACTGAACGGAGCCATGGAAGCATCTCCAAAATGTGCTTATATATTATATAGACATTTAAATTAGGTACCTGTGCAAATCAGCAGGTCATTAATCACCCACTCGTTTAATTGGTTTCCCTGCCAAATTGGTTACAGATAAATAATTAAAGCTAAAAAGTGGTGTTGGGATGCACTCCTCTGGAAAGTCAGGTCAGCAGCTGGAGAGAAAATCTTTTAACCCCTGGGCTAGAGCAGTCTGTCCCCAGCAGCATGGGACCAAGGCGGGGGCACCCAGCTGAGGGCCTGGCTTAGCGCTGGCCCTGCCTGCGTAGGCAACCAGGCTCATCGTTGTCCCTCAGCAAGGCTGTTCCAGGGAGAAGGGGGCCTGCCCAGGGCTGCATCCCTGGAGCTGCTGGCGGGCCAGGCGAGCGGGCCCGCTCCTGCTTGCTGGGAGCGTGGGTTTTTCAGTGCACTGGGCTGCTAATCATGCATGATAATGGCATTTGCAGAACACAAATGTCACTTGGCTGAGTGCTTTAATTCACTGCTCTGTAAACAGGCCCTGGGGATGTCTGGGCCCATAAAACATTGACAAGGGCCCTCGTTTCCCCGGGCGTTGTCCCCCCACAGAGCCCTCTGTCAGATGGTGCTGCCACCACGCAGCCCTGGCTCCCGCTGTGGTGGGGAAAGAGATGGGTCACCCTTCAGCACCCCCCTCCCCACCCTGTGCAGCCCCAGGGTGATTGCACCAGCCCAGGGTCTTGTCTAGGCTGGGGCAGGAAGGGGCTTAGTGGGGCTGAACTGATCCCCCCAGCTCTCAGGGGTGGGGGTCCTGCCCTACATAGAATCCCAGCCTGGGCTGGGTTGGGAGGGACCCCAGGGGTCCCAGAGCTCCAACACCCTGCCACAGGCAGGGACACCAACCTCCAGGCCTGGAGCTACACAAGGTTGCCCAGGGCCCCAGCCAACCTGGCCTTCAACACCCCCAGGGACGGGGCACCCACCCCCTCTCTGGGCAGCCCCTTCCAGCCCCTCCCCACTCTCTCTGCACAGAACTTCCCCCCAATCTCTCCTCTCCCCCTTCCCTCCTCCAGCTTCACTCCAGCCCCTTGTCCTGCCAGGCTCTGCCCTTGAACAAGCTGATTCCCCTCCTGTTCCTCTGCTCCCTTCAGGGACTGGAAGGCTGAAGGGATGGGACGGGATCTCTGCCCTCATCCCATTCCATGCCAACCAATGTCATCCTATGTGATCCCATGTCATGCCATGCCATGCCATGCCATGCCATGCCATGCCATGCCATGCCATCCCATCCCACAGGATCCATCCAAGACTCCCCACCTGGACACTCTACACCTTTCCCCACGTACAGGACACGTACCACATGTATGGAGACACATCCCACATGTGGGACAGTGTTTGCAGCCATCACTCAGGTGACATCAGCTCCCACTCCCCATCGGCCCCTCTGGCTCCCACAAGACCAGGAGATGCAAGAACAAGAGTCGATGCTGCCTTGATTTGATCCCAGGGGTCCAACCAACCCTTTCCAGCCAGCAGCAGCTCAGGGGTCTTTGGGGATCACTCAGGCTTCCCAGGGAGACTGAAAATCTCCCTTCCAGAGCTTTTTTCTCCCAGTGGAGGAGAGCTGGGCACAGGAGCATCCTGGGGCTGGGCAATCACTAGTTGATTCAGTGCAAATTAAATGGGAGGGCAAACAGAGGCAGGTCAGTGGCAGAGGCTCTTATGTTCCAAGGACAAACTTTAATGAACTAAGAGGACTAAGGCCCAGCTAGCTGGACCTCTCCCCTCTCCTTTTTAAACACAGGCTCTGTATTTGCTATTTTCTGACGGTCCCAGAGCCTCCCAACAAGTGCTGGAGCCTGAGCCTGGAGTTCTTGGGGGTTTCCCTTCCAGCTCTGCCATGGCCCTGCCCTGTCCCAAGGCAAGGAGCCAGGGTTCCCCTGGACTCCTCATTTACCCTGAGGTCAGGAATCAGTGTGCTCCAGGGTGCTGCAGCTCATCACAGACCTAATTCCCTCTACTTCTGCCAGGGAAAAGACAGATGGGGTGGGCTCCACCAGCACTGCCTGACCCCAGGCACTCACCATCCGGGGCTCAAAGCTGAGTGGCCCCCTTCCCCTCTCTCCATCTAGGACAATCTCAGCATCCTCCACTGCTTTCTGATTGTCTCAGCCACTTTCCCTTGTTGTTCCTGTTAGAGGCAGATCTCAATAAGTAGTTCACTAACTCAGCCATTTGAGAATCATCATTAATTTAATATCCTTCCTCATTTATTAATGGGCCTACTTTGTCTTGGCTCTCCAGGATTTCCTTTTCCCCTTGATGTATTTGTAAAAGCCCTCCCTATTCCCCTTAGCCGCATGGCTACCACTAATGTTTGCTTTTCCTGCTGTCTTTAACGTTTCTCTTCAACCTTAAATGACTTGGGCTCCTATGGCTTCTCTCTGCTTCCATGCAGGGCTTTCCTCCTCCAGACCAGAGCCATCCAGGGAGGCAGAGGTCCCCTGCCCGCAGCGCATCCATCCAGCAGCTCCTGGCTGGATCCTGGGATCCAGGGTTTGTTCTTGCCCTGGAAGAGAGTCCTGATGGAGTGGGTGGGATAGGGTATCTGCTCATTACAGAGCTTCCTGGAGAGGCCATCCCAACTGGAATAGGGCACCTTTGAGACACTGCCCAGACACCCGTTGCCTCTCCCTGCCCAGGCCCACACCGTGCCCTGTGCAGCTCAGCCAGACCCTGGGGTGGGTGGCTGCCCACCACCTCCTCACACCTATCATAGAATCCCAGCCTGGGCTGGGTTGGGAGGGACCCCAAGGGTCCCAGAGCTCCAACCCCCTGCCACAGGCAGGGACACCAACCTCCAGGCCTGGAGCTACACAAGGTTGCCCAGGGCCCCAGCCAACCTGGCCTTGGACACCCCCAGGGACGGGGCACCCACCCCCTCTCTGGGCAGCCCCTGCCAGCCCCTCCCCACTCTCTCTGCACAGAACTTCCCCCCAATCTCTCCTCTCCCCCTTCCCTCCTCCAGCTTCACTCCAGCCCCCTTGTACTGCCAGGCTCTGCCCTTGAACAAGCTGATTCCCCTCCTGTTCCTCTGCTCCCTTCAGGGACTGGCAGGCTGCACTGAGGTCCCCCCACAGCCTTCTCTTCTCCAGGCTGACCCAGCCCAGCTCCCTCAGCCTCTCTCCAGAGGGGAGCTGCTCCAGCCCTCTGAGCATCTCCGTGGCTCCTCTGACCCCTCTCCAACAGCCCCACATCTCTCTTGTCCTGGGGCCCCAGCTCTGGACACAGGACTGCAGCTGGGGCCTCACAGGGCAGAGCAGAGAGGGACAATCCCCTCCCTGTCCCTGCTGCCACCCCCATTTGACCACAGCTTTGGCTTTTGCAGCATTCCAGGGGTTCCAGCTGTTCCCTTGCCATGGTGCCTGCAGCCAGCACTCATCCTCACTGGGTCTGGGCCAGGGGGGTGGCAGCCAGGTCCAGTCCCCGTCACGCTGCTGCTTCCCCGCTCCCTGTCTCAGCAGCTGCTGGAGCTGGGCAGGCCTAGGAGCCAAGGCTGGGCATGTTGAGCTCCCAGACTGGATCGTTCAAGCCCTGTGGGAGGAAAAGGTGTGGGAGCAAAGGGAGCAGGCAGAAAGTGACAGGCAGGGCTGGGGAGCGGGTGGGAGCCCGGAGCACACGCTAAGAGGAGGGTGGGCTCTGCAGTGCTGTTGCCAGGGTGATGGGAAGCAGAGGGTTGGGGATGTGTCTGTTTACATAAGAACTGTTGACTAATGAACATACAGGGGAGATAATGAACCAAGGGCCTGGAGGGCCTGAGTTATCTCCCCATCAAAAGGCAGGCAGTGTAGCACTCAGGCTGCTGAGGCTTCCCTGAGCGCATCCCTCTGCACCCCAGCATGCGTGTCCTGACAAATCCAGGCCCAAGACGGCATGTAGTGATGAGGAGACTCGGATCAGTGGGAGAAGAGAGCCCTCAGGTGATGGACTTCCCCATCCCCTGTCCCTTCGAAGCCACACCAAGGGCTCCAGGCAGCAACAAGGGCGCTGGGATGCTCCAGCTGGCAGCTGCTGTCCCCAGCTCCCTCCCAGCACACTCTGGGGAGCAACAGGCCTCCCCACCTGGCACCAGTGCTGATGGACATGCACGATTCTTGGGTGCATCTACCAGGTGCCCTTGTATGGGTGTGGAGCAGCCAAGTGGGAAACCCAAGCAAGCCCTGCTGCCCACCACCCTTCGAGGTCATCATCATCCCTGGGTCTGCCAGGAGATGGTCTGTGTCCTACCCACCACCCTGCCAGGTCATCCCTCTCAGTGTGCCCAGGGATGGTTTGATCCCAGGAGAGGGGAGGGAGAGGGAGAGGGAGAGGGAGAGGGAGAGGGAGAGGGAGAGGGGAGGAGAGGAGAGGAGAGGAGAGGAGAGGAGAGGAGAGGAGAGGAGAGGAGAGGAGAGGAGAGGAGAGGAGAGGAGAGGAGAGGAGAGGAGAGGAGAGGAGAGGAGAGGAGAGGAGAGGAGAGGAGAGGAGAGGAGAGGAGAGGAGAGGAGAGGAGAGGAGAGGAGAGGAGAGGGGCTCGGAACAAGGATGCTGTACTGGGAAAGTGGGATCGTGTGGTGGGAAGGTCAGGCAGTGGACAGGGTGAGCCGCAGAGGAGGAGGAGGAGGAAGGCTGGTGGCAGAGCCCCAGCAGTGGCTCCAGGGGCAGAGCCGCGCGTGGGAGGGGCAGACCCCAATGCGTCCCTGGAGCCTGTCACCCTGCTCCCGGCGCCGCGCTGGGGCGGCTTCCCTGGCACTTGCCGGCTCCAGAGGCTGCGGTGAAGCGCAGGGAGCCCCCCTGACCCAGCCCCAGCTCTGCGGGGATGCTCGGGGCTCTGCCTCTCCGCACCTGCCTGCGCGCAGCACGCCGGGGGCGGGGGGGAGGGGAGGGATGTGAGCTGCTGCTGGGGTGCCTGGGGTGCCTGCACTGCCCCAGGCAGGGCACAGATCAGTGTCACCATGGCCCCGGGCAGGGCAGGGATCTGTGTCCCCATGGCCCCTGGCAGGGCAGGGATCACTGGTCCCATGGCCCTAGGCAGGGCAGGGGTCAGTGGCCCCATAAACTTAGGCAGGGATCTGTGTTCCAAATGTCCCCTGGCAGGGCAGGGATCTGTGTCCCCATGGCCCTTGGCAGGGCAGGGATCTGTGTCCCCATGGCCCTAGGCAGGGCAGGGATCTGTGTCCCCATGGCCCTAGGCAGGGCAGGGATCACTGGTCCCGTGGCCCTAGGCAGGGGTCTGTGTCCCACATATCCCCTGGCAGTGCAGGGATCAGTGTCCTCATGCCCCCCAGTTTCCCAGTCAGGGCAGGGATCAGTGTCCCCAGGGACCCCCAGGCCCTGCAGAGACCTGTGGCAGTGCAGGGAGGAATGCCCACCCCCTCAGGGACTCCTCCCTGTTCAATTCCCCACAGCCACCCATGCCCCCATCTCACTCCCCAAGTGCCCCATCCCCATGGGGAGGACCCCCCCATCGGTGACACCCAGTTGGGACATGGGTCCCCAGGGGAGTAGCGTGCTGGGGCAGCCTCCTGGGCCTCTGGAGCAGAGTAAATGCTGTAACTTTGGCCAGGTCCAGAAATAAGGACTTTAAATCTGTATCACTCTGCAAACGACTGGAGACCTGTGCCTGCATCCCCAGCAGCAGGGGGAGGGAGCTGTGAGTAACTCTCCCAGACCTGGAAGCCCACTTGATCTCTACAAAATGTGCACAGCCAGCGCTCCTGAATATTCAAACCCCCCGATGGCTCCTGGGGTGCTGGGGAGGCTGCGGGGGGCACAGAGGGGATCCTGGAGAAGGGAATGCAGAGCAGAGAGGCCCTATCTCCTCCCCCTCCTCCCCTGCACATCCTCAGCCTTGCCAGGCTGGTGGGATTGCTGCTGAGCTCCCTGACTCAGAGCCATGCCTGGGATGCCACTCCATCCCCAGGGGCATGGGGCATCACACAGGGCATTGTGCAGGGCTGTGGGGCTCTGTGGGTGGCCAGGGGATGGGGTGCCATCCCAGGCATGGCTCTGAGTCAGGGAGCTCAGCATCCATCCCACCAGCTTGGCAAGGCTGACAATGACAGGGCTTCCCTGCTCTGCATTCCCTTCTCCAGGACCCCCTCTGTGCCCCCCACAGCCCCACCAGCACCCCAGGTGTTGTGGCTGGGCACAGCCAGCTGGGCAGTGGGCAAGGCAGTGGGATGCTCTGGGGCATCACATGGGGCATTGTGCAGGGCTGTGGGGGAGCTGTGGGTGGCCAGGGGATGGGGTGCCATCCCAGGCATGGCTCTGAGTCAGGGAGCTCAGCATCCATCCCACCAGCCTGGCAAGGCTGAGGATGTGCAGGGGAGGAGGAGGAGGAGGAGGAGAAGGAGGAGGAGGAGGAGGAGGAGGAGGAGGAGGCGGTTGGCCACAGCCCCCCCCACGGCCCTGCACAACCCCCTGTGTGATGCCCCAAGGCATCCCACCCCCTCGCCCACCCCCCAGACGGCTTCTGCCCTCACCCACCCGGAGGGCTCATCCCCAGCCGCGCACCGGCCCCATCCTCAGACGAATCCATCCAGGAGGGGCCAGTAATTACCTTCCATCCCCCCCACACACACACACACACACACCCCTCCCCCAGCACCACCCCCCTTCATGAATATGTAGCAAGGAGCTCGGCTCTCTCTGCTGAGCCCCCCAGCGCTGGGGGTGACCTTTTCCCAAACAATATGTGCTGGGAGGCACATTCACGCGCCAGGCAGGCGTTGCCATGGCAAAGCAGGAGCGCAGCAAACACACACCGCAATTACAGGAGGGGGGAAGGGGAGGGGATGTGTGTTGGGGGGGGGGGTAGGGGAAGAGGTTCCCCGGCAGCAGGGAGCTGCTGCTCGCCTCCCAGCCCGCCTGTATTGATGCAGCCTTTGGCGCAGGGTAAAGGTGGCCGGGGTCCCACCTGCCCCTCGCCACTCTTTGGGGATTGGAGGAGGTGGGAGGGAGATGCCGAGCTGGGCGGTGGTCCCCTCATCCTCACCCTGCCTGACCCAGTCGCTCAGCAGCATCCCCCCACCCTGCCCAGCCTGAGGGTCCCAGGCACCCCTGGAGCTGATCCTGGTCCCCGGTTTCAGCCCAGGGTGGTTGTCAGTCCCAGTCCCTTATCACAGAATCACAGAATCAGACTGGGCTGGGTTGGAAGGGACCCCAAGGGTCATACAGCTCCAACCCCCCTTCCCCTTGCCACAGGCAGGGCCACCAACCTCCAGGCCTGGAGCTACACAAGGTGTCCCTTCTCCCTCTTTCTCTGCTGAGGACACTCAGGTGCAGACATGGGAACCATCCACACCCCCACTCCTGCATATCCACCCCCCAAACACCCTCCTTCTCACCCCCTCTCCCCTGCCCTCTGCCCTTCCCTGGGCAGCACCCCACTGCACAGGGTGGCAGCTCCGGTGCCACCACTAGAGATCCCCTGAGCCCCCTTGTCCCCTGCCTGCCACCTCCCCAGGTGCCAGGTGGGTTTTTCCAGGCACCAGCCCGGGCGTGGGGTTCCCTGGGCCTGGAGCTCAAGCAGGCGGCTGCCGGCACGGCCCAAAACCCAATCCACCCCCCTGGCTCCCTGCCCTGCGCACCCCCCTGGATCCCTGCCGTGCACACCCCCCCTGGATCCCTGCCCTGCACACCCCCCTGGCTCCCTGCCCTGCACACCCCCCCCCGGCTCCCTGCCCTGCACACCCCCCTGGATCCCTGCCCTGCACACCCCCCTGGATCCCTGCCCTGCACACCCCCCCCCTGACTCCCTGCCCTGCACACCCCCCGGCTCCCTGCCCTGCACACCCCCCCCTGACTCCCTGACCTGCACACCCCCCTGGCTCCCTGCCCTGCACACCCCCCCGGCTCCCTGCCCTGCACACCCCCCTGGTTCCCTGCCCTGCACACCCCCCTGGCTCCCTGCCCTGCACACCCCCCTGGTTCCCTGCCCTGCACACCCCCCTGGATCCCTGCCCTGCACACCCCCTGGATCCCTGCCCTGCACACCCCCCTGGCTCCCTGCCCTGCACACCCCCCTGGTTCCCTGCCCTGCACACCCCCCTGGATCCCTGCCCTGCACACCCCCTGGCTCCCTGCCCTGCACACCCCCCTGGTTCCCTGCCCTGCACACCCCCCTGGCTCCCTGCCCTGCACACCCCCCTGGTTCCCTGCCCTGCACACCCCCCTGGTTCCCTGCCCTGCACACCCCCCTGGCTCTCTGCCCTGCACACCCCCCCCGGCTCCCTGCCCTGCACACCCCTCTGGTTCCCTGCCCTGCACACCCCCCCAGCTCCCTGCCCTGCACACCCCCCTGGATCCCTGCCCTGCACACCCCACCCCAATGCACCGGCTGGCATCCCCCCTTGGCTTCAGTTCGGGGCCACCCCCACGGATGCTTCGGGTCCCGATGAGGAGCAGGGAGATGCTGATGTGCCCCTGCCAGGGTGAGGGGCTGGCCCGCTGGTGCAGAGGGGAAGATTCCAAAGCGTCTCCCCTCACCTGCAACGCTGCTGCAGCACCGGGATGCTCTGTAAACCCCCCTCCCCCCCCCCCCACCCCCCACCCCCACCCCGCAGGCGATTCCCTTTGCTCGCACCGTCCTGCTGCTGCAGCCCCAGGCAGGGGCTCCCCATCCCTCCCTGGGCGCACCCCCTTTATGGTAAGGACGGCACCGGGGTCACCGCGACACCCCTTCAGCCCCGGGAGGTGCTGGGAGCCGCTGCCGTGTCCTGCGCTGCCCCCGCCGCCGGCTCCGCACCCCCGGGGGGCACCAGCCGGCGTCTTGCCTCGGGCAGGACGGCTCCGGTGAGGCTCCCCGGCCCCGAGCCGGGATCCTCTCAGATGGTCCCCAAGCCCTCCCGTAACATCCCCATCCTCTGCCAACCAAGGCGCCTGCGGGGCTCCCACCCGAACGCCCCTGCTCTCCCTCTGAACAGGGGCCAAAGCGGGGATGGGGAGGGGCAGGGGGTAAGGGGGGAGGCTGGGGAGACCCCTGCCACCTGCCCCGGGTGCTGGTGTGACCCAGGGGGGTCAGCGTGGGAAGGCATCCCCATGGGGCTGGGTGTAACATGCCCCGTGCCCGTGTGCGCGCTCCATCCCTGGGGGTTGGTGGTTGGGGGGAGGGGGGGATGAGCCTGGCTGTGGCTGGCTGTGTCACCGGGAGTGTGGCACAGGGGGAATTGCCACCCCCCTGTGTGTGCTGCAGGGTTCCTGAGCGCTCCCATTAGCTATTTATTTAACCTTGTTTTGGAGGCGGGTGAGCTCCCCCTGCGGGGATGCGAAGCTTTACTGCCGCCAACCCATAAATCAGGGGGTCTGGCTCCTCTGGGATGCCAGGGGGCTGCAATTAGAAGCTCTCCCACTTCCCTGGGCAGGATGCTCTGCCTGTATCCCCATCAGGGCCAGCGGGAGCTTTGTGTGCACCGGGGGAGGTTGGAAGGAGGTACAGGGAGAGCCGCCCCCCTTCCTCCCCCCCCTCAAAATAAATCTAAGGTGTGGAGTGGAGGGATGAGCCTAGGAGAGCCCCCCCCCCCCCATTGCAGTGCACTGTGGGGGAGGCTGGTGAAGGCACAGCCACTCATGGTGCATCAGCACTGCCCCCTCCCCTCAAGTACAGCCAGTGCACCCCGGAGGAATGGGGGTGTCTCCGTTGGTGTATTCTGACCTGCAGTGTCAGTGGAGGAGATCTCCCCCCTCCATGAAGAGCATCACTGAGGCTCCCAGGCTGGAGGCAGCTGGATCTCATGTTTGTTGGCAGCACCCAGCCCTTCCCCCATCCCCCCGTCTGAGGCAGAGCGCCTGGAAGGCAGGGGAACAGCACCCCCTGCTTGGCACCTGGATCTGCTGAAGCCATCTTCCAGATGAGCCCAGTTTTCCTTCCCCTTGAAAAGAGAGGCAGTGAAAGGCTGCTGTCAGGGGGCTGGAGGGGAGCTTGGGGACTTGCTGGCAAGACCCAAGGGTGCCAGAGCACAGCAAGGTGGTGGAGCACCCTGTCCCTGATGTAGGCTTGGGTGGCTGTCCAAAGACCAAGGGGGCTTTGCAGAGGGAGAGGTGAGGCTCACATGGAGAGCCAACCCGGGCTTGGCACAACCCCCTGTGCCTGGGGGAGAGGGAAGGTGGAGGATTTCCCACCCTGAGGATGTGTCTGCCAGGGAGGCTGCCCAGCGTGGTGGGGTGCGTGCAAGGCACCGCACGGCAGCCATCCCTGCCCATCGTCCCACCTCAGACCCCATCCCCGTGCCCAGGGGTGGGTGGCAGTGCTGGCAGCAAACCTCCCCTCGTGACACCCCGGGGACAAGGATGGACAACAGCAAATGGACCATGGCAGGGGCAGGGAGCAGCACCTCGCCCTCTGCCTGGAGCTGGCCCCGCTCTGCCTTGGGAGGCAGCGGGAGCTGGCTCCGTTTCCAGCTCAGCAGCCCGCGGCCAGCTCCCGTTTTCCACTTTGTTAGCCTGCTGCTGGAGCAGCAGCTGGGCTGACAGCCCAGGGCACGGCTTCCCCAGCCCGCTGGCACACAGCTCTGCGCTCCCCAGCTCGCTGCGGAGCCCGGGGCAGGAAGGGACCGTGGCTTGGTGAGCCCAGAGATGCAGGGATGCTCGTCAGCGCATCACACCTATCCCAGAATCCCAGCCTGGTCTGGGTTGGGAGGGACCCCAGGGGTCCCAGAGCTCCAACACCCTGCCACAGGCAGGGACACCAACCTCTAGGCCTGGAGCTACACAAGGTTGCCCAGGGCCCCAGCCAACCTGGCCTTGGACACCCCCAGGGATGGGGCACCCACCCCCTCTCTGGGCAGCCCCTGCCAGCCCCTCCCCACTCTCTCTGCACAGAACTTCCCCCCAATCTCTCCTCTCCCCCTTCCCTCCTCCAGCTTCACCCCATCCCCTTGTCCTGCCAGGCTCTGCCCTTGAACAAGCTGATTCCCCTCCTGTTCCTCTGCTCCCTTCAGGGACTGGCAGGCTGCAATGAGGTCCCCCCACAACCTTCTCTTCTCCAGGCTGACCCAGCCCAGCTCCCTCAGCCTCTCTCCAGAGGGGAGCTGCTCCAGCCCTCTGAGCATCTCCCTGGCTCCTCTGACCCCTCTCCAACAGCCCCACATCTCTCTTGTCCTGGGGCCCCAGCTCTGGACACAGGACTGCAGCTGGGGCCTCCCCAGGGCAGAGCAGAGAGGGACAATCCCCTCCCTGTCCCTGCTGCCACCCCTCTGCTGATGGAGCCCAGGATCCCATCTCCCTTCCCAGCTGCAGGAGCCACTGCTGGCTCAGGGGAAGTTTCTCATCTACCAGAACCCCAGGTCCTTCTCCTCAGGGCTGCTCCCCAGCAGCTCTTCTCCCAGCCTGGATCTATGGCTGGGATTCCTCCAGCCCCAGTGCAGCCCCTGACACTTGGCAGTGTTGAACCTCATCCAGGCATCACCCCAGGGCTGGAAGGAACTGCTGGGCTGCCCCGCAGCATCCTTCTCATCCCATGCCAGGGGGCAAGGAGCAAGGTCGATGGGCTCAGCAGGAGGTCGGGTGGCTTGTCCTGGCCACAAGCCCTTCCCCACCCTGGGGATGGGAGCTCCAGGCAGAGAGGGGAGCGAGCTGCGGTGAGCTGGGGCTGCTGGTCACGTCAGGCTTCAAAGGAGAACCTGGTGTAAATATTTCACCAGGCCCAGTGCAGAGCACAGAGGCAGCAGCAATTAGAGCTGGGAATGTCTGCGTGGAGCAGTCAGGGGAGGGAGATCAAAGCTGCCCAGCCAGGAGCCCAGCTGGGCAGTGTGCCCTCCCCAGGGACGGCTGCACTGACCTGGGCACAGCCCGCGCCCTCCTCCAGAACCTCTGCCAGGGGCCAGCTCCACATGCCCTCAGCTGGGGACACGGAGGAGCTGCAGCCAGTGTCCCCAGCCCCTCAGGGAGCTGCTGCCCAGCCCAGCACCCACGGGTGGGCATGCGGCTGCTGCTGCTGGACGCTGTCCCCTGGCAGCACCCTGCTCCTCCCAGGGATGGCTGGGCTGAAGGATCCCCTCCACCTTCCACCCTGCCCTGCTCTGAGCCCACGCAGCAGTCATCACAGCCCAGAGGGGTGGCAGACACCAGGGGCACAGGCAGAGCCCTGGCAGCACGCACCAGCAAGCAGGGTGGCACAGGGTGGCACAGGGTGGCACAGGGTGGCACAGGGTAGCACAGAGTGGCACAGGGTGGCACAGGGTAGCACGGGGTGGCACAGGGTGGCACAGGGCGGCACAGGGTGGCACAGGGTAGCACAGAGTGGCACAGGGTGGCACAGGGTAGCACAGAGTGGCACAGGGTGGCACAGGGTGGCACAGGGCGGCACAGGGTGGCACAGGGTAGCACAGAGTGGCACAGGGTGGCACAGGGCGGCACAGGGTGGCACAGGGCGGCACAGGGTGGCACAGGGTGGCACAGGGCGGCACAGGGCGGCACAGGGTGGCACAGGGCGGCACAGGGTGGCACAGGGTGGCACAGGGTGGCACAGGGCGGCACAGGGTGGCACAGGGTGGCACAGGGTGGCACAGGGCGGCACAGGGTGGCACAGGGTAGCACAGAGTGGCACAGGGTGGCACAGGGCGGCACAGGGTGGCACAGGGCGGCACAGGGTGGCACAGGGTAGCACAGAGTGGCACAGGGTGGCACAGGGCGGCACAGGGTGGCACAGGGCGGCACAGGGTGGCACAGGGTGGCACAGGGCGGCACAGGGCGGCACAGGGTGGCACAGGGCGGCACAGGGTGGCACAGGGTAGCACAGAGTGGCACAGGGCGGCACAGGGCGGCACAGGGTGGCACAGGGCGGCTCAGGGTGGCACAGAGTGGCACAGGGCGGCACAGGGCGGCACAGGGTGGCACAGGGCGGCACAGGGTGGCACAGGGTGGCACAGGGCGGCACAGGGCGGCACAGGGTGGCACAGGGTGGCACAGGGCGGCACAGGGCGGCACAGGGTGGCACAGGGCGGCACAGGGCGGCACAGGGCGGCACAGGGTGGCACAGGGTGGCACAGGGTAGCACGGGGCGGCACAGGGTAGCACAGGGTGGCACAGAGTGGCACAGAGTGGCACAGAGTGGCACAGGGCGGCACAGAGTGGCACAGGGTGGCACAGGGCGGCACAGGGTGGCACAGGGCGGCACAGGGCGGCACAGGGTGGCACAGGGTGGCACAGGGTGCCGCAGAGCTGGCTGCTGCAGCGCTGCTGCCTGTGCTGCTGCTGCTCCTGCCCCCAAATTAAATGGAATAATTCATTTGCTTCTGGCTTCAAACGAGGTGTTTGCTGTGAAGCCCTGTGAAGCGTGCCCAGGTCCTGCTGCCACCCTGCTTCCTGGCCTGGCTGGCGTGGGGGGATGTCACCATGGCCTCAGGACCCTGAGGGACTGTCCCCAGGTGGGTAAGTGGGGCTCAGGGGAGGTGTGGGGCTCCCTCACAATGCCCCCCCCCACCCCCAGCCCCAGGCCAGCTCCGGGGCAGAAGGTGGGTGGCACAGGATGGGGGCTGGGGGCAGTGACAGGGTGACATGGGCTGGACACACACAAGCCTCGGGGCTGGGGGCAGTTTGCAGGGGTTCTCTGGGATGGCAGCAATGCAGGGGGACAGCAGACCACCCCCCGGGCAGTGGTGGGGTTGTGCTGGGGACCCTGCTTGCTGGGACCTCCACTGCTGCCAGGGTGCCTTGCAGCAGCCCCTGGCAGCTGACTGCAACCCCAGAGCTAACCCCCCAAACCCCCCCACTGTGGGCTTCTGCTCCTTTGAAAGCTCCCCATTAAAGCCTGCTCCTGCTCTAAGGATGCCATGGAGAGGCTGGGAGCAGAGCTGGGCTCCCCACCGAGGCACCCAGCCCCTCCTGGGGTACCCACACTCCCCAGCACCCTTGCCACAGAGGGCTGGGAGGGGGGATGTTTCCATGCAACAGGGACCACGAACGAGCAGCGGGGGGTGGGTGGTAGCTGCAATCCCAGGGCAAAGACTCCACTGGTCCCAGAACTGGGACCAGTGGAGTCTTTGCCCTGGGATTGCAGCTACCACCCACCCCCTAGGGAACTGGGACCAGTGTCCTCCCAGGACGGTGCTTGCAGGAGGAGGGGCCGCCAGCACCCTGCCCTGCAGCACTGGGGTGGGGATGCTGCCTCCAGGGAATCAAGACCTGAAGCTGGAGGCGGGTTTCTCATCACCAGCCCGGCAGCAGAGGCTGTGACAGGGTCCCACACCCTTCCCCCTCACCCTGAACAGGTTTCACTCCCCAGCACAGCTGCTGCAGCCAGATGTTGCTGGTATTGAGGGAGGCAGAGCTGCTCAGCCCACAGCTGCTCCCCTGCTTGGCTTGCAATTGCTTTGGAAATATTGTGTGTGCTCAGCTCTTTAGAGCTGATCTCCATCCTGCATCCCCGGGGCTGGGGGAAGCTGCCCACACCAGCCAGCCTGGCTGGTGGGCAAGCTGGCTAAAAGAATCATAGGATCCCAGAATTACAGGATCCCAGGGGTTGGAAGGGACCTCCAGAGATGGAGTCCAACCCCCTGCCAGAGCAGGGTCCCTAGGACAGGGCACACAGGGCTGGGATCTCTCCAGAGAAGGAGACTCCACACCCCCTGGGCAGCCTGGCCCAGGGCTCCCTCACCCTCACTGGGGAAAAGTTCTTCCCCAGATTGGGGGGAACTCCCTGTGCTCCAACTTGAGCCCATCCCCCTTGTCCTGTCCCCACAGACACTGAGAAGGGGCTGCCCATTCCCCCTGCATCCCCTGCTTAGGATAATTATAGACATTAATTAGGTCCCCCCTTAGTCTTCTTCTCCCTGGGCTCCAACTTGCAGCCATGGGCTCAAGTTGGAGCACAGGGAGTTCCCCCCAATCTGAGGAAGAACTTGTCCTGTCCCCACAGACCCTGAGCAGAGGCTGCCCATGTCCCCCTGTGTCCCAGCCTTCAGATCTTGATCCCCAGTGATCAGATCCCCTCTCAGTCTCTTCTCTCCAGGCTGAACAGCCCCAGCTCCCTCAGCCTTTCCTCCCAGGGGAGATGCTCCAGGCCCTTCAGCATCTCCCTGTACTCTCTCCAGGAGATCCCTGTCCCTTTGATCCCAGGGAGCCCAGAAGAAGGGGAGGGGGTGCTGGCCAGCAGCTCCCCATGCAGGGCAGGGTTGGAGCAGCCTCGATGCTGTGGAGGAGGAGGAGGAGGAGGAGGAGAAGGAAGGGGCTGGGGGGTGGGCTGGGTACCACCCCAGCCATTCCCTCCCGCTTGATTGGGGCCATTAATCCTGGGCTCTCCTGACAGAGCCTGGGAGTGTCAGCCTGGGAGCCATCCATCAGGCCCCTGGCAAACACCGCCCCCTCCCTGATTTATTTGAGGCCAACGGAGTCGTGAAAAAACAGCTGGTAAATCCTTCCCCATCAGCCGGCTGGTTGGTAACGCAGCCAAGTGTGGGGGCAAGTGCTCCGCTGACAGGCAGCGTATGGCCCATCCTGGCTGCCCCTCTGGAGAGGGCTCTGCCTCAGGATGCTGGGCAGAGAGAGGCAGGAGCAGAGCCCTGCCTCCCCTCCTGCATGCAGCAGTGATGCTGCGGCTGCAGGCGTGCCCCCTGCTCCTGGTTTGGGGGTGCAGGGCATCCTCTGCCCTGGGAGGCTGCAGACATGCCCCCTGCCCCTGACTGAGCCTGCAGCTCCTGGTTTGGGGGTGCAGGGCATCCTCTGCCCTGGGAGGCTGCAGACATGCCCCCTGCTCCTGGTTTGGGGGTGCAGGGCATCCTCTGCCCTGGGATGCTGCAGGCATGACCCCTGCTCCTGGTTTGGGGGTGCAGGGCATCCTCTGCCCTGGGAGGCTGCAGACATGCCCCCTGCTCCTGGCTGAGCCTGCAGCTCCTGGTTTGGGGGTGCAGGACATCCTCTGCTCTGGGATGCTGCAGGCGTGCCCTGCATGTTGGGGTTTGGGGGTGCAGGGCATCCTCTGCCCTGGGAGGCTGCAGGCATGACCCCTGCCCCTGACTGAGCCTGCAGCTCCTGGTTTGGGGGTGCAGGGCATCCTCTGCCCTGGGAGGCTGCAGGCATGCCCCCTGCTCCTGGTTTGGGGGTGCAGGGCATCCTCTGCCCTGGGAGGCTGCAGACATGCCCCCTGCTCCTGGCTGAGCCTGCAGCTCCTGGTTTGGGGGTGCAGGACATCCTCTGCTCTGGGATGCTGCAGGCGTGCCCTGCATGTTGGGGTTTGGGGGTGCAGGGCATCCTCTGCCCTGGGAGGCTGCAGGCATGACCCCTGCCCCTGACTGAGCCTGCAGCTCCTGGTTTGGGGGTGCAGGACATCCTCTGCTCTGGGAGGCTGCAGGCATGCCCCCTGCTCCTGGTTTGGGGGTGCAGGGCATCCTCTGCCCTGGGATGCTGAGGTTTGGGGGGTGCTCAGCAACCCAAACCTGGAGGGTACCACCTCCCCTTAAAGAAAAGCACCCCCATGCACCACCACCTGCCCCCCTTGCTGGACTCTATCCCCCCCAGCCATCCCACCCTTCTGAAAGCATCACCCAGGGCCAGACAAGCCCCTGGAGAGCTTTTGGAGCCCCTGCTGCTCTGTCACACCCCCCACCCCAGCACCCAGCGTGCTGCTCCTGCCCTGTGAGGATGCTGTGCCCTCTGCATTGACGTAATGGCTTTTTTTTTTGGGGGGGGGGGAGGGAGGGAGAGGAGGGGGGAAGGAAATAAATAAATAAATAGCATGAGTGGGCTGGGAGGAAGCTGGGAGCAGCAGTTCTGTGGTGGTGTGCCCGAGCAGGTGCAGCTGACAATTAGCTAGCTCTTCCCAGCCTCTTCATTTAGTTCCTCAAGGTTATTTTGAAGCTTGAATATTCAATTAATGAAAGAGTGGCTTTGCAGGGCTCTCTGTGCTGCTTCCCTCCCCCCCCCCCCAGGGTGGTGGCCCCCTCAGGGACAGCTTGGGAGGGGAGTGAAGGAGGGAGAAGCGCATCCTCATCCTCATCCTCCTCCTCCTCCTCCTCCTCCTCCTCCCCATCACTGCTTCCTGCCCTCAGCTTCCCCCTCTCCTCCTCCCCCCCCCAACCTCTCCCTCCCCAGCCAGGTTTGGAGCTCTCTCTGAGCCCCAGATCTGCGCTGAGAGGCTGAAGCAGCACAAGTCCCCTGCGGTGGGAAGTAGGGAACGTTGGGGTCACGGTGGAGCCTGGCACAGAGGGTGTGATGCTCCTGTCCCCGGCCAGCCTCCCCTTCCAAACCCAGCCTGCAAAAGCCCCCTCGCCCTGGGTCCCTGCAGGCGTCACCCCAGCCCCCACCGGTCCCCCCAAAGCCCTGGGGTGCATGGGAGGGAAAGGGGAGCAGGTCCTCTCCTCCCTCCAGCCCAACCTTCCTCCCACCCTCTGCTGCCTGGTCCATTCTACTCTCCGCCACTCAGAACGCTGTGCAGCAGTGAGTCGGGATTGCTTGGACACCCTGGGGCTGCTCCACTGGTCCTCGTCCCCTGTCTCCTTGCTGGCACCCAGAGCAACGCTCTCCTCCACCCACAGCCACCCAGCAAACACCCTCCTCTCCAAACCGCTTCTTGGGGTCCCCCTTGCAGCCCCACTGATGGAGCAGGAAGGTCCATTTGCTGCAGCTTCCCATTTCAAGGGCTGCACCACCTTGTATCTGCTGCAGGACCAGGGCAGGCTCTGCTCTCCTAAAAAGCCTCTGTACCCCACTGGGGTCTGGGATGCAGGGCCAAGCACTGTAGTGGGACAGGGATGCTCAGCTCCCAGCTCAAGCGTGGCTGGCCACCAGGCCATGGGTGATGGGCATCCCCTGGCTGGGGGTGGCTCCATGAGTTGCCCTCCCACGGCAGGATCTTGGAGTGATGGCCTGATCCCACATCATTCCCAGCTGGCTTTACTTTAAGTGAAGATCCCTGAGCAGCTAGGAAGTCATCAGCACCGTGCTTGGGTGGGTGGGTGGGTGGGTGGCTGTTTTTGGTCCTTCTCATTGCCAGACTAGGAAAATCAGCCTCAAAACCCAACTGGAGAGGGGAGAGGTGGGTTCTCAGTGAGCCCAGCATGGACCAGGGGAGGGGGAATGGGGGAATCGAGTCACAGGGAGGAGCTGCAGCCCAGAGGCAGCAAAGGGGCAAGGCTTCCCCCAGGGAATGGCTGAAGCAGGTGGCCAGGGTGGCAACAGGAGGTGGCAGCGGCGTGGGGACACCTCTCCACGGTGATGGACGAGCCCTGGCTCAGCCTTCTGCTTCCTCAGCTCTTGGTGGAGAAGGGATGATGGGAGAGGGCTGAGAGATTTATAAGGGAGCATCGCTGGGTGTGCACTGGCTGGGCCCCAGAACTGCTGCTTTTGCTAGCAGGAAAGGTGCTTGCCAAGGGCAAGGAGCCCCCAGACCTGCAGCTGCTCCTCTGCAAGGTGCCCCCCCCACCCAGGGCTGGGTGACCCCTGGGACAGCCCCGTGCTGGGCGCTGCATCCTCCCTGTGAGGCCAGCAGAGCCTGCAGCCCCTCAGGCACGGCTTTCCTGGAGCCTCTCAGCTTCACCCCCCATCTCATCTGGGGAAGGCAGGTTCTGTTTGGGAAAGCCTGGGGCCAGTCCTGACCCCTGCCCACCCCCTTTCCCCCACCCCACCCCATGCAGGGAGGGGAATACTTTCAGTTTCCATGGGGTATACTGCCCAGATTAGGGATGGTGTGTGCCATGGGGATGCTCTGAGCTGGCTCAACCACCCAGCTCAGGGTGCACCCCGGAGCTCCTCTCCTCTCTCTTTCTCATCCCCTCCCTCCCCTTGCCCCCCATTTTCTGTTCCCAAAGCCTCACTTACACCTCCCTTATTATCCTCCTCCCTGTGCTATCTGGGTCACCCTCCCCTGCCATTACCCCAGATAATTAGGAGCTGAGCAGAGGCCACAGGCAGCAATCTGGCAGGCAGCACCTGCCCGTGCACCAAGGGAGAGCAGACACCTCCCTGCCTTCCTCACACCCTCCTCTTCCTCAGGTCCCTCAAGCCAGCCCTGGTTCCTCTGCTCTCATGGAAGCCAGGCAAGCTGGCAGGGCTGCAGGCAAGCAGGGGGAAAGCTGAATCACCAGGCAAGATGACACTGAAGGATGCTGGGGTCTGGCAGGCTCACCCCTGCCCTGTGCAGTGAGGGGTGTTTGCTGCAGGAGGAAAAGCCTCAGAAGGTGCTTTGGGAAACGGTCCTCACCACAAAGCTCCTGTTTCTGGAGGAGAAATAGCTGAGCCCAAAGGCAAGGGGGGCTCTCAGCCCCGTGCTGCCTGCATCTCTCCCTGGGTCCTGCTCACAGATCCAAGCCTCAGCCAGGGAACAAAAGTAAATGGCACCATCTGGCACTGGGTGAGCTCTTCCCCCTCCCCTCAGTGGGGAGAGGGTGATCTGGGGTGGGAAGCAGGGCACGCCACAGGAGCTGGCCACCAGCCTTGTGTGCAGTGACAGCCAGGCATCCCCTGCCCACAGCCCGGCTCTGCCTGCTGGGTGGAGGGGAAAGACCTCCCACCACGGCCAAGCCAGGGGCTGGGGTCCCCAAAGGCCAGCACGGTGCCATCACACCCCAGGATGTCCCAAAGCAGCAGAGCTGGATCCGGATCCTCCCCACAGGAACGAGGAAAAGCTTTTTTTAATACATAATTATCTCTCCAAAACTGGCCCAGGCTCCTCCCAGAGCTGGTTTTAACTGGGCTAAACCCACGTGGCAATTCAAGCTGCCCCATCCTGCTCCCACCTCCTGCTCAGCTGAGGTGCTCCGAATCCTGGGCAAGGCAGGAGATGGGACACCCAGCACCCAGAACAGGATGGGGGGTAGTCACTCCTCTAAAGGGTCAGCAGGGATGAAGGGTCAGCAGGGATGAAGGGTCAGCAGGGATGAAGGGTTAGCAGAGATAGAGGGTTAACAGAAATAAAGGGTTAAGAGAAATCAAGTTAAACTAGAGGAGGAGAGGAAAAGCATTTCCCCAGCAAAGCTGTGGGGAAGAGGCACCTGCTCCCCAGCCTGGCATCAGGGCGGTTGTGGTTCCAGCCTCCGCAGGAATGCAGACCCATCAATTAGGCAGTCCCTGTCCCTGTTAATCCCCTCCTCCCCGGGCTGTTGCCTGTTACTGATGCTGAAGGCGCCCCGGGAGGCACTGTCGGGGGCGGGGGGGGGACGCCTGACAGGCTCAATCTGTGCCGTACAATTACATCCTCCTCGCCAGCTGGGAAAGCCCTTTCTCAGCTCCCACTGCACCCCCTCTCCTCCCCTCCCCCTTTTCTCCATCTCTTGCAGGACCGGACCCACCCCCACCATCCCCATGGGTACAGGGACACCCCCTTGCCCCCCACACTGAGGGGGTCCCACTTCTGGGGTGCTGGGTATGGGGTAGCTCACCCAGCCTTCTCTCCTTGGCACACACACACACACCCCCCACCCTCCACCCCAGGATGGTGCTCCCAAACTGGGATGAGGCTCCCAAACTCTTTCCCCCTTCCCTGCTCTCCGGTGGTGAGTGCAGGAGGCAGCCAGCCTGGAGGGGAGGGGGTAGGGGGGTTATGGGAAGGGGTGTGGGGGGGGGGGCGTGGGGGGGCAGACGAGCCGCTGCAGCCATCAGCTCCTTCCTCCAGCCACCCCCAGGGTGGGGGACGGGCGCTGGGGGAGGGGGGGTTCTGCATGGGCCTCCTGTGGGGATGGGGAGGGGTGATGGGGAGGGGTGACGGGGCTGGGAGGCTGGGGGTGAGCATCCCGGGGTGTGGCACCGGTGGGGTGACCTGTGGGGTGGCAGGGTCCCCGCACCCTGCGTGGGTGTCACAGGGGACCAGCTGGGTGCTCAGCACACACACACACACACACACGTGTGCTGGGGGTTCTGGTCAACCCATGAGCCCAGTCATGGGCTGGTCTCTTGGGAGACCCCCCAGGGAGCTGCTGAGACCCCACAGCTGGGTGAATCCTTGGGTTACCAACCCCCCACAGTAGCCCCAGTCCCCAGGGGGGTGATGGGTGTCTGCTGGGTATATGTTCAGGGAGGGGGCTGGTGCGCTGGTCACCTCTGAGAGCTTCCAAGCTCCTGCTCACCAGCCTTTTTGCAGCCCCAGGGCTGGTGATTGGGGGGGACGGTGCCCCCAGGAGAAGGCAGTGCCCTGGGGCACGGAGCATCTGCCTGGGCAGCGGCTGCAGCTCCAGCTGCAGTGGGCACTGCAGGCCAGCACTGTAACAGCAGCCTGAGGACAAGAGGGATAAAAATAGCCCCAGTGCTGCCTCCCACTCTCCAGCCTGTGGGGAAGTGGTGCCTTGCCACCCCAGCCCAGGTGGTTATTTTTAGGATGCCACCTCCTTGTTTCCCTCGTGGGTGGTTTTTATAAATAGCCAGTGCCTCTGAGCCAAGTGCCAAGGCAGGAGCAAGATGTGCCCGTGCTGGCAGGACCCAGGACAGACCCTGTCCCACCTGCCCAGCCCTGCCTGCTTGCTGCTGCCTTCCTGCCTGCCTCCTCCTCCTCCTCTGGGCACGGATGGTATGACCAAGCCCGATGCCAGCTTACCCTGCCAGCCCTGGGGGGCTTGGGCACATGTTCCCCCACTGCCTGTGTTTATCTAGGTACTCCAGACACCATCACTCTGCCCTGGGCACCCCATCCTCCTGCTGCTCCCTCTCATCCTCAACACCTTCCCCATCCTCAGCTCCTGGGTACCCCAAACCCCATCCCCTCACGGGGTCCAGTCCTCGCTCGCTTGCATCTCTGCCCCTTCCCTTGTAGCTGGAACATCCTCAGGGGCCCCTCATCTTTCTCCTCCTCTTGGTGTACAATGTATTTGAGTAGCCATTCCCCCTCCCCTCCCCCTCCCCAAGCCCCCTTGCCTGGCAGCATCTCTCCAGCACGGCTCTCCACGGCTGCGAGGGCTGCGGAGTGGCAGCCGTGGTGCTGTAATTAGCCAGGTACAGCAGGAACACACTTGCAGCCTGACAGCTCTTCTGGAGTCGAATGGGAGCCAATTAATCTAATTAAAGTGGCCGCTGGCTTGTTACCCCCTCTCAGTTCACAAGGCTCCGAAAGCACCCCCGTCCCCGACGAGCCCCCGTCCCCGTGCCACCCGTGGGTGCCCAGGGAAGGGTGCAGAGACCCCCAGCTCTCTCCCTCCGTGGGTCTGAGGTGCCCCAGACACCACAGAGCCCCCAGGGCAAATAAGGGACGACTCTGCCCCTTGCAGCCAGAGGTGCCAGCACATGGCTGGGGTGCCAGTGTCACCCACGGGAGTGGGATGGAGGGAGTGGGATGGAGGGAATGGGATGGAGGGAGTGGGATGGAGGGAGTGGGATGGAGGGAATGGGATGGAGGGAGTGGGATGGAGGGAGTGGGATGCAGGGAGTGGGATGGAGGGAATGGGATGGAGGGAGTGGGATGGAAGGAGTGGGATGCAGGGCGTGGGATGCAGGGAATGGGATGCAGGGAATGGGATGCAGGAAGTGGGATGGAAGGAGTGGGATGCAGGGCGTGGGATGCAGGGAGTGGGATGCAGGGAATGGGATGGAGGGAATGGGATGCAGGAAGTGGGATGGAGGGAATGGGATGCAGGAACTGGGATGCAGGGAGTGGGATGCGGGGAGTGGGATGCAGGGAATGGGATGGAGGGAATGGGATGCAGGAAGTGGGATGGAGGGAATGGGATGCAGGAAGTGGGATGGAGGGAGTGGGATGTGGGGAGTGGGATGGAGGGAATGGGATGTGGGGAGTGGGATGCGGGGAGTGGGATGCAGGGGGCTGCCCCCCGAGGATCCCACGGCAGCAGGACTGACGTGCCACGGGGCAGTAGTGCCAGCCACGCCGCCAGCCCCGGCAGAGCCTGGCGCTGCGCCACGTCCCGGCCAGGGGCAGCTCCGTTTGCCGGTGCCAGAGCCGGTCCTGCCGCGCGCGGTGGCAGCATCCTGCGAGCTAATGAGGAGGCAGGCCGAGGAGGAGGTCTGTCTGCACAGGTGTCTGTCAGCAGGGCGCTGGCACTCATGCCGCCTAATTAGACACCCTGCCAGCCTTTAATGAGAACAAATGAGAGGCCAGCCAGCGCGGGGCCGGGCCGAGGCATCCGGACCCTGCCCCACGTGCTGGCTTTGGCCCGGTGCCCTCAGAGATGGGGTGCCCTCGGGGGCATGGGGTGGGGGAACGGGGCTTGCCCAGCCCCACAGGGCGCCCCTGCAGCAGCCTGCACCCTCCTGGCGGCCTCTTGAGCCGTGCCTGTGCCCTTTCCCCCTCACCAAGTCCCTCCTGGAGCTGGGTTTTGGTGCTGTGCCACCGCAGGTGCCCCTAAAGCAAGGGGCTGCCTGCCTTGCTGCAAAGGGGGGAGCTTGATGTCCAGTCCATCTATCCCCGGGGCAGGCTGAGCCTCCAGTCGCCTTCTTGCCAGACCAAGAGCTGCCAGTGCCCCAAGGAACACCCCCCACATCACACACACACACACAGATTGTGACCCCCCTGCCCCCAGCAGCCCCCACCCAGCTGCACCTTGGGCCACCTCAAGCTCTCAGCTTCGAGGCTGCGTGCAAGCAACGTGGTCTGCCTGGGATCCCCACACGCTCTTCCACAGCTCCCTGTAAGCTGAAGGCAAGCAGATGGGTGTCCTGGGTTGAGCAGCCTGTCTCCTGAGCTTGGGCACGGGCAGGGGCTCTCGTTGGAGCCAGGGAGACAGATGGACAGGGTGGTGGGGACAAGTCGGGAGCACCAGACGTGCTCCAGAAACCTCAGTGAGGCTTTAGGAGAGGCTGCAGGGGGAGATCCCAGGACAAAGGTGCCTCTGGAGAGGGAAGTTTTAACCCGGCAGCAGGACCACAGGCAAGGCTGGAGGCTGCAAACGGGGTGGAGGAAGCTGGAAGCAAGGCGCAGGGCAGGGTGATGGGCGTTAGGTGAGGCAGCGCTGGAGCCAGCCCCCACCTTTCCAGGCTGGGAAGCTGGGAAAGGAGCCCAGCCGGGCTGGGAGGAGGGGAGGCGGGGGGGATGGGGGGTTGGGGGGTGTGGGGTGCAGCACGCCGCCGGCTCTGCAGCAGCCCCTATAAATAAACACACCCACACGCCGCGGCGCGCACAGGGGGATGCTGCGGGGAGCCAAGGGCTGTGCGGCTCCCGGAGGGCAGCAGGGGGGGTAGGGGGGTGAGACTGAGCAGGGGGTGGCATGAGGAAACACCGCCTGAGAAAGGAGGGATGGGGGAGAAGAGGCAGCTCCTCGGGGAGCCCAGCACGCTGGCTGAGCGTGGGAAGGGCTGGGGAGGCCATGGGGAGGCAGGGGGGTGCCTGGAGTGATGCAGAGTCTGGAGAGGGGGGATGTGTACTGTTAGGGGGACACGGTCGCCTCTGCACCCCTCTGTACAGGGGCAGGCACTCACACACCACCCACCATGTGTGTGTGGCTGTCCCTGCATGCATGCTGACCCCCCACCACCTCGCCCCTGCCTTCACCCCGGTATGCACACACCCCCCTTTATCCCAGCCTGTGCCCCCCCCCCCCCCATGCTCACACCCCTCCAGCCCTCCTCCTGCACACACCTCTGCCTGCCTCCATGTCCCTTCTCCCTGTGCGTATCCCCCCACCCGAATTCCACCCGCCCCCCCCCTCCAGCACCCAGGGGTAGCAGCCCATCGCCACAGGGCTCTGTCTCCCCAGGGCTGGAGAAGGACAGAGGGATGCGTGTGTGTGTCCCCCCTGCTTTCCAGCCCAGCTTCTCCTGGCAGGCTGCAGCTTAGGGAGGTTAAGGGAAAGGCCAGGACGTGCCGGGTCGGGGGCCACGGCCAGCCCCCCCCAGCCCTGCACCAGGCAGGGGGTGGTGGGATTTGCTGGAGTGCTGGGCGATTTCCCTGCCGCTCTGCTCTCTCCTCTCATTTTCGCGGCGGGGTCTGAGTGGTTGATAGGCAGGTTGGTGTCGCTGGCGCAGCCCCCCGCCCCCCTCCACTCCGCTGCTGCCGATGCTTTGCCTGCCTTCCCAGCCCACCCAGGGCCCGCCGGCTCATCCCCGGGAGGGGGTGGATGCAGAGTAAGGGGCTTCGCTGTGAGTTTGCAAGCCTTTGTGGGGGGGTGGGCAGGGGTCACACAGCATCACCGGCGGTCCCAGCTCCATCCCGACACAGCCCCGGGTTGTGGGCGTGGGTCTGGCCCCTGTGTGAAGGGGAGGAGGCAGTTGCCGGAGGAGGGTGGAGGCAGCTGGGGACTGGGATGCTGCAGGTCCCCTCCAGACAGCCACGGGGCAGAGGTGTGGGGCAGGTGGGGGTCCCGCAGCTTCAGCACCCCTTCAGCCCCTTTCTGGAGGGGCCCGGCCCTGGCCTGCAGGGATGATGGAGCAGATGATGCTCTTGGTCTGAGGCGAAAGGCAGAGAGAGTTGCCATGGAGACCGGCTATGTCATCTTAAGGAGGCACGGAGGCATTCGCACCCAGCCCTCTCCGATGAACCCCAGCGGCAGGAGGAGAGGGGAGCGGGGTGGGAGTAACCAGCACCCCTTTAATTCCCAGGAGGGTCATCTGGTCCTCAGCAGTGCCACCCCATGAGGGAGCCGGGGTGCAGGACTGCCTGCCCAGGGCGTGCCCGGGGGGGCCAGCATCCCTCAGGGGCAGCTGGAAGCAACTGGTGGGTGGCACTGGAGCAGCATTACTGCAGGAGACAGGGACTGGCCTGCAAGGAGCAGAGGTCGATGTGTGTGTGTGTGTGTGTGTGTCCATCTTCCTGCCATCGCCCCGTGTGCTGGGGAGGGGCTGTGAGTGCCGGCCGAGCGGCTGGGGTGAGGTTCAGGGTGAAGGCAGTAATATCCCAGCTTTCTGGATAATTTAAGCCTTAATTAAAATGAAGCTTTACGTATTAGCAGCTCCCCACACACCCCCCACCCAGCTCCCCATCCCCATCCCCAGCAGGAGCGGGCACGCTGCTGCTCAGCCTGGGTGCCTGTGGGTAGCTCTGGTGCGGGTGCTGCAGTCCCCTCCGCATCGCCACAGGGACCCAGAAACCAACCAGGGGGGTTAGATGCAGCAGTACCTCCAAAGGGAAAAAACATCCCTAAGCATGGAGGCAAATTAAGGGATGCAAAGGTGTGTGTGTGTGTGTCCCACTCCCCGCTGCCCCTGCTCGGGAAGGCGTTTGGGTGTGCTCTGGCCCCTGTGGGGCAGCTCTGGGGCTGGGGGGCTCACTCCTTGCTGGGTGTGTGCTGTAAGCCCCCTTGGCCAACTGTCCCCGTGCCCTTTGCAGGGTCCCACGCAGCACCCGCACCCCGAGGCTGAGCAGCTCCAACGTGCTGCTGCCACATCTCCCCAGGGGCTGTCACAGCTCAGTGCTGTCTCCGTAGGGGTGGGACTGGAGCTGGAAGCAAACCGGCGTGGCTGCACCACGGTGAGTCGCTGCCCGGGGAGGATGCTGGGTGCCGAGGTGGCAGCAATGCGCCCAGGGCAGGGGTCAGCAGCAGTGAGGGGGTGGGGGGGTGGATGTGGCTGTGCAGAGGGGGCAGCCGAGCCTGCAAGCTGCAGACAGAAAGGATGCCTTGACAGGAGGAAGGAGGAGGAGGAGGAAGGAGGGTGGCTGGCTTTGGCACAGCTCAGCAGGAGGTGTTGGAACCATCCCGGGTGTCAGCATCACAGAGGCAGCGCGCAGGGGCTTGCTCCTCTGGGCAGGGGCTTGCCTGGAGCAAAGGGACACGGGCCCATGGCGAGGGGCTGCACGCCGAGTGTGGTGCAAGGTGTGCACGGGCTGTCCATGCAGCTGTGTGCTGAGAAGGTGCCATGGGTGTCGTGGTGTCAGCCCGGCTGTGGGTTCAGATCCACGCAGCTGCCTGCTCCTTAAAGGAAAAGAGCAGGGGAAGAGGGGAAAAAGGGGGAAACAAGGGAAGGGAAAAGGAAGGGGAAATAACTCCAAACCCAAGAAACTAAGAGGCCCGTGGGTTGGGATAAGGAGAGTTTCCTGAGAGAACAGAAAGATCAAATATCCCAATGCTAACAGGACTTTAGAGCAAAAGAAGATGAAACTCTTGATCCCCAATGCAGCTTCTCCCCGACCCACACAACTCAGGTACCACCCAGAGCTGTCCCGGAACCCGACCGTCCCCCCAAGCAGCACGCGTCCCGCCACCGCCCCTCTTCTTCCTCCCCTCAGCCCCCCGTTCTCCTGGGCAGGACGTCATTGCCATGGAATACTCTCTTTGGCCCATCTGGGTCACCTGTCCTGGCTTCGCCCCTCCTTTCTCCTGAACAGAGAAATAGGAAGAAGCTGAGAAAGTCCTTGACTGTCTGACTGCAACTAAGAACATCAGGGTGTTCTCAGCACTGCTTTCATTGGAACTCCCAAACACAGCATCCCATCAGCTGCTACACATGGAGTGAACTCTATCCTGACTGAAACCAGGACACTGGGAGACGCGGGTGTGCCCAGCACAGGCGGCCAGGGCCAGGCCGTGGGGCATGCCCAGTGTGTAGCCTGACATGTGTGACACAGTCAGGGCGCAGCGGCACCCACGGGGGAGCTGCCAGCCCCTGGGGTGGGAGGCGGGCGCACGGGGGGCGCCGCTGGCCCTGGGAGGTGTGAGCAGCACGGGGCGGTAAGGCCGTGCCAGAGGAGCACGGGCGGGCATCCTCCTGCGGTTGGCCCAGGGATGGCACGGAGCAGGATTCATCCTGGATGGACCCCTCGATGGGCTCCAGATGCTATACACACCCCCCCCAAAAACCTGAAGGAGGGCTTCCCCCCACCCTGTGGCAGCATCACCCTCGCCTGGCCGGGTGGGCACGCCTCCCCCTGCCATGCCTTGCCAATACTCCCACTCCCCAGGCTCCACGACAGGAGGAAAGGGAACAGAAATTCACGTTTTCACATTTAGCTCCCTTTGTACTCAGCTAATTAGCGCCTGAGTCTGGTGATGTCATTAAAGCGGCGCTAAGGCTTTATTGGGGTAATTTAATTTTCCCTTTCATATCAGGATGATTTCCTTTGTTGGGGTAGGCGCTGGGGAGGGGGAAGGGCCCGTGCAGACAATTGCTATTGTCAGGATAAATAATTCCCCGGTGGATTGACAAGGGGGAGGTGGGCTGGGGGGGCTGGGAGCTGTCACTCACAGCAGCAGGAGCTGGCTAGCCCCCATGAGCTGGGTGCCTTGGGGTGCCTCTCCCTGTGCCGGGTGGACTCTCCAAGCAGCGAGGCGCCTTCCCGTGGCCCCTTCCCAACAGCCTCGCCATGCAGGAGGTGGGTGGGCGAAGTTGGGGGGTCTCACGTGTAGCTGTCCCACTTCTCACACCCCGTCAGCATCCCTGGTGTCAGTGAGAAACAGGTTGGCAACAGGGTGAGAGGAGCATTTCTGGGGCACTGGAGACCCCGCGTGCTGTGACCCACTGGAGAAACACAGGGCTGGGCAGGCAGCTGGCGTGGGCAGGGGAGCAGGGAGCTGCTGGCAAGGACCAGGAGGAGTCCTCACAGGGTTCCCCTACTTTGGGGGAGCCCCAGTGGCACCCCGTGCACTGGGGGTGGTTGGAACTGGGCTCAGCCTCGCCAGCTTGTCTCTGGGCTCTGCATGGGACACGGTGATGCTTGAGCACTCCCTGCCACAGCAGACCAGGTACGGGGAGGGGGCAGCTGGCGTGGGGCAGCATGTGATACGCGGTGCTTGGGGTGGCAGAGGAGGCTGCTCAGCATTGCAGCCCCCCCAGGTGCCCTCAGAAACGAGTCTCCAGTTCCTTTCCCTTCCTCCCCTCAGCACCTCGCCTCGCAGAGGGTCCCAAACGCAGGGTGTGAGGTGAGGGAGATGTCCCATGGGGTTGGAGCTCCCAAGGACTGGCTCCCTTGGTCCATTCAGACCAGTGCTGGCAGCAGGTCCTCGTCCCACCTCCATCGTGTTTGCCATCCCCCAGCCCCCCTGAGCACGGCAGAAAAAGGTGGCACGTCCCCAGCGAGCAGCCAGAAGACAAGACCTGTTGACATATGCTGCCACTCAAGTCCCAGTGCCCTGGGAACTTGGGCATGACCCACGGTAGACCCCAAATGGGCCATTCATGGGGCGGGTTGATGTGGGTTCATGTCCCTCCCAGGCAAAGCTGGTGGCAGTGGTGTCCTGGTCCAGCAGAGCACTGGGATCAGGGGTGGCACAGGGGGCTGATGTGACCCCAAAACCCTAACTATGAGATTTAACTCTCCAGGCACTTCTGGAGGGGAGGGTGAGGCCTGAAAAGGGGGTAGAATGTGCCCTGGAGGAGAGGGTGCTCTCCTCCCCAATGCCCTCCTCCCCGGGTGCCTTTGGGTGCTCTCCTCCCCAATGCCCTCCTCCCCGGGTGCCTTTGGGTGCTCTCCTCCCCATCGCACTCCTCCCCGGGTGCCTTTGGGTGCTCTCCTCCCCATCACCCTCCTCCCCGGGTGCCTTTGGGTGCTCTCCTCCCCATCGCCCTCCTCCCCCACCTCCTTGAGGAGGGCACGAGTCACGAGGCAGGCTGAAGTGAGCACTCAGGCACCCCACGTGTCTCCACACGCAGAGGCACTTGCTTAAATGTTAAGGGCTTGTTTGCATCCAGGGGAAGGGAAGAGGGAGCTGAGCCCCGGTTTGTCGATTGCTGCTCCGTGCCTTCCGGAGCCAAGGGGCCTGGGAAGTGCTCAGCCACTCAGGGAAGCATCCTGGAGCGATTCCTTCTTCCCTCTCAGCCCCCAAAGTGCGTCTTCACAGCCTCATGTGGCGTTGATGACAGGGTGGCCATGAGCCAGCAGTGTGTGCTGGGGCTGAGAGAGACAATGGGATCCTGGGGGCATCAGGAGGAGTGTGGGCAGCAGGTCACAGGAGGGGATCCTCCCCCTCTGCTCTGCCCTGCTCAGGCCCCACCTGGAGGGTTGTGTCCAGTGCTGGGCTCCCTGGGATCAAAGGGACAGGGATCTCCTGGAGAGAGTCCAGAGGAGGGACAGGGAGATGCTGAAGGGCCTGGAGCATCTCCCCTGGGAGGAAAGGCTGAGGGAGCTGGGGCTGTTCAGCCTGGGGAGAAGAGACTGAGAGGGGATCTGATCACTGGGGATCAAGAGCTGAAGGGTGGGACACAGGGGGACATGGGCAGCCTCTGCTCAGGGTCTGTGGGGACAGGACAAGGGGGGATGGGCTCAAGTTGGAGCACAGGGAGTTCCACCCCAACATGGGGAAGAACTTTTCCCCAGTGAGGGTGAGGGAGCCCTGGGCCAGGCTGCCCAGGGGGTGTGGAGTCTCCTTCTCTGGAGAGATCCCAGCCCTGTGTGCCCTGTCCTAGGGACCCTGCTCTGGCAGGGGGTTGGACCCCATGGGCTCTGGAGGCCCCTTCCAACCCCTGTGACTCTATGATTCTATCTTCATTCTTTTTCTGGCTTAAAAGACATTCCAAAGTATCCCAAGCATGGCAGAGGGAGCATCAGAGGCATTCAGAATGGCCAGGGGGGCACCTACAGGGTGGTCTCAGGGTAATGTGAAGCAGTGGAGTGGGTCCTTGCCTTGGACCCACAAAACAAGCCCAGGAGCATCCAGGGTGTGCAGCCCTGGGGCAGGATGAGCTGGGGCCAGCAGCATCTGGGCTTGGGCTGGCAAGGTGGAGATTGCCAGAGGGCAGGGGCTGAGGGTGGATCTGCTCAGCAGTACGTCTTGCGAGTGACAGGAGCCAGGAGAGTAACCTACTTCTGGCTTTGTGAGATCAGCTCCCCCATCCCCACGCTGGGAGATGCAAGTGAGCAATTGCTGCCTGCCCCTGCAGAGCAGCCATGGGGAAGAGCAGCCAAGCCCTCCAGCAGTCAGGACCACGGCTTGGCAGGCTGGGGAGCCACTCTTGCCCCAGCTCAGGCTGCGAGGCACCCTGCCCATGTCCCTAGCCATGGTCTCAAGGTGAGGGCTCCCCTTGCTTCACAGCTCCAGCTGCACTCCAACAGGTCACACCTCACTCCCAACAGGTCCCACCTCGCTCCCAACAGGTCACACCTCACTCCCAACAGGTCCCACCTCAGTCCCAACAGGTCCCACCTCAGTCCCAACAGGTCACACCTCACTCCCAACAGGTCCCACCTCAGTCCCAACAGGTCACACCTCACTCCCAACAGGTCCCACCTCACTCCCAACAGGTCCCACCTCACTCCCAACAGGTCACACCTCACTCCCAACAGGTCCCACCTCACTCCCAACAGGTCTACCCAGCCTGGAGCAGGAGCAGTGTCCCCACCTGCATCTCAGTGGGGTCTCCTTCAAAGCGTTTTGCTGAGTGACAGGGAGGTTTTCCTCCTGACAGGGACTGGTAATGCTGAGTGGGGCTCTGCTTGGTCTCCTGCTGCCCTGAGCTTGCTGAAGAAGGTGGGAGTCTCTCAGATGAACCCAAGACCTTCTTGGGAGGGACGTGGGCTCTTCCTTAGAGCATCCTTGGGGAGTTTCTAGATGTGGTTCTGCCAGAATCTAGCACTGGGTTCAAGAGGTCCTGTCCACCCCATCCCCCTCTGTCCTGGCTCTGCTGCCACGCTCCTTGGTCAGCTGAAACACCCCCTTCCCATGATGCTGCTGAGGCCTCAATTCCCACTGCCTCTTGCAGGAGCAGTCACAGAAAGGCACAGGCATCGGTTCCCAAGGACACCAGTGACACCTTCTGGCTGTCACTGGTGCAGACTGGGACCAGCCCTCAAAGGTACATGGAGCTGTACCAACCCCACCTGCAGCAGGTAACCCCCAGAGCAAGGATGCTCCGGGGTGGCTGGGGATCTCACAAAGGGTTATTCCCCACACCAGTCACTCGGTGTCACTGTGAGGAGAAGGTCTGCAGGGGCACCCCTAGGTCCTGGCTTGGAGATGGGGGACCCAGGCCCAGCAATATCAGCTCTCCTTGCTGTCAGCCTCAGCTAGCTGGATCTGCCCTGGACCTTCTGGGTGGTCTCCCAGGGTTGACAGGGTCCCCCAGTGTCCCCCATGGGTGGTGACACCCTCTCCCTTTGTCTCCAGCTCCTGGCTGCCTGATAAATCTTCGGATGCCCTAGCATCCTCTATCTCCTGACGTTAACCAGCTGTCCACGTGGCCTTCACCACCACCCCAAACTTCAAGAGCTCGTTTTGTTTCCTCAGCTGGTACATGGGGAGGGGGGTCCCATGCCACAGGTTTGGCAGGGCTGCCTTGTCCCTGCTTTGGGGTGACTCTGGCTGCTGCTGCTGCTGCAGCTCGTGGGTCTGCTCCCTCCTCATCACACCTGCTTAGGGTGATTTGTGTCTTGCAGACACTCCAGGCTTTGTTTAAGTGCTCTTCTGTGGACAATGAAAGAACAGGCAGCTGCCACGTTTCACTGCTCCCTAATGTATTGCCTGGCTTCCCTCAAGGCAGCATTTCTGAGCTCTCCTCCTACCTGGGGTCACCACTCCTACCACACACGTTGGTGAGCTGCACTGGTGCTCCCAGATCTGTCTCTGCAGGAAGGAAACATCACTCTTATTTCCCCATTGACACCCTCCACGCTCAGCACACTGGATTTTAGCCCCAGGGCATGTGGCAGGGGCTGCCTTGGGGTCCCCTCCAGCTCCTGGACCACGGCCACCTCATCACCACCAGCCCACCAAGAGCATGGTGCTGGTGCCTGAGGACCACCACAGATCTGCCTCAGCATGGGATGGTGCCATGTGAAGTGGACCACCAAATCTGGAGCATCCATGAGGGTTGTCCCAGCCCAGGAGATGCTGGGGTGGGGGACACCAGTGGCACGGGGAGAGGCTGAGGTGGCCATGGTGCCACTGGGAGAGGCAGAGGGAACCGGAGGGGGGATGCAGAGGGGTCCTGCCATGGCTGAAGGGATGAGGAAGATGAGGAGGGGTCCCCAGCCCAGCGCTGGTGCGATGGAGCAGGCTGGTGGGGCTCTGCCCCACCACATCTCACTGCAGAGGGGCCCTCAAGTGCATGCAAGCAAGGAAAGGCTGGAAAGGGGGGCGAGGGGGGGGGGAGAGAGATCTTTTCATCTAAAAGGTTACATTTGTCCTACTTCCTCCCATCTCCAGCAATTAACTTGAAGGGAGACATCACTGCTAATTGAGCAGTGAAGATCAGGAGCAACAATTACGCCTTTTGACAAGAGACAGCACAAGAGGGACCGCTCCCAGGCTGAGAATGGCAGGGAACGGTTTCTATGGCAATGTAACTTCCCTCTCTTCCTCTCCAGCCATTAGAAATGATAAAAATGTAGATTTCTCCCTGGTTAATGATTTAATGAAAATAAAGAAAGATTTTTTTTTTTTAAAAAAAAAAAAGAAAAAAAAAAAAGGGAAAAAAAAAAAGAAAAAAGAAGAAGAAAAAAAAAAAAGAAGAAAAAAAAGAAGAAAAAAAAAGAAGAAAAAAAGAAGAAAAAAAAAGAAGAAAAAAAGAAGAAAAAAAGAAAAAGAAAAAAAGAAGAAAAAAAGAAAAAAGAAAAAAAGAAGAAAAAAAGAAAAAAAGAAAAAAAAAAGAAGAAAAAAAAGAAAAAAAAAGAAGAAAAAAAAGAAGAAAAAAAAGAAGAGAAAAAAAGAAAAAAAAAAGAAAAAAAAAAGAAGAAAAAAGAAGAAAAAAAAGAAGAAAAAAAAGAAGAAAAAAAGAAGAAAAAAAAAAGGAAAAAAAAAGAAAAAGAAAAAAAAAAGAAAAAAAAGAAAAAAAAAAGAAAAAAAAGAAGAAGAAAAAAAGAAGAAAATAAAAGAAGAAGGAAAAAAAAAGGGAAAGGAAAAAGGGAGGATGAGGATCAGGGTTGGGAGGGGAGGTTGGGGGGGAAGATAAACAAATCGATAGGATGCAATGTTTAGCATGAGCCTGTGGCTGTGGGGAGAATGGCTGTCCTTGTGCAGGCTGGCTGTGGTGAAATCCATCAGAACAAGGTGGCAGGGACCCAGAGCAGCCCTGCCATTTGGGAATTAGGCAGCGGGCTCACAGGGAGGGGGGTGGGAGGAAAGGGGGGAACGTGAGGGCTATATTCAGATCTCTGATCAAAGGAGCTGCCCATCAAAGAGCTTCTCCAGCAAACCTTCCCCTGGATTCCCACCCTCCTCCCCTGGAATCATTAGGTTTTGGTTTAATTATTCAACCCGCTCCTCCCTGTGTGAGGGGGGGGGGGGGGCCCTGGGGAGGGATGCTGGGGTGGGGGGATTGGGATGCCAGGGTAGCTAGCTGCTGGGGTGGGGAAAGGGGTGACCGTGGTGGTCCTGAGCCAGGGGTGGGGGATGCTGGCAGAGATGCTGGCGGGTGCCTCCCGCGCTGGTACCCTGAGTCCTGCTGCAGCCGTGGGGAAAACGGTGAGGAGGAAGAGGAGGGTGAGGAAGGTCGAGCCTCTCGCTACAGTTTTGGGGGGAAAGGGCTGGGCACGCAGCAGCTCAGGGCTGTGCATCGCTGAAGGCATCGCAGGGGCCACGTCTGGCTGCCGGGCTGGGTGAGCCAGCAGCAGAGCCTGGAGGGGCTAGCAAAGCCCTTGAGAAGCCCTCTGCTCCCCCTCACCCCTCCCCACGCCACCCTCAGCTTTGCAACACATTCTGCAGCCCCTCTACTCCTGCCCAAACAAGCAAGTTTTGGGTGGGTCTTTTCATTCTTTATTTTTTTCCCCTTTAATTGGAGGGTGCTTTAGGGTGCAGGGGGTGGCTGGGGGGGGGGGACACCTGCCCACACCAGGGAAACGCTGCAGCGGGTTCAGATCAGCCCCCTTCATCCAAACAAAGCACAACCAGCTTGGGCAAGCAGAACCACCTCTGCAGAAGCCCCCTGCACAGAGAGGGGCTGCAGCCCCTCACCTCCTGCAGCCACTCCCCCAAGCTCAGCCCAGGGCACAGGATGCCTTTGGCCACAGGGACCATCCTGGGCACCTCCATCCCCAGCCCAGCAGCCCCTGTGGGGACGCCCCATCCCCACGGCACAGATTGCCACAGCCCTGCTGCTGCCCACCCTGCCCCAGGATGGATGTCTCCAGCCCAGGCTCTCTGTCAGGGCAGGGCATGGGGCACATGGAGAGACTTCCCCACCTCCTCAGTTCCTATTTTATTGCCAAACTGAAGCATAAAACACACATAAACAAACCTAACGGCGAGAAATGGGTTGCTATCAAATCAACAAATTAATCTAATTATAGGGCTGATTAAATCGTATCAGATAAACCAGCGACTCCTTCCCAGCGCTCAGCAGACATGCAGGGAGGCAGGCAGCTCTGCCTCTGGGTCCATCCGAGCCATGGCACGGGCAGGGTCTGGGCACCCAGGGCTGGCAGCGGGCTGGCAGCACCCTGGCAGGGTGGGGAGCACCGGGCCCAAGGGCTGGCAGCGGGCTGGCAGCACCCTGGCATCCCTGGCACAGGGTGGGGAGCACCGAGCCCCAGGGCTGGCAGCACCCTGGCATCCCTGGCAGGGAGGGGAGTACTGAGCCCCAGGGCTGGCAGCACCCTGGAAGCACCCTGGTATCCCTGGCAGGGAGGGGAGCACCGAGCCCCAGGGCTGGCAGTGGGCTGGCAGCACCCTGGTATCCCTGGCACAGGGTGGGGAGCACCGAGCCCCAGGGCTGGCAGCACCCTGGCAGCACCCTGGTATCCCTGGCAGGGTGGGGAGCACCGAGCCCCTCTCCCCAGCTGTGGTGCAGATCTGAATGGCAAATGTGGATGCAAAGTACATGAATCCTGGGGATTAAAGCCGCAGCCCCAGCCTGAGGAACGTGTGCAGGAGCCGTCTTTGGAGCGGGGTTGCTTAAACCTAAGCCTGCTTTAGGTGTCTGAGGAACAATTCTATCGCTGCTGCTCGCACAGCTTTGCTGGGGCTGCTGCCGCCCCTCCCTGTGCCTGCACGTGCCAGCACCCATGTGCACGTGGGAAGGCACTGGTGCACCGGTGCCCCGGAGGGTAGCACCCTCCCTGCCAGCCAAGCAGCTGGAGATAAAGCTCCTGTGTGAAAGGCAAAGGGGCTGGGGGCTGGATCTGGAGGGTAGCATGGGGTTCACTGCTGGTAGCATCCTTTGCTCCTAGCCGTGGGTTACCTCAGACTCGGTTCTCCTTCTCCTCTTTGCTAGTCACTGTTCCAGTAATGCAGGTGCCAGGCAGTGATATTGTGCCTCCTAATGGGATCATGCCACAGCGCTGTCAAGCTCAGCGGAGGAGAGGAGCTTGGTGCAGTGCAGGGCTCTTACCCACCTCAGGGTCCCAGCAGATCCCACTTCGGGTGCTCCCCTGGCACTCTTCTCCTTCACACCATGGTCCAGGCCAACCCAGTCAGCATCAGGGAGCCAAGGAAGTACAGGGCAGAGCATCACCTGCCTGTCAGGCCAAGGCAGGGCAGCACAGCCCAGACCCAGCACGCCTCAGCGAGCAACACGCGGTGTGGCATCTGTGGAGCTGGCAGAGAGCATCCCCACCACCAACCAGCCTGGGGGATAGGGTTATGAGTGGGCACTCAGGAAGGATGAAGACGTGGCTTTGACGAGCCTGGCTGGGTGGATCAGCCCAGCAGAGACGAGAGCAAACCCTCCTCCCGTGTTCAAAGGCACCTCGCTGGCCCCCGGCACGGTGGCAGTGTGAGGGCTGGGGTACCAGTGGGGAGCAGCCAGGGTGGGCAAAGGGCGCTCAAAGCAATGCCTTCCCAGGCAGCGTGCTCAGCTTCCAACAGTCTCCCACTACCCTTTTCTTATGAATCAAGCCTTAATCCGTCCTTGCCCCTTGGACAGATGTGTAAGCAGTGCAGGCACCAACACAAGGACGCTCAGCCTTCCGCCCCCCAAGGCAGACACCACCCAGAAACCTTCCTCAGGGTGGGCATTCAACTGGTTTTGGCAGAGGGGAGCGCTGCCATGCCCTGCGCCGTGCCAGGACCTGGAGGACACAGCCGCGGGGGAGGCTGGGGACAGCCCCAGCGCAGGATCCAGGCTGGCAGTGCCAGGGTGGGCAGTGATGGGGACACTGGGAGGGGAAAGCACCCGCGGCTGGCGGGTACAAACATGCTCCCAGTGCCCTCCACCACAGCCCCCACCCCGCGCTGGGAGGGTGTTGGTGCACGCGTGTGCCCACGCAGGCCCCCGCGGCGGTGCCCGTGCACACACAGCTGTGCACACCTGTGCCCCTGTTGCAGGTCAGGGTGTGCAGGGCTGCGTTCATGGAGGGGGGAACAGGGTGGGGGTGGTCTGTTGAGGGGAGCTGTTTCCCAGCCTGTGCTGATGCAGTGTGGCAATCAGAATAACTTTCGCTGATGAATATTTAAGCCGAGCGCTGAATATTTAAAGCATTCAATTATTTTAATGGCTTCTAAGTGTGACAGCGGGAGGGGACAGTGGGGGGTGGCTGCCCCCCCCCCCCCCGGGTCCAGCACAGGGCCTGCAGTAGGCAGGGATTGCCGCAGGCACCCCCCTGCTCGGGGAAGGCGCCTTGTCCCCAGCAGCGTGGTGGCACCTTCGGCGCCGCTGGGGAGCTGCCGGTGCTGGGCACTGCTGGAGCTGGGGCAGGAGGTGAGGTGTGCCCTGCTGTCCTGGCAAGCTGAGCTCTGTCCCAGTGCCCCAATTCTGGCATGAGCATCCTCGGCGTGTGCCAACACCACAGGGTGCCCACCCCTCTGAGTCTGGCCCTGGTGATGGTCCACGCCTGGCCACCACCAACACCGGGATGCGCCAGCCCTGCAGACACCCCTGGGATGCAAGGGGCATGCACGTAGGCAACCAGGACACTGCAGCCTCCATCACCCCAATTCTGGCATGAGTATCCTCAGCGTGTGCCAGCACCACAGGGTGCCCACCCCCTGAGTCTGGCCCTGGTGATGGTCCCGAGCCATGCCTGGCCACCACCGACACCGGGATGCGCCAGCCCTGCAGATACCCATGGGATGCAAGGGGCACGCAGGTAGGCAACCAGGACACTGCAGCCTCCATCACCCCAAAAAACACCCTTGAAAAGCAGGTTGGAGCGTGGCGTGCCTACCGTGGCTGGCCCCATGGGCGGGTGCTGCCCCTCAGACCTGCCCAGGACCCAGGGATGCAGGGTGGCAGGGCGCGCAGAGCAGCGCTTCCCCGGTGCCTGCTCCTGCACCCATAAATATTCATACTCTTCTACTAATTTTCCATGTGCTTTTCTGTCACATCCAATTTTACTTTAATTTCCCTTCATAAGCCTGCACAGTTAATGCACCCGGCGCTCCCCTGATTGCCCCAATCAGCCGGCGCTTTCAGCACCGTCCCTGCAGGCAGCTCCTGGTGGAAGCTGCAGCATCACCCAGCACCCGCCCACAGCTTGGGCACGCTTGGCAGAGACCCGCCTGCTGGGGCTGCGGCAGGGCTCCTCTGCCAGCCTGCGCTGGCCACGGGACCCCCCATGGTGGCCACTGATCCCTCCATGGTGACCATGGGACCCTCCATGGTGGCCACGGATCCCTCCATGGTGGCCACGGGACCCTCCATGGTGGCCACAGGACACTCCATGGTGACCATGGGACCCTCCTTAGTGGCCACAGCTCCCTCCATGGTAGTCACAGGACCCTCCATGGTGACCACAGCCTCTGGGCTGCGCTGGGCTTCTCGTGGTAGCCAGGGCAGAGGGCATCTCCAGAGTCCTGTGCTTTTCCCGTACCATATCTGCATGCCAGCCTGCTTGCATCCAGGGCAGGGAGTGTCCCCTCAAGTAAAGTGGCCAGGTTCAGGCAGCTGACCACATCCGATGGCACGGCATGGCACGGCATGGCACGGCACGGCATGGCATGGCATGGTATGGCATGGCATGGCATGGCATGGCATGGCATGGCACGGCACAGCATGACATGGCATGGCATGGCACGATATGGCATGACATGGCATGGTATGGCATGGCATGGCATGGCATGGCACGGCATGGCATGGCATGGCATGGCATGGCATGGCATGGCATGGCATGGCATGGCATGGCACGGCATGGCATGGCACAGCATGGCACGGCACGGCATGGCATGGCACGGCATGGCACGGCACGGCATGGCACGGCATGGCATGGCATGGCATGGCACGGCACGGCACGGCATGGCATGGCATGGCATGGCATGGCATGGCACGGCATGGCATGGCACAGCATGGCACGGCACGGCATGGCATGGCACGGCATGGCACGGCACGGCATGGCACGGCATGGCACGGCACGGCATGGCACGGCACGGCACGGCATGGCATGGCATGGCATGGCATGGCATGGCACGGCATGGCATGGCATGGCACGGCATGGCATGGCACGGCATGGCACAGCACGGCATGGCATGGCACGGCATGGCATGGCATGGCACGGCATGGCATGGCACGGCACGGCACGGCATGGCATGGCACGGCATGGCATGCAGACATGCACATGCAGTGCTCAGTCCTTCACTGGGGACCACCAGCCAGCACACATCCTGGGCACACAGCGGGCTGGGGGGACAGGATGTGTCCCCAGAGGGGCAGGACATCGTCCCAAGATGGACAGGACATGTCCCCAGCAGGGAAGCACGTGTCCCCAGAGACATAGGACATGTCCCCAGCTGTGCAGGACATGTCCCCAGTGGGGCAGGACATCCCCCCTTGCCCAGCAGCATCCCCAAGAGGGGCAGACGATGGGAAGGGCCGTGGCTGCCCGGACACCGTTGGTAGGAGGAGGCAGCACACGGATGCTAATTTATTCCTCACCATCCACAGGGATGTGGATTACAGAGGCTGTGGGAGCCCGTGCCGATCTCCTGCCGGTGGTCCCATGGAAATCCCACTCCCCCCTCCCCTTTCCCCATGGGCAGGGGCAGGGGGAGGCAGTGCTCCTGCCAGCCGTGGGAAGTCACTCAGGCTCCGCTCGCTCGCTTCTGAAGACCTCTTGATAAACATTTATAAACATTTGTAGTGTTTTAAATTCCCCCTCAATAATTTATGAATAGTTATTTTATATACTTTAAAGAGGGTAATGATGTAAAATTTATAAGGTGGGAGCGCTCAGAGTGGCAGCGCGGGGCTGGGAGCAGCCTTCCCTGCCTCCCCCAGCAGAGCAATGATTGAGCCTTTAAAGGCTGCAGCAGAGGGTAAAACGGGGTGTCACAGGGACGTGGAGGGGTGTGGGGGGGTGTAGGTGACAGAGGGTGAGGCGGAGGGGGCACGCGGTGCAAGATAGGGTGGTGGCATCGAGGCCGGACCACGAGGCGCCGGGGTGAGGTAGGGGAAAGAGGGAGGGGTGGAAGGGGTAGGGATGTGGGGGTGGAGGGGATGGGAGAGGGAGATGGAAAGGGAGAAGGGGAGAGGGGCTGAGGAGAAGGAAGGAGGGAGGGAGGGAGGAGGGATGCGTGTGAGAGAGCGATAACCGCGGCGGGAGGCAGTGGGAGCGAAGGATGGGGAGAAGGAGGGATGGAGGGAGAGGGAGGGAGGGGCAAGAAGCAGCTGGGAGTTGGAGATAAAGAGGGAGGAGAAGGGTGCCCAGCACCCAGAGAGGGAAGTTGTCAGGTAGACAGACAGATGGATGGATGGGGAGGGGGGGGGTGTGGACAGATGGATGGATGGATGGATGGATGGGGGCTGAGCAGAGAGGAGAGAAGGAGAGAACAGGGAGAAGCGTTTGCAGATGCAAGGGGGGAGCAAGCCAGCGAGCCCCCGCGGGTTGGGGACAGAGGGGGTTGGTAAGCAAGGTTTGGGCTCCAGGGGTGCAGGAGTGCCTGGAGCAGCGGCGCTGGGGAGAGGCACGGCTGCTGGGGTCTGTCTGAGCGTGGCGGTGCCGGGGAGGCACCTCTGAGCCTGCACCAGGACGGGTTGTGCAAGGCACAGGCGGGAACACGCCAGGAGGGCGTGAGGTCGGGGTGTGACCACAAGCGCCGTGGGTGCAGGGTGGGGTAGCTCCCAGGGTGGGGTGAGCACCACGTGCAAGGCACCCGTGAGCCCCGTGCAAGGCGGGGGTGTGAGCACTTGCCTGTGCAAGGGCTGAGTGTGAGCGCTGGTGCTGGCACGGCAAGTGTGCACGGGGCAGGAGCACTCATGCACAGCGCTCGTGCACCTGCATCTGTGAGAGGAGGGGGCTGCGTGCCAGGCAAAGGTGTGTGTGGTCCCCCCTTCCTCCACAGCCCCTGGGGGTTCTTGTGACAGGACCCCCCCACACACACAGACACTCAGGGCACCCCCAGTGCCAGCCACGCCTTGTGAGGGGGGTGCAAGGGCAGCACCCCTCACCAGGTTCCCATGGGCTGCCCCAAATAGTCACATGGACTGTTCCCACACAGGGCACACCAGCACGGGGCAGCTCAAGGGGAGACACCCCCTCCCCCAAATTACTAAGGCACCTGAAATGCCCAAGCAGAATCTGTCAGGAACTGACAGCTGCAGAGAGGGACCTGCCACCCAGCGACAGCAGCCCCGTGCTATATATAGCGCTGCCTTTATATACGTGTGGGATATACGTGTGTTTATGGTGCTTCCAGGAGGGTGTCAGGGAGAAGGGGAACACGCAGGTAGGGCGTGTGTGGGGCTGCGGGGGTGGAGGCACGGGGCACGAGGGCACGTGCGGCTGCATGAGGGGGCGAGTGCCCGTGTGAGGCGTGAGGTGTGTGCAAGGGGTGAGGAGTGTGCAAGGTGTGAGGTGTGTGCAAGCTGTGAGTGCCCTGTGAGTGCCCGTGCAAGGCATGAGCTGTGTGCAAGGTGAAAGGTGTGTGCAAGGTGTGAGGTGTGTGCAAGGGGTGAGTGCACGTGCAAGGCATGAGGTGTGTGCAAGGGGTGAGTGCCCTGTGAGTGCCCGTGCAAGGCATGAGCTGTGTGCAAGGTGAGAGGTGTGTGCAAGGTGTGAGGTGTGTGCAAGGGGTGAGTGCACGTGCAAGGTGTGAGGTGTGTGCAAGGGGTGAGTGCCCTCTGAGTGCCCGTGCAAGGCATGAGGTGTGTGCAAGCTGTGAGGTGTGTGCAAGGTGTGAGGTGTGTGCAAGCTGGGAGGTGTGTGCAAGGGGTGAGTGCCCTCTGAGTGCCTGTGCAAGGCATGAGGTGTGTGCAAGGCATGACGTGTGTGCAAGGGGTGAGGTGTGTGCAAGGTGTGAGGTGTGTGCAAGGTGTGAGTGCCCTCTGAGTGTCTGTGCAAGGAGTGAGGTGTGTGCAAGGTGTGAGGTGTGTGCAAGGTGTGAGTGCCTGTGCAAGGTGTGAGGAGTGTGCAAGGTGTGAGCTATGTGCAAGGCGTGAGTGCCCTCTGAGTGCCCGTGCAAGCTGTGAGGTGTGTGCAAGGCATGAGGTGTGTGCAAGCTGTGAGTGCCCATGCAAGCCATGTGCACACAAGGCAGGAGCGTGGCCCGTGCAAGGCGCGAGTGTGCACACGTGTTTGCAGGTGGCCAAGGAGGGTGCAAAGCAGGAGCAGAGGAGCAGAGGGGCTCCGGGGTGCAGCGTGCCTGCCCGGGATGGTGACGGCCCCACGAGGCCCCCATGGGAGCGCAGGTTTGGGGGGGGGCACACGCTGCACCGGGCACGGGGTGGGGTGCGAGGGGAGGTGGGGAAGGGGCTCCCCGTGCCCGGGCACTGCCAGCCGAGGGAGGATGCCTTCCCTGGGGTGCTCGTTCCCGGTGCTTGGGGCTGTCAGGTGCCGGGGTGGCAGCTCCCCTTCCTCCCTTGCAGCTGACACCTCGACTGTTCCCTGACGAGAACACGCGCCTCTCTCCTTCTGTACTGCCTCTCCCGGTGTTTGTACCCGCTTCAAAGTCTCCTCGTCACCCTGTTTGGTGACAAGAACTCGTGTCTGGAGCTCAGGGTAATGTGTTCCTTTTCAAAGCCCGGGGAGGAGGGGGCTGGCAGACACGGGTTTGCTGCATTATTTACTTCCCCGCGACGCCTTGCCTCCCTGGCAGCCCTGCCTGCCCCCTCACAGGTGCTGGATGGGGCCCCCCAACCCTCCACCCCACCCTGGGGTGCTTGGGGGGCACCTGGGCGCAGCAGCCGGGCGGTCAGTTCGGCTGGTGGCCTGTCCCCTCTGGCAGGACCAGGGCAGGTGTGACCCTGCAGCCTGGGAGGGAAGCGGGGCAGGAACAGAGAGATGGGGAGGGGGTGGGAGTGGGGTGCATCCCCCTTCCCTGTCCCCGCCCCACGAGCACAGCATCAGAGCTCAGCACCCTCCAGACAGCAGCGTGAGGGCACACAGTGCAGGGCTGGGTGTGCAGGGCTGAGTGTGCATAGCTGGGTGTGCATAGCTGGGTGTGCATGGCTGGGTGTGTATGGCTGGGTGTGCATGGCTGGGTGTGTATGGCTGGGTGTGCCTGGCTGGGTGTGCCTGGCTGGGTGTGCATAGCTGGGTGTACCTGGCTGGGTGTGCATAGCTGGGTGTGCCTTGCTGGGTGTGCCTGGCTGGGTGTGCGTGGCTGGATGTGCAGGGCTGGGTGTGCCTGGCTGGGTGTGCAGGGCTGGGTGTGCACAGCTGGGTGTGCCTGGCTGGGTGTGCATGGCTGGGTGTGCATGGCTGGGTGTGCACAGCTGGGTGTGCACGGCTGGGTGTGCACGGCTGGATGTGCAGGGCTGGGTGTGCATGGCTGGGTGTGCAGGGCTGGGTGTGCACAGCTGGATGTGCAGGGCTGGGTGTGCGTGGCTGGATGTGCAGGGCTGGGTGTGCATGGCTGGGTGTGCAGGGCTGAGTGTGCACACTGACTGCAGCTGGGCACAGCCATGTGTGCGCACATTGGATGCAGCTGGGTGTGCACAGCTCTGCCTGTGCTCAGGGAGTGCAGCTGGGTGTGCACAGCTCTGTGTGTGCAGGCAGACTGTAACCGTGCACATCCCTGCACGCTCGCAGACTGTAGGTGCAGGTGGCTGGACAGGGTGTGACCAGCAACACCCCCGCGGGACAGGCGTGGTGGGGAATGGGGCAGGTGTGCTGGCACAGCCTCCCCCTCCACGTGCCACCACCGAGCACAGGCAGTTCTCTATCTAATTGATCAATTAATTATCTCCAGCGTTCAGCTGCATATTGGTTTTAGATGAAGGGACAGGCTAACAAGCGGATTAGGGGTGGGTGTGTGTGTGTGTGTGTGTGTGTGTGTGTGTGTGTGTGTGTGTGTGTCTTCAAGGGAGCGAGCAAGCGGAGGAGACGTGGGAGGAAGGAGGAGAGATGGGAGATAGGCAGGCAAGGAAGAAGGGGAATAAGGTCCCCTTGCTACTGCAAGGCTGGAGCGGGGAGCTGGACCAGGGCACAGCTGCAGTGATGCTGAGGAACCTTGCAGAGGATGCTCCAGGGATGGTGATGCCGAGGTACAGCGCAGTCCAGGGACCGGTGCTGAGGTGGGAGGAGGATGCTGTGGCACGTCAAGGGCTCTCCAGAGCCAGTGCTGAGTGCCCTGTGCCCACCGTGGTCTGCAGCCCCAGCCAGACCTCCTCCTTTCTCCATCCTCTTGGGTCAGGATGGCTGGGGCCCAGTCAGGGATGGCTCCTGGGTGCTGCTGGTCCTTGTGGGTCACGGGTGCAGGCGGGCAGTGAGCACCACGGTCCTGCACGCTGGGCACCATGGCTGCACCTCCTGGAGCCCTCATGAAACTCGGTGCCCCAACACCACTGCGGTGAGGCAGGCCCAGGCAGCTTGCCACTGGAAGAAAGGGCAGCACTGGTGCAAGCCCTGTCACGTCCCAGACCTGCCCTGGTGATGCCTGACGGGGTAGCCTGATGGTAGTGAGCCCCCCCCCCCACCCCCACCCCCCTCCGGGATGTCCCGAGGAGGTGGCCGCGGGGTGTCAGCCATCCCACCCTGCATCTGGGCTCATTAACGTGACAGCCTGTCACTCAGGCTGCAGCCAGCCTCGGGGGCACTCCTGGGGCTGCAGGAGCCTCACCCCCACCCCCCAGCAGAGCCTTAGCATCCCCCCCCGCAGGCATTGCACCCCATGGGGAGGCAGAGCGGGGCTGCACCCAGTCTCCACAGATACCCAGGTACAGTGTCACGCTGCAGGTTGTGGGGAGGGGGGCTCAGAGGGGGGTGGGGGTGTCTACAACCAGGCAGAGCATGTGAGCAGGGGGGCAGGGAGGGGGAGCGGGGTGGGGGGTACAGTCTGCTTGCTGCCCTGAGACCGCAGCCCCGGAGCGCCTCGTTTGCTGCCAGTCAGTGTCAGGCCCCGCTCCCCACCTGTCAGCACCACCTCTGACAGCCCATTACCGACCGTGCTGGAGCGGGATGGCTCTGCACGCAGGGCAGGGATCATTGTTGGACCTTCCTTACCACCCATCCTGCTGTCACTCGCTCTGTGGAGCCCTGTCAACCACGGGGTATCAACCCAGCCTCCCCTTTGCCCCATCCCTCCCCACCCCCCTACCTCCCAGGCCCCTTTTGCAGCACAGACAAGCAGTACACGTACACACACACACACACACACACGTGTTGTAGCCTGTGAGCTTCTAGGGAGGGGATTGTGCCCCTGGGCTGGGCACTGGGGAGGCTGCACCTCGAGTGCTGGGACCAGTTCTGGGCTCCTCAGCATCAGAAGGACATGGAGGTGATGGAGCGAGTGCAGAGAAGGGCAACCAGGCTGGGGAAGGGGCTGGAGGGCAAATCCTCTGAGGAGCAGCTGAGGGAGTTCAGCCTGGAGAAGAGGAGGCTGAGGGGAGACCTTCTCCCCACCTCCCCTGCCCTGCCAGGAGGGTGCAGAGAGGTGGGCGCTGGTCTCTTCAGCCAGGGGACAGGAGCTGGGACAAGGGGCAATGGGCTCAAGCTGCCCCAGGGCAGGGTCAGCTCAGCTGGGAGGGCAAAGTTCTTCCCTGGAAGAGTTGTCAGGGCCTGGACCAGGCTGCCCAGTCGCCGTGCAGCCAGGGGATGGGCTGCCTGGCCGCCGGGCAGGGAAGGCTCCTTGCATCTGCCAGGGCTCCTGAGGGCGGGAAGCTTTCCTCAGGTTAGCCAGGCCTCGCTTGCTGCTCTCGGGCTCCCTGCCCGACACCCGCAGCTCTTCCTCCTCCCCCCGCTGCTTGCCCTGGTGTAATTAAAGCTCCAACGGCAGGACTAAAGCTGAAGGAAGGAAGGTTCAGAGGAGATCTTAGGGGGAAGTTCTTTGCAGAGAGAGTGGGGAGGGGCTGGCAGGGGCTGCCCAGAGAAGGGGTGGGTGCCCCGTCCCTGGGGGTGTCCAAGGCCAGGTTGGCTGGGGCCCTGGGCAACCTTGTGTAGCTCCAGGCCTGGAGGTTGGTGTCCCTGCCTGTGGCAGGGGGTTGGAGCTCTGGGACCCTTGGGGTCCCTCCCAACCCAGCCCAGGCTGGGATTCTGGGATTCTGTGACCTTTGCTGGCTGCCTGAGATGCTGGAACAAGCGAACAGTAAGAGCCAAGAGTAGAGCCCGGCTTGGCCGCCCTGCAAAGCCCTTTAATGAGACATTTAGGCAGGGCCGGCGGGGAGCCCGGCTGCTGGGGCACGCTGGCGGTGACAGCACAGCTTGGCTGTCTCCTGGGGACAAGGATGGATCCCAGTCCTGAGCCCACCCTGGTCCTGCCAGCACCAGGCCTCGTGTTAGTGCCAAATTAAGGTGTTTACTCAAACTTTTCCCACACAAGGAGGAGCCAGGGCCAGCATGGGGAGCCCAAGGGCTGGGAGGTGTGATTTTTCTTGCCATGACAAACAGGGCAGCCTTCCCCTCCCCACCTTCGACTTTGGAAGGTGGAGATGTGGTGAGGGAACCTGGAGAGCACCCAGGCAGCAGGACTCCGTCCAAGGAAGGCTGCCCACCTGAGCTTGGGGCTCACCTTCCCACCGGAGAGAGCCTGATGTCCCTGTCCCCCTCCTGGGGACACCTGATGTCCCTGTCCCCCTCCTGAGATGGTGACAGGGACCAGCATGGCTCCAGGCTCCTACATGACATCTTGTAGGGACCAGAGGAATGAGAAAAAGGAGGCATCAAGCTGGACTCCCTTCCCAACCAGGCTGAGCTGACTGGTGTCCCCAGCATGTCGCTGCGTGGGGTTATCTCCCTGGGTGTCCCTGAATGGGGACACCAGTGTCCCTGGATGCCCCAGCCCCGGGGCATTTATCTGCAGTGTCCCTGCCCCAGGTGTTACTCACCAGCACCCTTGTGCAGGGTGTTGATCTCTGAAGCGTGTGGCGTGGCATGAAGCAATTCACTGCTCCCAGCTTGCTCTGGTTCACAAGTCCTGGTCCCTGCGCCTGAGCACTGGTGTCCATGGGATGCTCTGTCCCTCCCCGTGGCTGTGACATCTTCCCTGCTCCCCACCAGCTGGTGGGTTTGTCAGCCAAGTCCAAATTCCCAGCAAAAACCCCAAGGGAAGAGCAAAAGGATGGGTGAATTGAGGCCAAACCCTGGCAGTACAGGAAGGGAAGGACCTTTCCCAACCCACCAATTCCAACCTGGGCTCTTCCCAGATTGGCTAACAGAGCAAAAAACACCTCCCCCCCGGGGCCAGGGCATGCAATACCCTGCACCCTCTGGGTGCTGAGCATCACCAGGCTGCTAGCTTTTGGGTCAGGGTGCGACAGAGATGCAGCCCAGAGCCTGGAGGATGGCAGAGGCAGGGATGCTCCCTTCTCCTTCTCCCAGCCACGGTGCAGGCAGGGAGAGGGCAGTGGGCAGAGGCGGGGGGGGGGGCCTAGCAGCATCCCCCTCATGCCTTTTAATAAAACATGAATTAGGTGCCAACGTGCATTAGATTCACTTCCCCAGCGACAGGAAATCAAAGGCTTCTCCCCATCTTTTCTAGAGGCAGGCTCCTGATTGATCTGGAAGGAGCAGCTCAGTGCCAGGGAAGGAGTCTGTACACCCCACAGCAGCTCTTTAATTTCTTAATTTAATATCTGACACGTGAAGGTTCTCATTAAGCCAGTCAATGAAGCCTGGAAATACAATTTTCGTGCAAACTGTCGCTATCATAACTTACAAGGAACTTCAGATGGTGCCCTGTAAGCACTGTGATTAAAACCATTCATCTTCCCTGTCAGGCACCCGCTCCCCATCCCTCCCCCCACCCACCCCAGACAGCCCCCCGGCCCCACGCTGCCCGTGCCCACCGTGCCTGGCACCCTGTGGGTGCTGCTGTAGGGATGGGTGATGCTCTACAGCTGCATCCCGGGTCAGGTCCTGCAAGGACATGGGGGTAGCGCTGTGTGCAGCAGGCAGGGGAGGAAGGGGGGAATTGGGGGTACAGGCAGCACCCCCCCCCAGGCACAGCCTTCACAGCCCTCCCATCACCACCCCCCCACGTCAGGGCATGCGCAGGAGGGAGCGCTTCCCAAAGATGCTAATTAGGCAAATTAATTCCTGTTGGGTCTCAGCTCTTCTCTGCCTTAGAAGGGGGAGCTCTTCTCTGCCTTACTTCAGTGCTGATTGAACCCCAACTATCAAGACAAGGGTTAGAGCTGAGATTATTCCTTGGGGGTGCCCCACGCCATGCAGGGAGGGGCCAGGGCTGCTCCCAGTGAGCGCCCACCAGTTCCATGTGGAGATGCCAAGGAAGGGGCCAGCAGGACCAAGGTGTGCACGTGCTGGCTGGGCTTGTTCCTCCAGCGTGAGCTGAGGAAGAGGATGGTGAAGCCACATGGGCGTGGAGCTCTGGCATGGGGGAATCTCAGGGCGTCCACCAAAACCACCCGTGGGAGGGACCCGGGGCTGGGGGGTCCCATCCTCACCAGGGCCTGAGAAGTGAGATTACCTGGTCCCTCAGGGTTTTCTGCCTCTCAGCTCTTCGTCCCCAGCCCCCTTGACCCAGCCCTAGCCGTCAGCACACTGTGCCCCCACCCAGAGCTGGCCCTGCCCACACTCCCATGGCATCCCTGAGGGCAGGTGGGTGCCCCAGGTACCCCAGCCCACAGGGTGCTCAGCTGAGGGGAAGGCTGGAAAGAGCCTCTTAGCATACTCTGGGCTCACCCCACCTCTGTCCCTGGCTCCCTGTGCTGCCAGCTTGGACCCCAACCTCTTTTTAGAGCCAAATCCAGCCCTGAACACCACAGAGACACCCCCCCATACCCCCTCCCCTTCTAAGCCCAGCCATGCCATGAGGACGCACCCCATGGATCCAGCACCTGGACCAGCGGGACCCTGCAGCCCTGAGGGGGCCACTTAATGGGTGCGTGCCCCCCCCCACCCCGGGGAAGGGCTCTGGAGGAACACGGCCCCCCTCTGCCTGCTGGTGGAGCAGCTTTCCTCCTCCTTCCCTGCTGCCTGTTGCCCGGGGAGCTGGGAGCGCCTGGGAGGCGCGGTGCGGTGCGGGTTTGCTGCCCGGATTAGCGGCTGCCTGGGATCCTCAACGCCGCAGCGAAATAAGAAGATTTCGAGAAGAAAAGCGCCGCTCCGCAGCCTCCAGCTGCCTCCTCTGCGGGGGGTGTGGGGGGGAGACGGGGGGGATGTGGGGGGGCGGCCAGGGGAGCCGGCCCCGGGACAGGCAGGCAGCAGCGCCGTGGAAAGGGTTAAAAACGGGGGGCAAACATCTTTACCACCACCACCCCACACACTCTCCCCTCCTCCCTGGTGCTGGCACTGAGAGCCAGGCGTGAGCTGAGAATGGGGCCAGAGGGAAGATGGAGCCCCTTCCCCTTCCTCTTCCCCTTCCCCTTCCCCTTCCCCTTCCCCTTCTCCTTCCCCTTCCCCTTCCCCTTCCCCTTCTCCTTCCCCTTCCCCTTCTCCTTCCCCTTCCCCTTCCCCTTCCCCTCCCCTTCTCCTTCTCCTTCCCCTTCCCCTTCTCCTTCCCCTTCCCCTTCTCCTTCCCCTTCCCCTTCCCCTTCCCCTCCCCTTCTCCTTCTCCTTCCCCTCCCCTTCTCCTTCCCCTTCCCTTCTCTTTCTCCTTCCCCTTCCCTTCCCCTTCCCCTTCCCTTCCCCTTCCCCTTCTCCTTCCCCTTCCCCTTCTCCTTCCCCTTCCCCTTCCCCTTCCCCTTCTCCTTCCCCTTCCCCTTCCCCTTCCCCTTCCCCTTCCCCTTCTCCTTCCCCTTCCCCTCCCCTTCTCCTTCTCCTTCCCCTCCCCTTCTCCTTCCCCTTCCCTTCTCTTTCTCCTTCCCCTTCCCTTCCCCTTCCCCTTCCCCTTCCCCTTCCCCTTCTCCTTCTCCTTCCCTTCTCTTTCCCCTTCCCCTTCCCTTCCCCTTCCCCTTCCCTTCCCCTCCCTTCCCTTCCCTGCAGCAGGCTGTTGGCTGGCCCCATGCTGCAGCCCCACAGGTACCTTCCTCCCCCGTTCCCTCTCACATCTGTTCCCAAGCAAATCATCCCTTGGATCCATCCAGGGGGATCCATCCAGGGGGATCCATCCAGTGGGATCCATCCAGGGGGAGGTTTTTCTCCCCCCTGCCACCAAATGCGATTGTTTCTCCCAGCCCAGGAGCAGCAGCTCGGCCCCAGCTCCGCTCAGACACCTCAAGGCAGCCCCCTCTCAGCCCCTACCTGGGGAGAGCAGAGCTGACCCCATCCCCACGGCTGGGCTGAGGGGTGGGGGGGCAGAGGGGCTGGTACCCCACCTTGTGGTCACCCAGGAGGGGCTGAGGAGAGGGTGCCACCTGTGTCCCCCATCACAAAGCCTTTGCTGCCAGCTCCTGGGGTCCCTCCAGGGCCAAGATGTGCACGGCCTGGGGTGTGTGCAGACCCCCCCTACTTTGCCCCCACCCCCCTCCCCACCCCACCTCATGCTGCCCTGGATGTGCCAGGGATGGTGGAGTGTGGCTCCCTCCCCTGGGGGACTCACCCCCACACATTCCCTTGCTTCAGTGCAATTAATGATCTTTAATTGCCTGTAAACACCCCCCAGCAGCGCCAGAGCTGCCGTGGGAAGTCGAGGGAGTCAGGAAAAGGGAATGGGAAAAGGGAACCGTAGCAACTGTTGCTATGGCTGGACCAGCCGTCCCCAAACCGGGGCTGGGGCTGGTGGCACTGCCCGGCACCAGGAGCCAGGGCGCAGGGTGCATGGGGGTGCTGGCATCCCACCCAGGGCTGTGCTGACACCCCTTGGGTCCCTGCATCCCACCGGAGCTGGAGGGGACACCAGTCCTAACCCCCCCAACACACACCCCAGCTAGCAGGGGGCTTCCTGCTGCCACCAGCCCCTGCACAGCCCTAGGGTGGGGGTAACCTGGAGGGTTACCCAGGGACCACCAGCTCCTGGGTGCAGGGCCCCAGGCTGGGGGTGCAGGGAAGTGGGGGTGACAGGGCTGACTGGTGAAAGGGGCAAAGCAGCCCGAGGTGGTGGTGGGAGAGGTGGGGAAGGGGGAACCCGCACCCACAGAGCAGGGACAAGAGCAGGAGAGGGGTGGGGAGCAGGGTGCAACCAGGGGGTGGGGGGGTTGGGGAGATGGGAGCAGGGTGGGAGGGGAGAGGCTGGTGAAGAGCATCCTCTGGAGGGGGTGGGGCATGCACAGGCGTGTTCGCAGCCGTCTGCACCGCTCTGTGTGGGCGCACAGCCCCCCCGTGTGGGTGTGGGTGCTCAGTGCCTGAGGGCTGTCGTGTCCCCCCACCCACCCAGCAGCCACACGTGCTGGAGACCTGGGTGGAGGGAGGGATGGAGGGATGGATGGAGGGAGGGAGGGAGGGAGGGAGGGAGGGGTGGAGGGAGGGAGGGATGGGTGGAGGGAGGGAGGGAGGGAGGGATGGCTGGGTGGAGGGAGGGAGGGATGGGTGGGTGGAGGGAGCCATGAACACCCAGAGGCAAAGACCTGCAGCCCCACCCCTGGTGTATAAATCCCTCAGCTCCAGAGTCTGCAAAGACACTTGGAGAGTTGAGAAGTTTGACCTGGAGAATGAAAGGATGAGGAGAAAGGGACCAGAAATACCCTGCTTGGACACAGCCAGGATGGGAGCTGGGTCCTCCACACTGTACCCCTACCAGAGCCCCCCTGCATGCCATGGTCCCACCATGCTCTGGAGATGCCCCTAGCATGCAGGGATCCTGGGGGATGCTGGCGTGATGGTGCCCCCTGTAACACACACCCCCCCCCAAGCAAAGCATGGCCAAGAGCAGCACCCCATCCCAGCAGCTCCCTGGGAGAGCATCCCAGAGACAGGGCAACCTTGGGAAGAACAAGCCTGTCTCCTGATGCTGGATTGGGCAGAGGCACAGAGTCTGTGCTGTCCCACCAGGAAGCACACCTCCACGCCATGGGGCCACCACAAGCTGCCAGTGTTCCACAAGGAAAGTCAGTGTCCAGCCCAACCAGGTACAACGAGCCAGTCCCAGCTGCTGGAAGCTGCAGAACAGTGGGGAGTGGGGTTACACCAGCAACCCCAAGGTGCAGGACTCAGCCAGCCCCAACAGCAGGGCCTGGAGGGCACCATGCCATGGGGGGTGTGCCCAGAGCCCAGCCAGCTCCCTGCTGACACGTACTGGTGCCAAATGAGCCTACAAAGTCCATCTCCCTCTGGCTCAGCCCGTGCTCCAGTGGCTGCTCTGATGCCTCCAGAGAAACATCCCCTGAGTCCTCCTTCCCCACTGCTGGGCTCCTGCTGCTTCCTCTGCAGAGGATGGGGCTGTCACACCTGTGGGACATCCCACAGGATGGTGTCTCTCATTCCTGCTCAGATAATCACTGCCTGGCCAGGAACTCAAGGTGGCTCCAGCCACAGGACTTTTAGTATCCAACATTCACCAGGAGGAGTGAACCAAGGTGGGACAGAGGCAAGGTCACAGTCCTGTGTTGCCTCTCGTGTGCTACAGCCACCACCAGCTCTCTCCCTTGGGGTCCACAGAGTCCCAGGTACAGATCCCACCACATCCAGGCCTTGGGTCCAAAAGAACAATGATAAATGGAGTTGGCTCAAGCCCCAGATGTTCTCAAGGTCAAATGGGTGATGGGAACCCATTTCTGCTCATCTGGTGGGTTGCAGGGGGTGTGGGATGGTGACCAGAGAGCTTTTGGGTGGTTGCTTGAACACTGATCCCAAAGGGCTGCTTCCCAAGAGGAGAAACCACCTTCTCTGTACCCTCTTCCAGCCTGTCCCATTGGGCAGAAGAACTCTCCCATCCATCAGCTGTGGCCAGGCAGGGCTGGCTCCTGCTTCCACGATGCTGGGCAGGCAGTCTTCTCCTTCCCAGGCAGCTGGTCCGAGCTCCTCCACCCCAGGACTGCAGTGTCCTCCCTTCCTTCACCCCACAGACACCCCCTCAGAGCCACAAATCCTCCAGGCTCAGGTCCCACCCTCCCCCAGGCATCCAGGCATGGGTTCTCCAGCCCGTGTGTGGCTCTCACAGGGGCTGTGCACAGGCATGAGGACACACACAGGTGTGCACACACGTGCTTCTCTGCACCCCAGGGGACACTGCAGCACTGGCATTACACAGCTCCAGACCATAAATCCACCCAGCCTCACTTGCTCCCTGCTCTGCAGCCCCAAGGCCACCCCAAGGTCTTTCCTCTGCATCGTCCCCACCTCAGGATCTGTCACTCCCCCCTCTCTGCAGCAGCTCTTTAGCCAAGCGTGGCACCTGGCAGTTCCACCTCAGGGTATCCAGCAGCAGCTCCACAACAACCTGCTCTGCACAGAGAAGGGGTTGTTTCACCCCCCTGCTACAGCGTGGGCAGCCTTCCTCCCCCAGGCAAGACTTCCCAAGGGGCTGCAGCTCTCTCCAGCTTTCTCCCTGCTGTTCCTCCCAGCTGGTACCCCAGGGTAGCTGGTACCCTGTTTCCCATCCTCATCAGAGGATGGAATGGGGACACAACTCTGCCCTTGCCTTGCAGGTGAGGCTAAGCTAGGGGGAATGGGTGTGCAGCAAATGGCAGAGCCTCAGCCCAGGTGGACCCCAAGAAACTCAAAATCTGGCTCAATTTTGGGGATATCAAGGTGGGTCAGGTGACCCCAGGTTTCTCCCAGGCTGGGGACTGGGAGGCTAAGCAAGGTCCCAATGAAAAGGACCTGGGACAAGGTGCCAGACAATGTCCTGGATGAGCAGCTGAGCAAACAGAGCAAGTTGGATGCTGGAGGACATGAGGAGCTTGAGGGGAAGGGCTGTCCCCTCTGTATAGCACCATGGAAACCCCAGCTGGTTGCTGTGCCCACCTAACCCCTCGGTTAAGGGAGAGGTGGAGGAGCTGGAGAGGGACCAGCAGATGCTGCTGGTAAGTCTGGGCCCTGGATTTCCAGGAGCAGCAGGCTGGGACCTGCCAGCAGTGTGGAGCTACCTGGAAGGCAGATGCAAAGGTGATGGACACACGCTCTCTCAGTAGGACACGAGGTGTGGTGAAGGACAACGGGCAGCAATCACAGTAGGAAATACTGTATTTTTTCCTGGGGAGGTGGTGCAGCTGTGGGACATGCCACCAGGGAGGTGGGGCAGGTCCATCCTTCAAGACACAGCTGGGTAAAGCCACGGATGACCTTACCTTATGCTGGTGCTGTTTCTGCCCCAAGCCAAGGGGTGGGCTAAAGAGCCTCAGGGGTCCCTACCCACCAGCATCATCAGGATCCTGCCAGCCCAGCTGCAAATCCTCTCCCTTCCCCATGCCAGGAGCCTACCCCACAGACCCAGGACACCTTGACCACCGAGGTGCCACATGCTGGACCACAGCTCCATCCCAGGTACTCCAGGACCCACGCTGGCCCGGATCCCGACGATGCTGAAGCCCATCATGTTCCTCCACGCTGCTGGGAGGCCTGGCCTGCTGCTCCTGGCAGGTGATCAGCTGATCCTGCCAGCGAGCTGGTGCTGCAAAGTCAGGCACAGAGATTGCCAGTGTGCTGGTGAGGGGAGAGCAGGGCCAGCGAGGGCTGGGGGGCTCGGGGAGCCAGGGGCAGCTCTGTCCTGAAAGCCAAACCACCTGCACCGCTGCTACCTGCTGAATAATAGAGGAGCCGACAGCCAGCCGGAAAGAAATGTGATCCTGGTTAGCCAGCCGGGGAAGACATCTGAGCTCCCAGCAGCAGCGATAGCAACTGCAGGCAAGGAGCCTTCCTCCCCGCTGCTCTGTGCAGCGCAGCCTGGCCGGGGTGGCTGGAGGTCCCTGCCCACCCTGGTGTCCCTAGGCGGTTGGTTGCCACTCCGGAGGCACTAGCTCGGGGCTCAGAGGATGATGTGAGCTGCATCAGGCACCCAGGAAGGCAGAGCTCAAGGACAGAGAGGCAGGTTTCCCCCTGGGGGAGGTGAGGCAGAAAGGAGCCTGCCTGCAGCTGGTGCCAGCACCCTGGGTCTGGCAGCTCAGCCCCATGTCCAGAGGAGGGGACATGGTTTATATCCCAGATGACTCCGACTTCAGCTCCTTCAGGGATCAGTGTGAGAGCCTGGAGGGCTGGCACTGTCGGTACAACAAGGCTGGCGTGACCGTGTGGAGTCAGGGCCAGGAGGAAAGCTGCACCGTGCAGAAAATCAAGGTAAGCAGAGACCAGCAGCTGCAGAGCAGCCCAGCCCTTCCCTGCCCCACCTGCTTCAGGGGTTCCTGGGGGTGCTGGCCCATCCTGGGGGTGCATGGCCTGCCTGGGGGAGCACAGCCTGCCTGGGGGTGCACGGCTTGCCTGGGGGAGCATGGCCTGCCTGGGGAGTACAGCCTGCCTGGGGTGCACAGCCTGCTTGGGGATGCATGGCCTGCCTGGGGGAGCACAGCCTGCCTAGGGGAGCACGGCCTGCCTGGGGTGCACAGCCTGCCTGGGGGAGCACGGCCTGCCTGGGGGAGCACGGCCTGCCTGGGGGTGCACGGCCTGCCTGGGGAGTATGGCCTGCCTAGGGGAGCACGGCCTGCCTGGGGGAGCACAGCCTGCCTGGGGGTGCACAGCCTGCCTGGGGAGCACAGCCTGCCTGGGGGAGCACAGCCTGCCTGGGGTGCACAGCCTGCCTGGGGGTGCACGGCCTGCCTGGGGGAGCACGGCCTGCCTGGGGTGCACGGCCTGCCTGGGGATGCAAAGCCTGCCTGGGGGAGCACAGCCTGCCTGGGGTGCACAGCCTGCCTGGGGGAGCACAGCCTGCCTGGGGTGCACAGCCTGCCCGGGGTGCACAGCCTGCCTGGGGGAGCACAGCCTGCCTGGGGGTGCACAGCCTGCCTGGGGAGCACAGCCTGCCTGGGGGTGCACAGCCTGCCTGGGGGTGCACAGCCTGCCTGGGGGTGCAAGGCCTGCCTGGGGGCTGTTGCTGCTACCAGAGTTGGCCCCTCAGGAGCGCTGCCCCGGCTCTCAAGCTGCTCTGCTGGCTCTCCCTGCCTGCCTCGTGGCTTTACCCTCTGGACCTGCGGGAGGCCTGCTGCAGCCTCCTGCCCTGCACACACACATGCGGGCTCACCTTGCGGCTGCCCTCGGGCGGGGAAGGCCCCAGGATCAGTTACGTTATGGAGATGGCCTGGATGGGAGCCTGGGGGCTCCCACCCAGGCCATCTCCATAACGTAACTGATGGGATGCCTCCCCCAGGCCTCTCTCCCCTGGCCACACCTCCCTGAGGCACCTCGCCTCTCACCCTGCAGTGTGAGAACCCCTAGGTGCTGTATCAGGAGGTCTGTTGCTTGCCAGGGATCTGGGGCGCTATGGAGGGAGTAATGAGGTTCAACCATCCCTCAGGCTGTTACACCTCACTGCCAGGCCAGCCCGAGCGCACCAAGGGTGCTGGGAGACAGGGGCACCCGCCGCGGGGTAAGCCCTGCATTGGCTCCACGGCTGGTGGTGCAGGCAGGGCTTTGGCTTCTCTGGCTGCTGAGTTCCACCTAAGCAAGTAGGGCCAGAGCTTCTTACCTCCAGGACAGCTTCAGGAAAGGGTTACTGAGGTCTGAAGAGGTGTGGGGAGGTGGAGAGGAGGTGCCTGGGTACAAGGGAGCTGGGGGAGGCTCTTGCACCCCTCTCCTGAACACGGAATAACCAGTAGCTCGTCTGGGGTGGGGGAGATGCCAGGAGGAGCTGGGCACATGATTGCAATGCTGCCATGGCTGGATGCCTGCGGTGAGGAGGAGGAGGAGGAGGAGGAGCAGTGCTCTCGGTGAAGGTATAGCTGCAATACACAATGCCATGCCGCAGAAGAGCTGGGGAAGAGCTTCTGGGCTAGGATCAGGGAGCACTTAAGCCACTTGGGCCTGCACAAGTACACAGGACCAGGCAGGATGCACCCAGGGGTGCTGAGGGGTCTGGCCAAAGTCTATTTGAAAAGTTCTGGTGACTGCAGGGCATCCCTGATAACTAGGAAGAGGCAAACATCACATCTGTCTTCCAGAAGGGCAAGAAGGATGCTCCAGGGCACTATGGGCTGCTGTGTCACATCTGTCCCTGGAAAGGTGATGGAGAACATCCTCCTGGAAGCCATGTCCTTAAGGATAAGGGCAGTGGGCACAGCAGCAGGGACCTGCCAAGGGCAAATCATGCCTGACCAGCCTGGTTGCCTGGACCTCAGTGAGGTTCCAGGGTGTCTGAGCACCATCCCCCAGCCTGGTTCATTGCAAGGAACACCTCCTTCATGTGGATTTCCCTGGCTCAGGACAGGGCCTGGGCAGTGTGCTGCCCAGGGACCCTTCCAAAAAGGAGGGATGGAGGATGCCACTCAGTCAGGGCAGGCGACCCAAGCTGTGCAGGCTGGGTCTTGGGGTTCAGAAGAGCCCTGATCTTTCCATTAACACAGGCTTAAGCTGTGGGTGGCCTGTTTTGGGGCTCTGTGCTTTCCCCGTCCCAGGTTGTGCAGCTTGGTGTGGCTGCTGCACAGCCTCTGTTCATCCTTCACATGCAGGCTTGGGGTGGGGTGTGTGTGTGTGGAATTTTGGGGGCACAAGGCCACAACAGCCCCACTGTGATAAGCAGGGATTCCAGGAGCCCAGGAGGACCATCCTTCACCTCGCAGCAGCAGCAGCAGCATCTCCAGACCCAGCTGGGAGGGGATGGCTGGGGAAGGGGAGCAGAAGGAGGGAGCTGGGCCCTCCCCTCCATGGTGCCCCAGGGAATGCAGCACATCTCCAAGCCTGTCCTGGGCAGGAGTCCAAGACACCGGGCAGAAACCATCACCCAGGCCATCGGGGAAGGCTTGCCCGAGATTGATGGGACCTGCAGCGTTCAGGGGGCCATCTCCAATTACATGGCTCTGCCAAGCACCTCATCAAAGATGCAAGGCTTCTAACGAGGAGCAGATGACATCTCCATCCTCCCAGCATTGAGAGGAGCAGGGCAGGCTGGCTCCATCAATAATGCACTGCTCTGGGTGGCCGGGCAGCTCCGCAGCTCCGGTTACAGCTGGGGGCCCCACTAGCATCCCTGGAGCAGACCCCTGCCTGAGAGCTCCATGATAGGGCAGGAGCATCCCTTTTCTGGCTCTGCAGGAACATGGGGCACCTTCCCTCTGGAGAGAGGCTGAGGGAGCTGGGCTGGGTCAGCCTGGAGAAGAGAAGGCTGTGGGGGGACCTCAGTGCAGCCTGCCAGTCCCTGAAGGGAGCAGAGGAACAGGAGGGGAATCAGCTTGTTCAAGGGCAGAGCCTGGCAGGACAAGGGGGATGGAGTGAAGCTGGAGGAGGGAAGGGGGAGAGGAGAGATTGGGGGGAAGTTCTGTGCAGAGAGAGTGGGGAGGGGCTGGCAGGGGCTGCCCAGAGAGGGGGTGGGTGCCCCATCCCTGGGGGTGTCGAAGGCCAGGTTGGCTGGGGCCCTGGGCAACCTTGTGTAGCTCCAGGCCTGGAGGTTGGTGTCCCTGCCTGTGGCAGGGGGTTGGAGCTCTGGGACCCTTGGGGTCCCTCCCAACCCAAACCAGGCTGGGATTCCATGAATCTATGGGGTGAGGGAACAGGGCTGGGCTCAGGGAACTCGGGCACCAGAGCCTGGCTTACTAAGCAACCCCATCTGAAGGGTCCACCTGCCTTTGCCCTGTGCACCCACAGGGACATGCCCTGCACCATGGCACACGCGCCCGGTGGCTTTGCGGTGGCAACAGAGCGACGCCACCACGCACAGAGACAGCCTGGAGCCTTCCCCAGGGGGGCTCAGCTACACCCGGAGCTCCATGCTCTGGGGGGCGTGGGTGCTGCTTCCCCATTGCCCCGGGGGTTAGGGTGCCTGTCTCCCCTCAGACTCGCATCTCCTGCAAGGACGTCCCCGCCGAGACGCTGTACGACGTGCTGCACGACACCCGCTACCGCAAGAAGTGGGACTCCAACATGATCGAGACCTACGACATCGGGCGCCTGACCGCCAACGCCGACGTGGGATACTACTCCTGTGAGCACCCCCATCCCACCCAGAGCAGGGGGGGCAGCGGGTCAGGGTGGGGATACTACTCCTGTGAGCACCCCCATCCCACCCAGAGCAGGGGGGGCAGCGGGTCAGGGTGGGGATACTACTCCTGTGAGCAGCCCCCAGTGCCCCCTCTCCCTCCCTACACCCATCCCACCCAGAGCAGGGGGGGCAGCGGGTCAGGGTGGGGATACTACTCCTGTGAGCACCCCCATCCCACCCAGAGCAGGGGGGGCAGCGGGTCAGGGTGGGGATACTACTCCTGTGAGCACCCCCATCCCACCCAGAGCAGGGGGGGCAGCGGGTCAGGGTGGGGATACTACTCCTGTGAGCACCCCCATCCCACCCAGAGCAGGGGGGGCAGCGGGTCAGGGTGGGGATACTACTCCTGTGAGCACCCCCATCCCACCCAGAGCAGGGGGGGCAGCGGGTCAGGGTGGGGATACTACTCCTGTGAGCAGCCCCCAGTGCCCCCTCTCCCTCCCTACACCCATCCCACCCAGAGCAGGGGGGGCAGCGGGTCAGGGTGGGGATACTACTCCTGTGAGCACCCCCATCCCACCCAGAGCAGGGGGGGCAGCGGGTCAGGGTGGGGATACTACTCCTGTGAGCACCCCCATCCCACCCAGAGCAGGGGGGGCAGCGGGTCAGGGTGGGGATACTACTCCTGTGAGCAGCCCCCAGTGCCCCCTCTCCCTCCCTACACCCATCCCACCCAGAGCAGGGGGGGCAGCGGGTCAGGGTGGGGATACTACTCCTGTGAGCACCCCCATCCCACCCAGAGCAGGGGGGGCAGCGGGTCAGGGTGGGGATACTACTCCTGTGAGCACCCCCATCCCACCCAGAGCAGGGGGGGCAGCGGGTCAGGGTGGGGATACTACTCCTGTGAGCACCCCCATCCCACCCAGAGCAGGGGGGGCAGCGGGTCAGGGTGGGGATACTACTCCTGTGAGCAGCCCCCGGCGCCCCCTCTCCCCGGTCCCCCCCAGAGCAGGGGGGCAGCAGGTCAGGGTGTAATGGGGAGCTGGGTTTGGGGGGGGTGTTGTCTCTCCCCAGGGAAGTGCCCGAGCCCCCTGAAGAACCGGGACTTCGTCACCCTGCGCTCCTGGCTGCCCCTGGGCAACGACTACATGATCATCAACTACAGCGTCAAGCACCCGGTGAGCAACCCCAACCAGCCTCCCCCGTGTCCCCCCCATCCCCCCAACCCTTGCAGGGGGTGCTGCCCAGGCTCTGAGGAGAGGGGTGTCTCCCTGCAGCAATACCCACCCCGGAAGGACTTCGTGAGGGCCGTGTCCCTGCAGACGGGTTACCTGATCAAGGCCAACGGTGCCGGCGCCTGCGTCCTCTACTATCTCACCCAGGTGGACCCTCGTGGTGAGTGCCAGCAGGAGGGGTGGGATGGGTCCCCTTGGACCCCCAGAGCTCACCCACCGTGGCTCTCCCATCACCCAGAGCTCCAAAGGGCGGTGGGGACACCAAAAGGGGGTCCCTTTTAACACGGGGTACCTGCTGTCAGCCCCAGGGGAGCACGGTCTGGCTTTGGGGGGTGGGGGTGGGGGGCTGCAGAAGCCCCCTCTGGGGCTGGCCCAGGCTGAGTGAGGGACGGGGCGTTGGGCTCTTGCAGGCTCGCTGCCAAAGTGGGTGGTGAACCGTGTCTCCCAGTTCGTGGCACCCAAGGTAAGCGGGGTGCACGGTCAGCAGGGGGATGTGGGGGGCAGCAGGGGTGAGCTGCCTTGAAAGAGACCTTTAGGTAGGGGATGGGTGGCCCAGGGCTCACAGGGTGGGTGCTGGGTGGCCCAGGGCTCTCAGGATGGGTGCTGGGTGGCCCAGGGCTCACAGGGTGGGTGCTGGGTGGCCCAGGAGTCTCATGATGGGTACTGGGAGACCCAGGGCTCACAGGGTGGGTGCTGGGTGGCCCAGGGCTCTCAGGATGGGTGCTGGGTGAGGCAGGACTCTCAGGATGGGTGCTGGGTGGCCCAGGGCTCACAGGGTGGGTGCTGGGTGACCCAGGGCTCACAGGGTGGGTGCTGGGTGGCCCAGGGCTCACAGGGTGGGTGCTGGGTGAGGCAGGACTCTCAGGATGGGTGCTGGGTGGCCCAGGGCTCACAGGGTGGGTGCTGGGTGAGGCAGGACTCTCAGGATGGGTGCTGGGTGGCCCAGGGCTCTCAGGATGGGTGCTGGGTGGCCCAGGACTCTAATGATGAGTGCTGGGTGAGGCAAGGCTCACAGGATGGGTGCTGGGTGGCCCAGGGCTCTCAGGATGGGTGCTGGGTGGCCCAGGGCTCACAGGGTGGGTGCTGGGTGGCCCAGGGCTGACAGGCCATGCACTGGGCCGTGTGGTCCCCCTCCCAGCACCCTCCGACAAGCAGCAGTGGGGGAGCTGGGAGCCATCCCCACGGAGCAGGGTGGCTCCATCCCCACTGGGGACCCGGGGCCCGGTGCCCTGTGCCCACAGGCGATGAAGAAGATCTACAAGGCTGGGCTGAAGTACCCTGAGTGGAAACGCCGGCACGACCCCGGGTTCAAGCCCTGGGTGTACCCGGAGCAGAACACCCTGCCCAGCCTCAGCCTGGCCGAGCTCGCGGTGCAGCACGCCGACTCGCTGGAGAACATCGACGAGACGGGGCTGCCTGAGGAGCACCTGAGCACCAGCGACCACGAGGCATGAGCCCTGCCCACAGCCCGCTTGGGTGGTGGCCCAGGGCTCGCAGGGTGGGTGCTGGGAGACCCAGGGCTCACAGGGTGGGTGCTGGGTGGCCCAGGGCTCACAGGGTGGGTTCTGGGTGATCCAGCGCTCACAGGATGGGTGCTGGGTGGCCCAGGGCTCTCATGATGGGTGCTGGGTGACCCAGGGCTCACAGGATGGGTCCTGGGTCACCCAGGGCTCACAGGGTGGGTGCTGGGTGGCCCAAGACTCTCAGGATGGGTGCTGGGTGGCCCAGGACTCTGAGGATGGGTGCTGGGTAGCCCAGCACTTTCATGATGGGTGCTGGGTGGCCCAGGACTCTCAGGATGGGTGCTGGGTGGCCCAGGGCTCTCATGATGGGTGCTGGGCGGCCCAGGGCTCACAGTGTGGGTGCTGGGTGGCCCAAGACTCTCAGGATGGGTGCTGGGTGGCCCAGGGCTCACAGGGTGGGTGCTGGAAGACCCAAGACTCTCAGGATGGGTGCTGGGTGGCCCAGGACTCTGAGGATGGGTGCTGGGTCACCCAGGGCTCTCAGGATGGGTGCTGGGTGGCCCAGGGCTCACAGGGTGGGTGCTGGGTGATCCAGGGCTCACAGGATGGGTGCTGGGTGGCCCAGGGCTCACAGGGTGAGTGCTGGGTGACCCAGGACTCTCAGTATGGGTGCTGGGTAGCCCAGGACTCTCATGATGGGTGCTGGGTCACCCAGGGCTCACAGGATGGGTGCTGGGTGGCCCAGGGCTCACAGGGTGGGTGCTGGGTAGCCCAGGACTCTCAGGATGGGTGCTGGGTGGCCCAGGGCGCACAGGGTGGGTGCTGGGTGAGGCAGGGCTCGCAGAGTGGGTGCTGGGTGGCCCAGGGCTCACAGGATGGGTGCTGGGTGGCCCAGGGCGCACAGGGTGAGTGCTGGGTGAGGCAGGGCTCACAGGATGGGTGCTGGGTAGCCCAGGGCTCTCAGCATGAGTGCTGGGTGGCCCAGGGCTCACAGGATGGGTGCTGGGTGACCCAGGGCTCACAGGGTGGGTGATGGGTGACCCAGGGCTCACAGGGTGGGTGCTGGGTGGCCCAGGGCTCTCAGGATGGGTGCTGGGTGACCCAGGGCTCACAGGGTGGGTCCTAGGTGGCCCAGGGCTCACAGGGTGGGTGCTGGGTGGCCCAAGACTCTCAGGATGGGTGCTGGGTGGCCCAGGACTCTCAGGATGGGTGCTGGGTGGCCCAGGACTCTCATGATGGGTGCTGGGTGACCCAGGGCTCACAGGATGGGTGCTGGGTGGCCCAGGACTCTGAGGATGGGTGCTGGGTCACCCAGGGCTCACAGGATGGGTGCTGGGCAGCCCAGGGCTCACAGGGTGGGTGCTGGGTGGCCCAGGGCTCACAGGGTGGGTGTTGGGTGGCCCAGGGCTCACAGGGTGGGTGCTGGGTGGCCCAGGGCTCTCAGCATGAGTGCTGGGTGGCCCAGGGCTCACAGGGTGGGTGCTGGGTGGCCCAGGGCTCACAGGATGGGTGCTGGGTGGCCCAGGACTCTCAGCATGAGTAGTGGGTAGCCCAGGGCTCACAGGATGGGTGCTGGGTGAGGCAGGACCCTGGGGGGAGGGGAGAACCCCTCAAACACGGGGCTTGGCAGCCGTGGTGGGCTTGGCAGGAGTTTGGCCCCCAGCAGTCCCAGCAGCTCTCCAGCTCCTACCCCTGCAGCAGGGGACTGTCCCATGGGAGCCTGTGCTGGGAAGAGGGAGGATGGGTGCTCTGTCCCCTTGTGCTGGGGCTGGGGGGCTCCCTGGGGTGTCCCCACCCAGGAAGGGGGTGCCCAAAGAGGGGCCAGAGAGACAAAATGCTGCTTCATGGGGTGAGAGGGACCTTCCCTGGCACCAGGATATCCCTGTGTCACCCAAGACCTTCTGGGGGTGCCTCAGAGGTCCAGAAGTGTCGGGGGGGGAAGGGGAGGGGGTCTCTGGGGGTCCTACCCAGGCTTTGTTCAGCACAGGGGTGGCCCAAGGTGCCACCCTGCCAGCCCTGCATCAGGCTGCACCCCCTCCCCCAGCCCCCGAGCCCCTCCAGGCTTTGTGTGTCCCCCCCTTCCCCTCCCCCATCTCAGGGAACCCCCTCCCAGGTCAGGCTCTAGCCCAGCTGGCTCTGGGGTGGGGGTGGGGGTGGTGTTGGGGTGGGGGGGGGTTCCTCCTGGCAGTGGGGTCTTGGGCAGGCTGTGTCCCCCCTGGCTGGGTGTTGGCTGCTGCTGTGGTTCCTGGCACAACAATAAAGGGGTTGGTGTGTGTGAGAGCAGCTCTGGGCTGGCACGGGGGGGGCGGGGCACTGAGGGTGGCTGGGGACCAGGTTTTGGGGGGGGGAGAGGGGGACAGGAGGCTCAGCACAGCCCCGGGGGTCCCAGCACCCAGGGGTGCCCCTCCGCAGGGTGCAAGGTGGCTGGTGGTGTGGGAGGAGGGGCAGGTTTGGGGCTCCACACACCCATGTGTGGGTGGGGGTGGGTGGGTGGGGGACGGGGGGGTGAAGGGGGGTGAGGGGGGTGAGGGGGGTGGGGAGGGGGGTGAGGGTGGGTGAGGGTGGGTGTGGGTGAGTGGGGGTGGGTGGGTGGGGGGGTGAGGGGGGGTGAGGGGGGTGGGGGAGGGGGGTGAGGGTGGGTGAAGGTGGGTGTGGGTGGGTGGATGGGGGAGGGTGGATGAGGATGGGTGAGTGAGGGTGGGTGGGGGAAGGTGAGGGTGGGTGGGCACATCTCCCTGCCCACCCCCCAGGCAGCCCCTTGGGAAGGGCACATCTCCCTGCCCCCCCCCAGGCAGCCCCTTGAGAAGGGCACATCTCCCTGCCCCCCCCAGGCAGCCCCTTGGGAAGGGCACATCTCCCTGCCCACCCCCCAAACCAGCCCCTTGAGAAGGGCACATCTCCCTGCCCACCCCTCCAGGCAGCCCCTTGGGAAGGGCACATCTCCCTGCCCACCCCCCAGGCAGCCCCCACCCCAGGCAACCCCTTGGGAAGGGCACATCTCCCTGCCCACCCCCCAGGCAGCCCCCACCCCAGGCAACCCCTTGGGAAGGGCACATCTCCCTGCCCACCCCCCAGGCAGCCCCCACCCCAGGCAGCCCCTTGGGAAGGGCACATCTGCCTGCCCCCCTCCAGGCAGCCCCCCCCTCAAGCAGCCCCTTGGGAAGGGCACATCTCCCTGCCCACCCCCCCAGCCAGCCCCTTGGGAAGGGCACATCTCCCAGACCCCCCCAGGCAGCCCCTTGGGAAGGGCCCATCTCCCTGCCCCCGCCCCAGACAGCCCCCCCCCAGGCAGCCCCTTGGGAAGGGCACATCTCCCTGCCCACCCCCCAAACCAGCCCCTTGGGAAGGGCACATCTCCCTGCCCACCCCCCCAGGCAGACCCCCCCCAGGCAGCCCCTTGGGAAGGGCACATCTCCCTGCCCACCCCCCAGACAGCCCCCCCCAGGCAGCCCCTTGGGAAGGGCACATCTCCCTGCCCACCCCCCCAGGCAGCCCCCCCAGGCAGCCCCTTGGGCAGGGCCCATCTCCCTGCCCACCCCCCAGCCAGCCCCCCCAGGCAGCCCCTTGGGAAGGGCACATCTCCCTGCCCCCCTCCAGGCAGCCCCTTGGGCAGGGCCCATCTCCCTGCCCACCCCCCCAGCCAGCCCCCCCCCAGGCAGCCCCTTGGGAAGGGCACATCTCCCTGCCCACCCCCCAAACAGCCCCTTGGGAAGGGCCCATCTCCCTGCTCACCCCCCAGGCAGCCCCTTGGGAAGGGCACATCTCCCTGCCCCCCGCCCCAGGCAGCCCAGGATGCTGCCCAGAGTGCTCAGGATGGTGATGGCATCGAGTGCAGGGGGAGGGCCAAGGCCACTGGGGTGGGTGGCAGGGGCTCTGGTCCTCATCCAGCACTGGGCTGTGCAGAGCTCCTGGCCACCAGCATCCCCCTGGCCAGGGAGGGGGTGGAACCTGTCTGGGGAGGGGGGTTCAGCTCTGCACCCCGTGGGGTGCCAGCCCCCCTCCCAGTGCAGTGATCTCTTCCTGCAGGATGAGTCACTGCTGGGTTCCTGTGGCACAAACTGGGCAACGCACCAGCATCCCCCAGCGATGGAGGGGGCAGGGGGGATGCTGAGACACACAAACCCCCCCACCCCTCCCCAGGGTGCCCTCACTGGGAGTGGGTGGCCCTCAGCCCAGCTCTGGGCAGACATGCAGGGCCTGAGAGCCCAGCTGGATGCTCTTCCTGCCCGGTCCCAGCAGGGAGGAGCTGCCCCAGTGCACAGACTGGAAAGGAAACGGGAAGCTGCTGCTGGACAAGAGATTAGCCTGGAGGCAGGGACGTGGGGCCAGGGCTGGGGGCAGGGCTGGGGTCCTCTCTCCACAGCCCCCTGCAGTTCCCCCAGCAGCACGTGTGGCCTCCTGGCTGTGGCAGGGTGGGAGCCCATCTCCAGGCTGGGATGGATGCTTTGCACCCCCTGAGCTCACGGGCAGGGCTGGGGCAGCTCCTGTCCCCACCACCCACACCTGAGCCCAAGGAGGAGCCCTCCAGCAGCCCAGCTCATCTCATGGAGCAGCCCTTCAGCAGGAGTCGTGCCTGGAGGGATGCAGCAGGTTTCCAAGGCCAGGTCCCCCTCCTCACTCCCCCCTCCGGCCCTCCCAGGGGCTCAGCTCTTCATTGTGTCCCAGAAACCCCCCAGGCCCAGTCCCAGCCCCACATTTCCAGCTATCCAGTGTCTCATTTGCTCTCTAGGTAGATTCCCTGAGCCCCCCTCACCCTCTCCCTGCTCCCAGGAGATGCTCCCACCATCACCACCTCATCCAGCACCGTAGGGCTGAAGGTAGAGCAAAGGCTGCCCCAGAGTGCAACAAATGGGTGGCTAGGGATGGAGGGAGGGATGGAGGGAGGGATGGAGGGAGGGATGGATGGAGGGATGGATGGATGGAGGGATGGATGGAGGGATGGATGGAGGGATGGATGGATGGAGGGATGGATGGAGGGATGGATGGATGGAGGGAGGGAGGGATGGAGGGATGGATGGAGGGATGGATGGATGGATGGAGGGAGGGATGGATGGAGGGAGGGAGGGATGGATGGGGGATGGATGGATGGAGGGATGGAGGGATGAAGGGATGGATGGATGGATGGAGGGATGGATGGATGGATGGATGGATGGATGGATGGATGGTAGGTTGGACACACATGGATCTAGAGGGACACTGTCATCACTGGTGCTGCCTGGAAAGGACCATGCAGGCCAATGAGTTGGAAGGATCCAACCTGCCCTTTGATCTTTGCTTTCTCCAGCCCTTGCCAGCACCTTCACAAAGCCCAGTGCCCCATCCCAAGGTGTGTTTCCCAGTCCTGCCCTGGGGAGCTGGCAAGACCTTCCCACTGTGCCAACCCAAACAGGAGAGGGCTCTCTGTCCCAGCCCAAGGAAGCTCCTGCTCACCCCTGCACCAGCAGGTTAGCAGACACCAAGGAGATCAAGCAGAGGCTTGGCTGGGGGATGCCCCAGCTCAGGCTGGGTTCTGGGATGGGCAGCACCCATCAGGAGCCAGGTGCAGGGCCTCAGCAGAGGTGCTGGGCACAGACAGGGGTTTCCAGCCTTCCAGGGGAGCTGAGCCCTGGCCCTGACACTTAGACTGAGGGAGAAGGGGGCTGGGGAGAAGCTTTTCTACACCAAACTGTCCTGTCAGCAGCCACCAGGATGTGGGTTTTGTGGGCTGGTCACGCTGGGCTACCAGATGGGACTATGACTTGCCACTCTGGGGTGTCTCAGTGTGTCCCCTCTGCCCTCAGACAGCACCTCCCTCCCCAGCAGCCCACCCTGGCAGGCAGGGAGGAGCCCTGGCAGCTGATGAGGGGTGTGCAGAGCTGCCTCAGGGTGCCACACAGCAGCGAGGGCAGGACCTGGCCCAGCTCAGGACTGGGCTTCACCAGTGCTAACACCTCTGGGACGGAAATGACAGCGACCTGGGTGCCACCAGCACTGCTGGCACCCTCTGCTCACCCCTCCAGCACAACAGCTTCCCCTAAGAGGCCGAGCTGGGAGCCCAGTGGGACTGCACAGCCCGTGGCACAGGTCCAGAGGGTCCCCCTGTGTCCCCACCCCACCCACAGGCTGCTCCAAGGGGCCACCCACACCGTCCCCTGCCCTGGGGATGTGTGTGTCCCCCCTGGAGCAGCCACTGGGGAAGAGGGGGCAGGGGTGGGGGGGGGAAGGGGGAAGCTGTGCTGGGCTGAGGCTGAGTTCTGCTTCTGCTTTGCAGGAGCGATCCTGCCATAAAGCAGAAGCTGCCTCTTCACACCTAGCTGCATGGCCCCCCCCACCAGAGCCTTTCCCCCCCCCCACCCCCTTTCCCCTTCAGCAGCTTTGGGGGGCAGCACTGGGGTGTCACCCACCCGAGCTGGAGCAGGGGAGCAGGTGCCCAGCCCTGCCAGCAGGAGCAGGGACAGGCTGAAGGGTGTTGGGAGCTGCCAGCCTGGGGCATCTTCCCTGCCCAGGGTTGGGTAACAGGGGAGCTGCACTGCCTGGGGCTCTTGCACAAAGGGTTGCGTTGAAGGCAGCTGGGTGAAAGCTGCTGGCAGGAGAGCAACCCCCCTTGACACCTCCACTCCCCCTCCTGACTCCCCCAGACCCTCCTGCCTTCCCATCCCCAGCTCACTGCGCACCCAGCACCCCCTGGCAGCACAGCCAAGGGGGTTGGGTTCCCTGCGTGCCACCCAACCAGACCCCCAGTGCCAGCCCCCACTGTCCCCCTCAGGAGCAGCCCAGTTGTCTCCAGTCTGGCAGCACTTCCCCAGCACCCTGCACCCTGCCTTGCTGGGGAGGGCACCTCCTCTTGCTGCAGCCAGAGGCAGCAAAGCTGACTGCGCCCAGGGAACGCAGAGCTCCCCAGCAGCGCTGGGCTGTGGGTCTGGGGGCAGCCTGGTGTCCCCATGGCAGCAGGGGTGCTGGGGAGAGGGCCCCTTGCTGGGAAGGTGAGGGAAGGAGGATGAGGAGGGGAGTGGGGAGGGTGGGGAGCAGAGCCCATCCGAGGGGGAGGACGGGCTGGGAGCCCAGCGCGGGGCAGGGGCACGCCTGGGAAGGGGCAGGATGGGAGGATGGGAGCGGGATGGGGACCGGAGGGCTGGTCTGGAGGAGGGACCGGCAGTGGGAGGTGCAGGCCGGGTGCCGAGGATCCTGCCAGTCCCCCGGAGCAGTTCCTGCGGGGCTGCCTGCCTGTGCCCGCAGGCTGAGCCCGGCGCCCGGCAGGGACCCCCTCGGCATCACCCTGGAGCCCAGAAGAGGGCAGGTCTGGAGCCCGCAGCGGCACTGCCAGCGTGATGACCGGCTGGAGACAGCCCCGGGGGCTGCGGACCGCACTCCAGGGCCAGAGGTGAGGGAGCACCCCGAGGGGATGGAGGGACAGGGCGGAAGGGGCCAGGAACCAGGGCTGTCTGTGCCCGCTGCTCTGCCTGGGGACAGGGACACGGTGTCCACATCCCCTGCAAAGCATCTCTGCCCAGGGGGGTGACAAGGCAGCCCAGCACCCACCACAGCCCTTGGCACCCCCTTGCCTGAGCGTGGGGGGCTCAGGAGCCAGCACCCCAGGGCAGGCTCTGCCCACACAAGCCCAGGGAAGGGGGCAACCAGCCCCCCTTGCAGCGCCAGGTGTGGGTAGAGCCCTCTCATCCCTGAGCAGAGGGACACCCAGCCCGCTGTCCCTATGGGACAGCCCCCTCCTCAGCCCCCTGCCTGGCCCTTGGCGTGCACCCCACACCCACAGGTCAGCCTGGGTGCCCCCCCCCCCTGCCCTGCTCTCCCAGCTCCTCAGCTGTGACTGTCCCTCCACTGCCATGCAGGGGGTTGTGCCACCCACACCTCACGCCCACGGGTGTGAGCAAAGACACCTCCATCCCCCCCACAAAACCCCCACATCCCCCCTCCTCCTCCCCTTATTCACACGTGTCTGTGGGCAGCGTGTGTGTCCCCTCTCCATGTGCCCCCCAACCACCTCCCCAGGTACCCCAACCTGCCCACACCTCCCTGCCCCCCCAACCACCTCCCCGGGTACCCCAACCTGCCCACACCTCCCTGCCCCCCCCACCACCTCCCCGGGTACCCCAACCTGCCCACACCTCCCTGCCCCCCCAACCACCTCCCCGGGTACCCCAACCTGCCCACACCTCCCTGCCCCCCCAACCACCTCCCCGGGTACCCCAACCTGCCCACACCTCCCTGCCCCCCCCACCACCTCCCCGGGTACCCCAACCTGCCCACACCTCCCCGTGCTGCCGGTGCAACCTTAGCCCTGGCCCAGGCAGCAGCAGGGAGAGGGGCAGACCCCTTGCATGGGGGGGGGGGGGTGAGGGGGAGTCCCCCAGAGGTAAAGCTGCCCCAGCAGCCCCTGGGCTGCCCGGGGGGGGGGGCAGGGGAGGCGTGGGAGCGTGCAGGCAGCAGGAAGGAAGCCTGAGCCAAACAATAGAGGGAAATGGAGGAACTGGATAGAGACCCAGTCAGCACAGCTGGGCTGGTGCTGGAGCAGGCGTGATTCATGGGAAAAAGGCCCTCAGCACCCCAGGGAGAGCCAGCAGCTCTGCCCCGGGGCTGTGCCAGCCAAGGGTTTGGGGATGTGGGTGCCCCTACCCCTCCAACCTCACCCCACGGCGCAGAGGGACCTGGAGGCCAAGGGTGCTGGGGGTGGTGGGGTGCACCCCAGCTGGGGGTGGGTGGGTGGGTGGGAGGCTGTCCCCGCTCCGCCTGCCCGTGAGTCATGCTGACCTCTCCCATGCCCTCGCCAGCAGCAAGAGGGACATATTATGGTCTGGCCCTTCCGGCCACAGAACCCTCCCCAGGCTGGCCGGCACAGGAGCTCATCCCCTGAGAGGGGCCCAGCTGCTCCCCTGTTATCCGCCCCCCCCCGGGAGCCCCTCTGCCAGGACACCCCCCTCCCCCTCCCTGCTGCTCTGGCTCTTGTTCTCCTCCCACCCATCCCGTGCAGGGGAGCTTGGGATGCCCCAGCACCCAGCATCTGCTCGCCCACCCGCTCCCCCGTGAGCCCCCCGCCGCTTGGTTCCTGCCTGGGCTTGGGGGGGGGGTCAGGGCTTCACCAATAAAGCAGGGCTGGGAGCCAGCAGCTCTGGGGAGGGGCAGAGAGGCTTGGGGCTGAGGAACAACAGGACCTGAGCTTGTTGAGCAGAGAGGTGAGCAGCTCCAGGGAAAGCAGCAAGGCAGGGGGTGGGGGGGGCTTTGGGAGCACCCCACATTCCCACCCAGGGAATCATGCCCCTCACAGCAGCTGAACATCCCCCCTTCCCTCCCTGCTGCCTCCTCACTGCTTTTCTCTCCTCCTTCCACAGGTGATGGGCTGAGCATCCCTCACAGGGGCACCTCAGGGCTGAACATCCCCCCTTCCCTCCCTGCTGCCTCCTCACTGCCTTGCTCTCCTCCTTCCACAGGTGATGGGCTGAGCATCCATCACAGGGGCACCTCAGGGCCATGAGCTCCCCATATCTCCACCCATGGAATCCATGCTCTTCACAGCAGCTGAGCATCCCCCTTCCTCCTTGCTGCCTCCTCACTGCTTTTCTCCTCCTTCCACAGGTGATGGGCTGAGCATCCCTCACAGGGGCACCTCAGGGCTGAACATCCCCCCTTCCCTCCCTGCTGCCTCCTCACTGCCTTGCTCTCCTCCTTCCACAGGTGATGGGCTGAGCATCCCTCACAGGGGCACCTCAGGGCTGAACATCCCCCCTTCCCTCCCTGCTGCCTCCTCACTGCCTTGCTCTCCTCCTTCCACAGGTGATGGGCTGAGCATCCCTCACAGGGGCACCTCAGGGCTGAACATCCCCCCTTCCCTCCCTGCTGCCTCCTCACTGCCTTGCTCTCCTCCTTCCACAGGTGATGGGCTGAGCATCCCTCACAGGGCACCTCAGGGCTGAACATCTCCCCTTTCCCTCCCTGCTGCCTCCTCACTGCCTTGCTCTCCTCCTTCCACAGGTGATGGGCTGAGCATCCCTCGCAGGGGCACCTCAGGGCCATGAGCTCCCCGTGTGGTCCTGACTGGGATATTGCAGACTGGCTGGCCAGCATCCACCTGGAGAGGTACCGGGATGTCTTCAAGCAGCACGGGTACCGCCTGGCCAGGGACACAGCCGGGCTGGACGGTGACCACCTGCAGCAGATGGGCATCACTGCCACCGGGCACCGCAAGAGGATCCTGAACCTGGCGCAGCAGACACGGGTGCTCAGTCAGCCCTGGGGGGAACCCGCAGCAGCAGACACCCACCCCCCACCCCCCGATGCCCCCCGGGTGGGCAGGGATGCCATGAAAGCAGAGCCAGAAGGGGGTACTGACGCCTTTGGGGCGAAGCACGCTGACGCCGTGCCCGCCCGGGCGTCGTCCCTAGAGAAGGACCCTGCCCCTCCCCTGGTGAAGCCGGTTCCCAAGCCCAGGACGGTTTTCCCCCGCTCCAAGAGGGAGCAGGGCTCAGCGCCTGCGCCCCCAGCACGCACCACGGTGCCAGCACACAGCCCGGGCGGCGAGCGGGCAGCTCCAGCCTTCGTGGTGCTGGAGGGATTTGTGCCAGGGGAGAGCTCCACAGATTATTTGGAGAGCTCCACAGGTTATTTGGAGAGCTCCACAGGTTATTTGGAGAGCTCCACAGGTTATTTGGAGAGCTCCACAGATTTGGGGAGCTCCACAGGTTTGGAGAGCTCCAGAGGTTTGGAGAGCTCCAGGGGTTTGGAGAGCTCCATAGATTTGGAGAGCTCCACAGGTTATTTGGAGAGCTCCACAGGTTATTTGGAGAGCTCCACAGGTTTGGAGAGCCCGGAGCAGAGGCCAGGGCCGGTGGTGGCCGTGGCCATGGGCATGGCAGCATCCCGGCTGCGAGCCCGGCAGAGCGCTCGGGATGGCACACGCTCCCCCCAGCTCCAGACCAGGGACAGGCCTGGCAGGGGTGCCCACCCTCCCTCCTGTCAGCCCTGCCATGGCACGGCCACAGGGTCCCCGCGGCGGAGCCCGGCCCCGGGAGCGTGCCAGAGGCTCACCCTCTGTCCAACCGCCCCCCCTGCCCGCGGCAGCCGCCCCAGGCAGGAGAGCTCCATCACCTTGCCCCCGGACCGCCTCGCAGCCGGGCTCAGGGCAGGGCAGGCTGGAGATGGTGCCCAACGTCATCTACGAGGGACTGGAGCGCCCAGCAGCACCCGCTGAGGACCTGAGAGGAGAGGATGGTGCCCAGGGCCAGGCTGTGCCCGAGCCCCCAGCTCCATCCCAGCAGGACCTCAACAAGCCTGAGTAAGCAGCTGCTTCCCCTCACCCCAGGAGGCTCAGGTGGGGTGCAGAGCAGTGAGACCTGAGGATCAAGAGAGCCCCCCCCACCCCTGGGAGCCCCCCCCCAGCCCCAGCTCGGGCCCTGCTTGCTTGACCAAGCTGCTTTCTTCACCCCTCTCTCCCCCAGATCCCCACCCCCCACGTGTCCCCCCCCAGGCTCCCCATCACAGCTGGGATCCCTTTGAGCTGACACGGTGGCCCTGGGCCCCTGGCTGGCTTGTTCTGCTTGGGAGGGGGGAGAAGATGCTGCCCCTCATCTGCCCCTCAGGCAGTGGGGATGGGGCTCCCCAGCGTTGGGGGGTGTGGGATCACTGTGTGAGGGGGCTCCTGGGCTGGTTCATGCTGGGAACAAGGCAGGAGCTGTTGGAGGGGGGAATTGGAGTGGGAAATGCCTGGCTGCCCTGGGGTGGGGGGAGAAGGAAGCAAGGAGGTCACTGGGAGTATGGGGGGGGATGCAGCACATCCCAGGGGACCAAGCTGGGCTCAGCCCCAGTCAGACCCAGGCTCCAGCCCATGGAACCCTGGTGGGGAAATGAGGTGGATAAAGCCCCCCAGGGCCCCCCTGTCCCTGCTGCAGCTGCAGTAACTCCTCTCCTGTTTTCCAGCAGTCCCAGCTGGCCCAGTGGGGCCCTGCCCCCCATCCCGCAGAGACCCACTGGAAAGCCAGGTGAGACCCCCCTGGGGCACCAGCACGCCTTTCCCCTTCCCCTTCCCCTTCCCTTCCCTTCCCTTCCCTTCCCTTCCCTTCCCTCTCCCTCTCCCTTCCCCTCCCTTCCCTTCCCTTCCCTTCCCTTCCCTTCCCTTCCCTTCCCCTTCCCTTCCCCTTCCCTTCCCCTTCCCTTCCCTTCCCTTCCCTTCCCTTCCCTTCCCTTCCCTTCCCTTCCCTTCCCTTCCCCTTCCCTTCCCTTCCCTTCCCTTCCCTTCCCCTTCCCTTCCCCTTCCCTTCCCCTTCCCTTCCCCTTCCCTTCCCCTTCCCTTCCCCTTCCCTTCCCTTCCCTTCCCTTCCCTTCCCTTCCCTTCCCTTCCCTTCCCTTCCCTTCCCTTCCCTTCCCCTTCCCTTCCCCTTCCCTTCCCTTCCCTTCCCTTCCCTTCTCTTTCCCTTCTCTTTCCCTTCCCTTCCCTTCCCTTCCCCTTCCCTTCCCCTTCCCTTTCCCCTTCCCTTCCCTTCCCCTTCCCCTTCCCTTCCCCTTCCCTTCCCTTCCCCTTCCCTTCCCCTTCCCCTTCCCTTCCCTTCCCCTTCCCTTCCCCTTCCCTTCCCCTTCCCTTCCCCTCCCTTCCCATGTCTCTGTCCACAGAGATGGGTGAGCAGCCTATCAGCCCCTACAGTGAGACCATCTTTGGGCAGGTAGCCCCACCCCGGGAGCAGAAGGTGAGAGGGGGCTGTGGGGATGGTGGCTGGCCTCTGCCACCCTTCTGCATCCCACCAGCTGCTCCAAGGCAGGATGGTGAGACCGTGATGCCTGGCTGAGCCTGGCTGAGCATCACTGCTGGGGTGGGAGTCACAGGACCCCCCTGCCGCCCCAACACAGTGAGCCTGGGAGGTTGAGGAGGTCTAGGATGGGAGAGGGCAGAGGGAGAAGGAAATGTGACTGATCTCTCTTCCCAGGGTGCTGGCATCCTCTCTGATCAGAGCTATGAGGCAGTGTCTGAGCTGGACCTGGAGCGAGATGGGTGCAGGTAGGCATCACCTCCTCCGGGCTGCGGGGCCTGGGCTGGGGCTGGGCTCTGGGGTTGGCATGCCAGGGGGACAGGGGACACTCCTGGGGACAGCCCAAGAGGCGGTGGGGGCTTTGGGTATGCCAGAGAACAGTGGGGTCAGGAGCACCTGGGATCAGGCCAGAAGAGTTGATGAGCTCAGGGAGGAGCAGGAGCTGAGCTGGTGGGTGGCTCACCAGGGGACACTGCTTGCCAACTGATGCTCTGGGGGACCTGCACAGCAGGCAGAGCCTGAATGGAGCAGGGAAACACCATGGGGGACAGGGATTTCTCAGAAATGAGATGGCTTCAAGCTCCAGGAGAAGGGTTGTGTGACCTCCAAAGGCTCCCAGCACCAGACCAGGATGTGTGGGTTCGCAGTGGACAGTGAGTGGTACCTTTAAAATGCTTTTGAAATGCAAGTTTCCATAACTCCTGATAGCATCTCAGAAAGAGGAAGGAAAGCTGCTCTTCCCATTTCAGATGGGGAGGGTTCCTTTTCCTGTGTTGCTTAGAGAGGGCGAGGTGAGCTGCAGCTCTGTGTCCTCCAGCTCTGCCCATGGCCTTGTTGGCCAGTGTGTGTCCCCCACCATGTCCCCATGCCTTTTCTGGCCCTGGTGTTGGTCCAGCCCAGCTCTGGCTCTGGGTCTGAGTCACTCTGGCTGTGGCCTGATGCTGAGTGACAGCCAGAGGGATGAGAACCAGCACAAGGCCACGGGTGGGGAACTGCAAATACCTGGGGACAGGAGTTCTTGTCCAGAGAAATTCTGCAATCTGCCATGGAGCCTCTGAACCAGCAGCTCAGAGTGGGGCTGGGCGCTCAGCTTGGGGCTCACAGTCTCCATCCAGTGGCTTCCAGGGATCCAGAGCATCCTAAGGGCATTGGCCAGGCACTTGCAGCCCTGGACCCTCCAGGGACTCTGCAGCCTGGTCTTGCTGAGAAGAGACCATCAGCAGTGTCAGAGGTGATGGTTCACAGGCTGTTTTTAATCCCAGCTGGAGCACTGGGGTGGTTGGGGTGTGGAACAACAGGCAGAAAAGCCTCTGAAGACCTGTCACATGGTGCTTCTGGACCCTGTCAGCCAGCTGCTCCAATGCTTCCCTCCCCAGAGCAGCCCCACCAGCCCCATCACCATTCCCCCTGGAGCAGAGCTATGGGCTCCCTGCTGAGCTGCTGCTGGCCCCTGCCTCTGTGGGGCCTCCCAGTCCCCCTCTCCAACGCTGGCGTTTCCCCAGTTCAGCCAGTTCCTCATCCTGCTGACTGGCTCCTGGTCACTGGGGGCAAGGAGAGAATCTCCTGCAGCCCACCAACCCACTTGTTATGGGAAATATTTCCCACTCCCAAACTTCAGAGAAGCCCCCCCCCACCCCTTTTGGCACAGCATCTTCTTCTTCCTACCAGTGTCACCTTGCTCTGGAGGGGTTTGATCTGGACCAGGCTGCTCTCCAGCCCTGGGGACAGTGTCAGCGTGGGAGATGGGCAGAGCCACCCCAGCCAGACCCTCAAGACAGCCTGAACAAAGAGCAGGAGGAGTGGGAATTTCCCCTTAACACTGGGAGCTGGGTCTCTAGGGGTCCTGGTGGGATTTGTCCTCTCCAACACCGAGCACTCTCACTGGTGATGCTCACCACCCCACCCCCCAAAATGTGCAGAGGACAGCATCTGCCCTGCCTCAGACATCAGTCCCAGCAGGAGGGAGGTGGTGGCACAGCAGTGCCTGTGTCACCCCATGAAGCTCAAGGGGACCTGGTGTTGTGGTTTAACCCCAGCTGGTGGCCAAGCCCCCCCCCCCCCAAGGGCTGCTCACTCCCATCCCCCCAGTGGGATGGGATGGGGTTGGGGGAGGAGTGGGGACAACTGGAAAAGTGAAAGTGAGAAAACCTGAGGGCTGGGACAATGGCAGTTGACTCAGTACAGCAAAAGCCCTGCACACAAGGGATCCATCCCCACTTCCAGGGCAGGCAGGTGCTCAGCCCCCCAGGGATGCAGGGCTGGGATGGGGACACCATCACTCCAAACGTGCTCCCTTCCCTTCTTCATATGCTGAACCCCTTGTCACCTGGTGTGGGACATCCCTTGGGTCACTGGAGTCAGCTGTGTCCCTCCCCATCTCCTTGTGCACCCCAGGGGCTTTGCTGGTGGGGTGAGGAGCAGAAAAGGCCTCAGCTCTGTGTAAGCACTGCTCAGAGGAACAACCCCCCTGGTCCCAGCGCTGGGTACTGGGCTCTGCGCTGGGTACTGGGAGGAAAATTAACTCTATCACAGCCAAAACCAGCAGACTGGGTCAGACAGTGACCCACCAGGCAGACCCTGCCATGGTTTGCGTGGAGACCTCTGATGAGATGCTCCTCAGGCAGATGCCTACCCAGGCAGCTCCTCCACACACCTCAGGGCATCATCCCAGCAGGAAGCACCAGGAATGGTGTGTCCTTGGCAGCTCGCTCCTTATCTCCCTACCTACCCACTTGATTGTCTGGCCCATAACCCCCAGCTGAAGCAACTGGATCCACCAGCAGCTCCCTCTCTTCCCTCACCCATCTGCCATCCTGCACCAGCTCCCCGCTGTGAGCACTGAGGGGCTGAGACTGCCCCAACTCGGTGCACCTCAGGCAGCACCCCGCAGGCTCAGCTGACCTGGAGATGCCCTCTCCTTGCCCTGGGGATTCGTTTGGCCCTGAGGTCAGTTTTCTTCACTGCCTGAGACCAGCTGAAAGGGGAGATGACTTGAGCAGATGCTGCTCGTCCTCCAGCTCGCCGTGGTCCCAGCCACTGTAAATCACGGCTCAGGATGGGGCTGTCATGGATCTTTCCCCTTCTTCTCTTGCCCTGACCCCATCCCATGGCTCTGCCTCTCCCACAGAGCTCTGAAACTCAAGGCTGACACCCACCTACAGCACCGAGGGTCCTCCAGCCACCCTGATCCTTGGCCAGTCCCTCCTAAAGAAGCTGGACACCAGGCCAGGACTCCAGCCAGACCAATCCCCCTGACAAGGCTCTGTGAGGCTAATTAAACAATAATTTAATTATTTGCCCACCTCCTCAGCCCCACTCTCCATCCCACTTCTCCAGAGACATCTTGGGTGGCTCCAGCCCCACATCCCTGCCAGGTCTTGCTTCTGTCCCAAGTGGATATCAGGCAGCTGGTGTTCAGTGGCCTCACAAGGCTCCTCTCCAGGGCCAAAGCCCAGGTCCACCCCGCACAGCCTGGGCTCCTACAGTGAGACAGGGCTCTGAATGAGGTGTCTGGAGAATTGAGGAGGATGGGAGGTGCCTGGGGTCCTTCTCCTGGTCCGTGGACTCGTGCTGGAGGTGGTTCCTCATATTCAGAACTCCCCAGTGGGTTCCTCCTCCTGCATCCCCTGCTGAGGAGCCCCACAGCCCAGCTGCTGCTTCCCCCATGTAGCTCTGCACCCCGCTGCTGCTGGCTCTGCCTGGTGTCCCCCAGCTCCTGTGACCGCAGCAGTGGTGGCCAGGAGATGCCTCTCAGCTCTCCTCACGCTGCTCAGGGCTCCAGGAACCCGGTCCCATGGCTCACCCTGGAGCTGCCCAGCTTGCTCAGGTGCTCCTCAGGCAGCAACCGTGGCAGGTCTAGGACCATCCTCGTTGCCTTTCTTGGAGTCTCTCCTTCACCCTGGCACTGGGTGCCACGGTGCCACGGGTGCTCTCACGCTGGTGCTGGCGTGTCCTTGGCTGCTGGGACTCTCTCCCTGCCCAGCACCTGGGCAGCTCCAGGGAGGGACAGGAATTTTCCATCACATTTCCTTTCCAGGGTCAAACCCCACGCCTGGCTGAGCAGGCTGAGGGGAAGGGGAGGGCTTAGCAGTTTATTTTCTATAATTTCCTCTTATTGTTATGGCTGGGGAGCCTCACCAGGCCTGGCTGAGTGTCCTAGCACAGCTTCCCAAGAGGAGGAGATGGATGGAGGAGCTCCACCAACCCATCTGTCCCTCCCAATCCCTTAGCAAAACGTTTCAGCTGGACACAAGAGCAGCAGGGAGGGTGTGATGGCAGGTGGTTCCTGGTGCCATGAACACTGGAGGGGTAGAAGGAGGCGGGGTGAGACCCCTGGTAAGGGGGTATAAGACTGGGGACCTGCCTGGCTTCAGTTTGCCTGTGGTGTGGCGAGGGGAGGGAGAGGATGGTGGAGGGCTTTGGAGATGTGTGGTGGCCTGTGCTGGGGAGAAGCCCTTGATCCCAGCTCCCCCCCAGCTGTGCCATGGTGTGGCTGAGCCTCTGGCTGCTGGTGGCCAAAAGGCTCCAGAGGGCTGAGCCCTTGTGTCCCACCCTGCTCATGGAGAGGCAACAGCCCCACAGTCACCGGGTGCCCGGAGGGGCTCGGGACGGGACCGGGAGCAGCAGTGAGACATCCCCAGAGGGGATGGCACATGGTGAGCAGCTCTGGCAGGCAGCCGGGGTGCCTCACAGCCCCTGTCTCCCTGCCACAGGAGGGGCAGCGAGTGCAGCAGCGAGGATGAGGAGAGCCGAGCCCAGCTCATCCACCGCATCGCCCAGAACGACACGGAGGGCTACTCCACCGTGGAGGCACCACGGGCTGAGGGCTGCTCCCCGTTCAGCCTGCCAGCCCATCTCTACCCAGACGAGGTCCTGGATGACCTCACCATCTCCCCTTACGCCAGCTTCACGTCCCTCTCCGAGCCCCGACCCACCATGCTCAGTGGCTGGCTGGACAAGCTCTCCCCACAGGGGTACGTGCCCACCCCTGGGACAGTGCCCATGGGTAAAACCCCCTCGGGCAAGGCTGGTGAGGTGGGTACACTGCTCACCCTGCTTTTGGGGCGGCCTGACCTCCTCAGGGGATCAGGAACATCTTGGGTACCCTGGCTGTGCAGCGAGGGTCTCCACACAGCCATCCTTGGGGGGAAGGGGGGTCTGTGAACAGATGTGGAGCCCTCAGAGGGGGCTGTCCCCTTCCCAACAGCTTCCCTTTCTTCCTGCCATCCCAACAGGAACTATGTCTTCCAGAGACGCTACGTCCGTTTCGATGGGAAGAACCTGATGTATTTCAGCAGTGAGAAGGTAGGAAGGGGCAGGCAGGGTGGGGAGGCTTAAACAGGGTCCCCTGACACCACCTGAGCTGCCACGTCCCCTTTGTCTTCCCTCCTCCTTCTCTAAGGAGCTGGCGCTGCTTTAAGCATTGCCAGGGTGGAGCAGCCCCTGTGCCTGGGGGGCTCTGTACACATCCTCACATCCCAGATAGCCCAGGGAGTTGGGGAGGGGGGTTCCTGTTGGCTCACAAGCCCTGGGGAAGGCTGCAGATGGGGGGATCTCTGGGTCTCAGCTGCTGACGTGGCTGTGTTAGAAAGCAGCACCCTGCTGAGCGCCTGGGGGACGTGGGGCATGGAGCAGCTTTTCTCTCTGTGGGCACTGGGGGTTAGGTGTGTGGGATGAGCCAACAGCCCTTCCCTGTCACAGAATCACAGAGTCACAGAGCTGTAGGGTTTGGAAGGGACCTCCAGAGCCCATGGAGTCCAACCCCCTGCCAGAGCAGGGTCCCTAGGACAGGGCACACAGGGCTGGGATCTTCTCCAGAGAAGGAGACTCCACACCCCCTGGGCAGCCTGGCCCAGGGCTCCCTCACCCTCACTGGGGAAAAGTTCTTCCCCAGGTTGGGGGAACTCCCTGGGCTCCAACTTGAGCCCATCACCCCTTGTCCTGTCCCCACAGACCCTGAGCAGAGGCTGCCCGTGTCCCCCTGTGTCCCCCCTTCAGCTCTTGATCCCCAGGGATCAGATCCCCTCTCAGGCTGCTTCTCCTCAGGCTGAACAGCCCCAGCTCCCTCAGCCTTTCCTCCCAGGGGAGATGCTCCAGTCCTTTAATCATCTCCAGAGCCTCCTCTGGACTCTCTCCAGGAGATCCCTGTCCTTTTGATCCCAGGGAGCCCAGCACTGGACACAACCCTCCAGGTGGGGCCTGAGCAGGGCAGAGCAGAGGGGGAGGATCCCCTCCTGTGACCTGCTGCCCACACTCCTTCTAGGGGGCTCTGCATGGCCCCTTTAAGCCCGCTGCAGGGTGCCAGTGGCTGCCACACCGCCTGGGATGATGGGCCCTGCTGCCCCAGCCCCATGGCACAGCTGGGCACAGAGCAGCCACTGGGTAGCACACATGGCCCCAGAGCAGCCACTGGTGCAGGAGCCAGCAGGCATCCCTGCCACAGCCCCACACCCCTGCGGTTACGGTGCCAGCAAGCCTGGCAAGGCAGCGTTGGGCTTGGTGGGTTCTGGAGGTGACCCAGGGGCAGGGCGAAGTGGGGGGCTAACCCTGCCTTGGGGCTCATTCCAGGAGCCCTACCCTAAGGGGGTGATCCCGCTGCCCGTCATCGAGATGGCTCGCTCCACCAAGGACAACAAGTTCCAGGTCATCACCAGCCACCGGATCTTCGTCTTCCGTGCTGAGAACGAGGGTGAGTGAGGACCCTGGGTCCCCAAGGCACCATCCCTCCCTCCCTCCCTCCCTTCTCCAGCCGGAGCGTTCCGGGGGGCAGGTCCCACCCCATCCCCAAAGCACCCACCCACGATGAGCGAGGACGTCTGTCCCCTTCCATGCCTCCTCCCCATGCCAGGGCTGTTGGGAAGGGCTCAGACCCCCTCCTCCCTTCCTGGTTCCCAGCCCAGAGGAATGAGTGGTGCTCCACGCTGCAGCAGAAGGTGACGGACCAGCGCCTGGTGGGATCCCGGCCCCGGCCCCCCAACACCGCTCACTGCCAGAAGTCAGGCACCCTGGAGCTGAAGGGCCACAAGTCCAAGGTGTTTGCAGCCCTGAGCCTGCCCGAGATGTGGCTGTACAAGAGTGAGCAGGTTCGTGACGGGGCCAGAAACCCCTGCCAGGTGGGAAGGCTGGGGGACAGAGCAGTGGAGGGATGGAGGGAGCTGGCCAGAAACCCCTGCCAGGTGGACCCAAACAGGGGACAGAGCAGTGGAGGGATGGAGGGAGCTGCCAGGTGGACCCAAACGGGGGACAGAGCAGTGGAGGGATGGAGGGAGCTGGCCAGAAACCCCTGCCAGGTGGGAAGGCTGGGGGACAGAGCAGTGGAGGGATGGAGGGAGCTGGCCAGAAACCCCTGCCAGGTGGACCCAAACGGGGGACAGAGCAGTGGAGGGATGGAGGGAGCTGGCCAGAAACCCCTGCCAGGTGGACCCAAATGGGGGACAGAGCAGTGGAGGGATGGAGGGAGCTGGCCAGAAACCCTGCCAGGTGGACCCAACAGGGGACAGAGCAGTGGAGGGATGGAGGGAGCTGGCCAGAAACCCCTGCCAGGTGGGAAGGCTGGGGGACAGAGCAGTGGAGGGATGGAGGGAGCTGGCCAGAAACCCCTGCCAGGTGGACCCAAACCGGGGACAGAGCAGTGGAGGGATGGAGGGAGCTTAGCCAGGGTCAGCACCAAAGGGAAAGCAGAGGGGAAAGGACAGGCAGGAGAAAGGGAAGCTGGAGATCCTGCACAGAGCCACTGCAACGGGCTTGGAGATGCAGGGACTGCCAGGAGCAGACCTCCCCCCATCTCATCTCCTGCCTTATCGCCAAATTACCTTCATCTCTACCCAGACCTGGGTCTTAACGGCACCAAAGCTCCCCAGTCCACCCCAGGACAGGTGGATGAGTGGCCACAAAATCACCAGCAGACCTACCTGCTCCAACACCGGGGGGATGCAGTCAGCCCATCACAGGCTGCCCACTGCTCACAGAAATCCCTGTCACTCCATCCCCAGCAGTGTCAGAGCTCTGTGGGCTTTGCCCAAGTTGAAACTCCCTGTGGGAGCGTGCCTGGCTTCAGCATGGACTCAAATCCCCCTGGACAGGGGGATTTGAGTCCATGCTGAAGCCAGGCACACTCAGATCCCCAAAACAGGGGGGTTTGAGTGGCCACATTTCAAGGAGGGAGGAGAGGGCATTGAGCAGAGCTTGACTTTGATTTTAAGGCATGACATGCTTGCTGAAGGCTTTATGTCAGCCCGTGTGGAGTCGTGGCAGGGTACCAGATCCAAGTGGTCCAAGCAGAGCAGTGATGGGAGTGGGGGTACCAGGCGCAGCCCCCTGGCTTCCAGCCCCAGCATCGTGGGCATTGTCCAGGGTGGTGCATCCATCACAGCCCCCATCCTGCAACTCCAACCCCTGTGTCACCCCTTGAATTGCAGTTCTTTAAGATGGGCATTGGCATCTGCTTCATCGAGATGCGTGGCTCCACCATCCGCGAAGCCAAGAGCCGCAGCTTCGAGCTCATCACCCCCTTCAAAATATTCAGGTACCCCAGAAATCCCCCTGAGACGAGGTGGGGAGGTGGGGTGGGGAGGTGCTGGACCGAGCTCCAGGCCGCTGACTTGGGTCTTGGCTGTGCTGGTGCTCACAGCTTCGTGGCGGAGTCGGAGCGGGAGAAGCGGGAGTGGATGGAGGCCCTGCAGGAAGCCATAGCTGAGATGCTCTACGACTATGAGGTGGCAGAGAAGATATGGTCCAACAAAGCCAACAAACACTGTGCAGACTGCTGGGCTCCCAGTCCCGACTGGGCATCCATCAACTTGTGCGTGGTCATCTGCAAGCAGTGCGCAGGCCAGTACCTCTTCCAAGGGGGTCACGGGGCTCCTGGCAGGGCCCTGGCTGGGGTAGAGGTGCTGGTTTCCCCTGGCAGGGTCATGGGGTGCTCATTCTCCTGCTCCTTGCAGGGCAGCACCGCAGCCTGGGCTCGAACATCTCCAAGGTGCAAAGCCTGAAGCTTGATACCAGCGTCTGGTCCAACGAAATCGTACAGGTAGAGGCACTCAGGGCAGGGCGCTGGGACGTCCCGTGGCGCGTCCAGGCACCAGGATGCTTCCCCAGGGAAGCCCTGGGAGGCAGGAATGCCAGGCACCCTGCTCCTCCTGGCTGGCCCTCGTGCTCCCCAGTCACCACGGGACTCTCCTGCAGCTCTTCATCGTGCTGGGAAACGACCGAGCCAACCGGTTCTGGGCCGCCCGCCTGCCCGTCGCTGAGGCGCTGCACCCAGAGGCCAGCGCCGAGCAGCGGCGGGACTTCATCTCCCACAAGTACCGGGAGGGCCGGTACCGCCTGCCCCATCCCCGCTACGCCACGCAGGAGGACGTGCTCCAGGTGTGGGCAGGGTGCTGGGGGTGCTGGGAACCACCCTGGAGTTGTGAGTCTGGAGCTGTGGGTCCAGCACCTCCTGCTCGGCTCTGCGTGCGCCTCGGCCAGGCTGTCTCAGGGGCAAAGCTGTGTCCCGCTTTCCGGCCTCCAAGCACTCAGGGAGCAGACTGGGGGGCTCTTCATGGGCCAGGATGTGGTCCCTAAAGGCTTCTGTCTCATCCAGGCGCTGTGTGCTGCAGTGGCAGGACCAGCCCTGCTCAAGACCATCCTGCAGTTCTTCTCGTCCTCAGAGGCTGGGCTGGCAGCTGACCCCACTGCCTGTGAGGTGGCCTCTAGGGCAGACCTTTGGTGGGGACCAGAGAGCAAAAGGGCCTGGAACCATCTAGGTAACGAAGACCCTGAAGCCCCATCTGGCTGGGATGGGGAGGGTTTCCTCCTACCTTCTTGCCCCTGCCCCTCCCACAGGTGGGGTATCAGGCACTGTGGCCTTCTGGGGGACCCACCTGCCCCACTGCACTTCTCTTTTGGGATGGGGTCAGGCAGCAGGTCCCTCTGGAGCCCCTTTTCAGGGACCTCCATGCCTGGCACTCCCCCTCACCTACACCTGCATGAGTGGGGGTTTCCCTGCCCCCCTCACCCCCACCCAGTGCCCACACTTCTGTGGGTGCCTGCTCCTGTCCCACTCTCAGCACCGTTCCCCCGGCCGGGGAAGAGATGAGCCGGGTGAAGATGGGGCTCAACCCCCCTCCCCAACACCCCCACACCCCCCCAACAGCGCAGACCCCCACGAGGGTTGGGGCAGGTTGCTGGGGAGGATGGGAGTTGCCCCCCCACCCCAAAAAAAAAAAGGGAAGGAGGGTTCTTGCCACCAAAATTCCCAAATTTCCCCCCAAATTCCCAAATTTCCCCCCAAATTCCCGATTTTCCCCCCAAATTGCCTCACTGCTGGGATGGGGAGGGTTTCCTCCTACCTTCTTGCCCCTGCCCCTGCCCCTCCCACAGGTGGGGTATCAGGCACTGTGGCCCTCTCGGGGACCCACCTGCCCCACTGCACTTCTCTTTTGGGATGGGGTCAGGCAGCAGGTCCCTCTGGAGCCCCTTTTCAGGGACCTCCATGCCTGGCACTCCCCCTCACCTACACCTGCATGAGTGGGGGTTTCCCTGCCCCCCTCACCCCCACCCAGTACCCACACTTCTGTGGGTGCCTGCTCCTGTCCCACTCTCAGCACCGTTCCCCACAGGGAGCCCCAGCGCACAGGAACTGGGACCAGAGGGTGTCTACAACGAGATCACGCAGCCGGTGGTGCACAGCGGGTACCTGTACCGGGCTACACCCCCTCCCAAACTCCCGGGTGCCAAGAAGAGCAGAGAGGGTAAGGACAGGGAGCACGGGAGGGCAGTTGGAGGGGTGCCCACCCCAGTACCACTGATACACCCCCTCCCTTCCCCTGGTCCCACAGACTTCCAGCGCACGTGGTGCTCCCTGGAGAGAGCCCTGCTCTTCTTCGAGACAGAGAAATGCACCGAACCCCTGGGCCACCTGGAGAGGGGGGACCTCATCTCCCTGGGCGTGAGCAGGGCCCAGGCGCTCACCAGCCCCAACCCCACTGAAAGGTACCCCCAGCCGAGCCCCCCAAGAGCGTCTGGGCGTGGATGGAGCCAGATGGCAAGGAGAGGCGTTGGTCCCCTGCTTGGTGCAGCGGGCTCTGGGTACAGGTTCAGCATGGGGGGGGGCGGGGAGCTTCCCTGACTGGATGGGTCATTGCCTGCAGGTTTCGCTTCACACTCGACCTCTTCCTCAGCGGGGAGAAGGTGCAGCAGCTGGGAACCGATGGGCCTGAGGCGCTGCAAGCCTGGGCCAGCGCCATCGGCAAGGTGAGGCAGCCCCAGCATCCCACGCCACCGCTGTGTCCCTGCCCTCTGATCCCTCTCCCCCGTTGTGATTGCCTCCCAGCACCCCACCCTCTTCATCCTCGGTGGCAAGAAACCTCCTTCCCTTTTTTTTTTTGGGGGGGGACACGACTCCCATCCTCCCCAGCAACCTGCCCCAACCCTCGTGGGGGTCTGCGCTGTTGGGGGGGTGTGGGGGTGTTGGGGAGGGGGGTTGAGCCCCATCTTCACCCGGCTCATCTCTTCACCGGCTGGGGGAACGGTGCTGAGAGTGGGACAGGAGCAGGCATCCACAGAAGTGTGGGTACTGGGTGGGGGCGAGGGGGTGCAGGGAAACCCCCACTCATGCAGGTGTAGGTGAGGGGGAGTGCCAGGCATGGAGGTCCCTGAAAAGGGGCTCCAGAGGGTCCTGCTGCCTGACCCCATCCCAAAAGAGAAGTGCAGTGGGGCAGGTGGGTCCCCCAGAAGGCCACAGTGCCTGATACCCCACCTGTGAGAGGGGCAGGGACAAGAAGGTAGGAGGAAACCCTCCCCATCCCAGCAACGAGGCAATTTGGGGGGGAAATTTGGGAATTTGGGGGGAAATTTGGGAATTTTGGTGGCAAGAACCCTCCTTCCCTTTTTTTTTTTTGGGGGGGGACACGACTCCAATCCTCCCCAGCAACCTGCCCCCACTCTTGTGGGGGTCTGCGCTGTTGGGGGGTGTGTGGGTGTGTTGGGGGGGGGGTGGGGGTTTTGGGGGGGGTGTTGAGCCCTATCTTCACCCGTCTCATCTCTCGCTCCACCCCGCAGTGGTTCACGCCCGTGAGCTGTCACTGCTTGCTGGGCTACGAGTTCCAGCGCGTGGGCCAGCTGCGCTACAAGTGCATGCTCAACCCTGAGCGGTGGCAGCAGGCCTTCTTCGTCCTCCAGAAAGCCCACCTCTTCATCTGCCCCGCTGAGGAGGAGGGGTGCGAGGACAGCGTCAACCTCCGGCGGCTGCAGGAGCTCAGTGAGTGCCGCGGTGGGCACCACCACCACCCCCTCCCCCGGGATGGGTGGCCGTGCGTGGCTCTGACCCCCTCTACTTCTCACCCCAACGCAGGTCTGGTTCCCCCCACGGAAACCCCGGAGAAGAAGGAGCTGCTGATCCTGGTGGAGATGGGGAGGTGAGTGCCGGGGGCAGGAACGGTAAGGAATGACCCCAGCAGCCTCAGCAGTGGTTGTCAGTGCTGATCCCAAACCTGGTGGGGATGCTGCTGGGGCAGCATGGCTGTGGCCAAGGGGTTTACAGGGGCCACTCCAAACCAGGGTCTCTTGCTAGAGCAGGGCATCCCGCGGCTCAGCCTGGCTACACCTTGCTTCCTCTCCCAGACCCCCACTTGTAGGGCAGATGGGGTTAACATGCCCCCCACCCCCAGCGACCTTCATTCCCTCCTCTCTCTGCCCTTGTCTTTCTCAGGACATTTTACCTGCAGGGCTTGTCCCGGGCCGACTCAGCAGCCTGGTATGCTGACATCCAGGCGTCGGCAGGAGGCCGGGGTAACGCACTGCGGGACCAGCAGCTGAGCAGGGCCGACATCCCCATCATCGTGGACAGCTGCATCGCCTTCATCACGCAGTACGGTGAGCCCAGGCCAGCAGCAGCAGCAGCAGCGGCGTGGCTGGAGCATCCTCCGTGGGGCAGCCAAAGGGTCCGGGCAGGAAGCATCATTCTCAGGGGTTCAGCCCCACTGGGGACCCTCCGGGCTGGGTTTGGGCCTCCCTTGACCCCGTGCCCCAGGAAGCACCATTCTCAGGGGATCAGCCCCACTGGGGATCCTCCTGGCTGGGTTTGGGCCTCCCTTGACCCCGTGCCCGTGCCCCAGGGCTGCGTCACGAGGGGATTTACCGCAAGAACGGCGCCAAGTCGCGGATCAAGGTGCTGATGGAGGAGTTCCGGCGCGACGCCCGCAACGTCAAGCTGCGCATCAGCGACAACTTCATCGAGGACGTCACCGACGTGCTGAAGAGGTTCTTCCGCGAGCTGGAGGACCCCATCTTCACCCTGGAGCTGCACCCACAGTGGAAAGAGGCTGCAGGTACCTCCTTCGCCCAAGCCCTGCTGCCAGGCACCCCTAGGACCCAGGTCCCTCAGGGCGGGGCTGCAGGACCAGCCCTGGTTCCACGTCAGGTGGCCTGAGGAACGGTCCAGGACTCGTTTTCCTCCCTTCAGAGATCTCCTCGAAGCCCCAGCGCCTGGAGAGGTACAAGGAGCTCATCCATCGCCTGCCTCGCCTCAACCACAAGACCCTGGCTGCACTGATTGGGCACCTCTACCGGTCAGTGGACCACCCCCTCACCAGATCCCCTGGTCCATCCAGGGTCCCCAAGGCTAGTGAGCAGCGTGGGGTCTCCCCACTGCCCAGGGAATGCTGGTTCCTGTCAACTGTGAGCCAGGAAGAACCCAGCGCCCATGCCCTGCCCCATCATCCCCGCCTCCAAACACACTTGGTTCTGGGAAGTGCTGGAACACACTGCTCTGGAACATCTCAAGCATTCCTAAAGTCATCTTGCAGCGAGGGGGGGCAACAGGAGGTTTGGGAGTAGGGGACACCCACCCTGTAGGACACTCAGTGCCCAAAAAAGAAGGGAAAAACCCCCAAATTCTCATCCCCGACTCAGAGAGGGAGGTGGGGCTGTTTCCTGGTTTGGTGGCAGCTGGAGGTCCTGGAACTGCCCAGCTTGAAGCTCCCACTGCTGGGGAGCAGGGGGAAAATGGGTTGTTTTTCAGGACACTTGGTATGAGGCAGAGGAGGGTGACTGGGGCTGAAAGCCCATCTGGAATGTGACCAGCCCCTCACCTTCGGTCCTCCCTGTCCCAGGGTGCAAAAGTGTGCAGACCTCAACCAGATGAGCACCAAGAACCTGTCGCTGCTCTTCGCACCCAGCCTCTTCCAGACCGATGGCAAAGGGGAGCACGAGGTCAAGGTGATGGAAGACCTCATTGACAACTATGTCAGCATCTTCAACGTAAGCTCCATGCTGGCTCTGACCAGCTCCCCTTGTGTCCTCTGCCTCCCCCTACCCCCTCCAGCCTGGCCACGTGCTCCCAAGCCATACCCCGCTTCAATTCCACATGTCTCCTGTCTCACCCTTTGCACTCTTCCTCTGGCAGATTGATGAGGACCAGGTATCTCAGATGGATCTGGAGAACAGTCTGATCACCACCTGGAAGGACACTCAGGTACTAGGGATGGGCTTGCCCCATCCCCACCATGTCAGGGACCCCTGGGCTGGTGGGACTGCCTTGAGGATGGGGATACTCCCTGCTTCCCACCCTGGGTCCCTCCTGTCCCACATCAGGTATGTGGGGAAGGACCTTTCCTCTCTTGTCTCCCCTTTACCCGCCACCCCGAGGCTCCTGCTCAGGGGAGGAGCAGCCCCAGCTCCCTGCAACACCCTCACCAGCCCCTGGGGAGAGGGGATGTGCACAGCACCCCTACCACGATGGCATCAACACTGCACGCTCTTCCCCCAGCTCTCACAGGCAGGGGACCTCATCATCGAGGTTTACCTGGAGCAGAAGCTGCCCGACTGCTGCGTCACCCTGAAGGTGAGTCCCAAAGGCCAGCCGTGCCAGAGGGAGCAAGGAGGCACGCAGGCTCCCATCCCTGGGACCCATCCTGCCACCACCCACCGCAGCTCCCCCTCTGCCTGACCTCAGGTGTCCCCCACGATGACGGCAGAGGAGCTCACCAACCAGGTGCTGGAGATGCGCAACGTGGCAGCCAGCCTGGACATCTGGCTGACCTTCGAGGTCCTGGAGAACGGGGAGCTGGGTGAGCATGGTGGGGGTGGCATGTGGGGATGCTCTCCACACAGCCAGGTTGGAGGAGGAGGAGGAGGAGGAGGTGGTGGTGGTGTGGGGTGTGGGGGTCAGCTTGCTGCGGGTGGCAGCGACACAGCGTAGGAGACACGTGGGTGAGAGTGTCCCTGCCTTCCCAGAGCGGCCCCTGCACCCCAAGGAGAAGGTGCTGGAGCAGGCTTTGCAGTGGTGCAAGCTCCCAGAGCCCAGCGCTGCCTACCTGCTGGTGAGGAAGGTGCCCATCGGCGAGGGCAGCTGTCTCTTCACAGGTAAGGTCATCACAGAGGGTCCCAGCCCCTTAAGGGATGTCCCCAGGAGGGAGAGCTCTGCTCCAGTTTTCCCCTTGCAGAGATCAGGGGCACCTCCCTGAGATGCACAGCCACCCCCAGCCCCCCTGACCCCTGTTTCCTCCTACTGGGCAGGCGCCAAGCGTGAGACCCCCAAGTGTGGGCTGCTGAAGTGCCGTGAGGAGCCCCCAAGCTGCTGGGGAACAAATTTCAGGAGCGTTACTTCGTCATCCGGGACCGGAGGCTGCTGCTGCTCAAGGAGAAGAGGGTATCCAGGGATGGACCTGTGCCCCCGTGGGTGGGAGGAGAGGCTGGGAGGCAGAGCCTGGGGGCAGTGGTGGCTGTCCCCTGGCAGGTAGGTTGCCACCAAGCCACTCAATGGATCTCCTCCCCCAGAGCGCCAAGCCAGAGCGTGAGTGGCCCCTGGACGCAGCCAAGCTTTACATGGGCATCAGGAAGAAGCTGAAGCCACCAGCCCAGTGAGTGGGACTTGCTCTGGATGTGGCCCTGGGGCACGCATCCCTCAGTCCCTGCCTCCCCCTAAACCCAGCCCCTGGGAGCCTGCCAAGCCCCACTGGCACCCAAAGCCGTGACAAGCCTGGGCCAGTGGGGTGAGCTCAGCCCCCACCCCACTGCCCGCACACCCCAGGCTGTGTCTGAGCTTGGCAGAGCTGCCCCACAGCTGGTCTCTTCCTTTCCCCAGGTGGGGTTTCACTTTGATCCTGGACAAGCAGCAGCTGTGAGTATTTGTCCCTGCCGTCCTGGGGCTGGGGAGAAGGGGGATTTCGAGGCCTCTACTCAGTTTTAGTGGGGCTGGGACAGCCAGGGTCGATGCCAGGTGCTTCTGCACCCTGTGCCTTGTCCTGAGCTGGGTCCTTGCCTCAGCCCCCTGGCACGGCTGGGTGCACAGGCACACCCCTGCATCCTGCTGACCCCATCCCCCTGACACTGAGGATGCTGGGGCAGAGGCCGAGCACCTTGCCTGGGTGTTCTGAGAGCAGCAAGGACAGCTGAGCCTCATGGGTGCCCTCAAGTGGCAATTTGGGCACGTAGAGAGTTTGGGAGCCGCAGCCCCGCAGGGTGTAGTTGTGCCTGACAGCCCCGGCGAGGTGACAAGGGGACGTGGGCCCCTGTGGCCCCGCTCCCTAGCAGCTTCTCAGGTGACTCCTCCGCAGGTTCTTGGTGTGCTCAGGGCAGGCTGAGCTGTGGGACTGGACCACCAGCATCCTCAAGGCTCAGGTGGGTGCAGGCTGGCTGTGCCACCCGGCTGCGCTGGGCTGGGGCGAGGTGGGGGGGGGGGGCGGGGATGGGGGGAAGGTGTGGCTGTGGCAGGGCAGCCCAGCATCACCCACCCTCTCCCCTGTGCGCAGCACGATGACCTGCGGCCCGTGGTCATGCGCCGGCGCTCCTCCTCCGACCTCGCCAAGCAGAAGTTCGGCACCATGCCCCTGGTGCCCCTGCACGGGGACAGCACCGACGCCACCATGCTCTCCGCCAACCAAACCCTGGTAAAGCCCCCACAGCTCCCCCCCACACCCCCCGCCCTGCCCACGGGTGCTCCCGGCACCCACCCGGGCCCCTCCTGCCTGTCCTGAGACCGTGCAACCCAGCCCAGGGCTCCCGAGGCGGGCGCAGCCCAGGGATGCTCCGCCCGTGCTGGGCGCTGTGCGCGCTGTGCGCTCCGCTTGTGGCCGTGCCGGCTCTCCGTGCGCTCAGGGCAGGCTGGGCACAGGGGGTGCCCGCGCCCTGCTGCCTGTCCTCTGCCTGCCCAGGCAGCCCTGGCCCCTCTCCGTGCTGGCCCGTGCTTACCTCTGCCCCGTCTCCTCTGTTTCTAGCGCCGCCTGCACACGCGAAGGACATTGTCCATGTTCTTTGTAAGTACCTGCAGGCACGGAGCTGGCTTTGCACCCTGCCTCCCGGCGACAGCAGGCAGGCACGGGCTCACTGCAGCATCTCACCAGCCCTCAGAGGCGTGCCCTTCCTTCCCATGCCCATCACTCTGTGCATCCCATCCTGCTCATGCCCATCACTGTGCAGCCCATCCTGCCCATGCCCATCACTCTGTGCATCCCATCCTGCTCATGCCCATCACTGTGCAGCCCATCCTGCCCATGCCCATCACTCTCTGCATCCCATCCTGCCCATGCCCATCACTCTGTGCATCCCATCCTGCTCATGCCCATCACTGTGCAGCCCATCCTGCCCATGCCCATCACTCTGTGCAGCCCATCACTCTGTGCATCCCATCCTTCCCATGTCCATCACTCTGCACATCCCATCCTTCCCATGCCCATCACTCTGTGCAGCCCATCACTCTGTGCAGCCCATCCTGCCCATGCCCATCACTCTGTGCATCCCACCCTGCCCATGCCCATCACTCTCTGCATCCCATCCTGCCCATGCCCATCACTCTGTGCATCCCATCCTGCCCATGCCCATCCTCTCTGCATCCCATCCTTCCCATGTCCATCACTCTGTGCATCCCATCCTGCTCATGCCCATCACTTTGTGCATCCCATCCTTCCCATGCCCATCACTCTGTGCATCCCATCACTCTGTGCAGCCCATCCTGCCCATGCCCATCACTCTGTGCATGCCCATCACTCTCTGCATCCCATCCTGCCCATGCCCATCACTCTGTGCATCCCATCCTGCTCATGCCCATCACTTTGTGCATGCCCATCACTCTCTGCATCCCATCCTGCTTATGCCCGCCACTCTGTGCAGCCCATCCTGCACGACATGCCCATCACTCTGTGCATCCCATCCTTCCCATGTCCATCACTCTGTGCATCCCATCCTGCCCATGTCCATCACTTTGTGCATCCCATCCTTCCCATGCCCATCACTCTGTGCATCCCATCCTTCCCATGTCCATCACTTGTGCATCCCATCCTGCCCATGCCAGTGATGGGCATGGGCAGGATGGGGGGTCCCTGCATGGTCCCAGTATGGTGCAAACAAGGCCGCAACAATCCAGCTGAGCTCCCAGCTCATCTCCCACTGGGCCCCTTATCACCCAAAAGGGCTGAATATAAGAAATGGGAGGATGTAGGTTTGGGTCCTCCTCACCTTCAGGTTCTTTCTGTGGGGGCCACTTGACTGGACCTCACCTCGCCCGGCTTTATGCTCTACATGGGCACTCACCTGCCCTCCCTGTCCCAGAGCACCTCTGCCAAGGGTTGCAGGGCTGGTGCCACAGCCTGGTGTCATGGACCATGCCCCAGCAGTGACCAAATCTCTTCCCCTCTATCAGCAATGGTGGGGGGAAACAGGCACCAAGTGCCCAAGCAAAGACACCTGATAGAGCGTGGGTGCCTTGTGGGCATCAGCCCCACGTTGAGGGGACAGAGGTGCCCAGGCAGTGCACAAGTTCAGGGAAGGGGGAACGGAGGGGCATGGCTGAGCAGTGCAAGCAGTGCCCCTCACTGTGACCCCCGCTCTCCCCCAGCCCATGAAGATGCACCAGGACTCCCTGGAGGAGCAGCAGGAGAAGGAGGTGGATGCCGATCCAGTCTACGAGGAGGTGGGCAACTTCCCCGAGCTGGCCACGCTGGAGCTGGGGCAAGGGCTGCTGGCAGATCTGTCGGCCATGCCCCCCTGGACAGGTCCAAGAAGCCAGCCCAGCTCAGCGAGCAGCCCCCAGCCGCTGCTCTGCGCTCCTCGCTGCCTGCCAGCCCAGCCCAGAGAGTGGTGGGTCCCTCTGTCACCAAAGCCTTGTCCCTCGAAAGGGGCTTGAACCTGGAGAGTGACAAAGCTCCAGCCCAGGGGCTCAGGCCCACAAAAACTGCCTCTCTGGAGAGGAACATGGAGCCTTCCCTGGTGCTGGCCAGGGACTGGGACCAGATGGCCACGCCGGGGAGCGGTCCCAGCACAGAGACCTCCCTGGAGATGCCCAAGAAGAGGAACGTGCAGCCTTCCTCCACCATCAACAACCAGCTCATCCAGGAGCTCAGCAGTGTCATCCTCAGGAAGAACGAAGGCCAGTCGCCAGGGCCAGGCCAGCCAGTGACGTGACCTGGGGTGACAGAAAGACGGCCACCATCCTGGGGGGGTCAGGTGGTACCCGGTGGCAGCGATGACGGGTACCCCACGCTCCTACTCCGTGGAGCCCGTGCCCTCCTCCTCCTGACCTTGGATCTGGGCTGGGAGCAGTGACCAGTGGGGACCAGGGGGCTAGTGGGGACTGGGATGCTGAGGGGCAGTACCCCTTCTTGTGAGGGCTGGGGCTGCTGCCACACGCGCTCTGACTGGTGGGTGGCACATCTCCCATCAAGCCCAGTGCCCAGGCAAGCAAGGAAAAGTCAAAGCAAACCACTGCCCACGTCACGGGGCGGTGCCAGGCAGAGCCTGCCAGCACAGGGGAACACAGCACAATGTCCCCTCCCCAGTGCTGGGCCTGGGAAGCAGGGTCAGGACACCCAAGCCATCCTCCACTTCCCTTCTTGCATCATACTGTGGCATATTAGGGGGGTGGGAGGGTGTCAAGAGGAGCAGGGCTGGCCGTGTGTGCCCGGTGCGTAGCCCTGGCGATGGAGGACAGCTCCTGCTCTCTGGGGTATTTATACCTGTTCCTTCCAGCAGCAGGGAGAAATAAAGGTTTATTTGTACTCTGGAGGGTTTGGTCACAGCAGGAGGAGCGCAGAGGGATGCTGCGGGGTGCCAGGGCTGGGCACCCAGCTGGGGGACCCATGAGGCAGGGGTAGGGCCATCAGCATTGCACCAGGAGCAGTCCACGCCTGGAAATCCTGCAGAAGAACTGCAAAACCTGGGTGAAGTCCCCACAGACCTCGGGTCTGGGGTTGGGGGGTGGCTGCTTCCAGCCTGGGATGGCACGGGTCAAGTAACACACCCCTTTGTACCAGGCTCCAATCTACAAGTTCCCTCCTTGCTGGGATGTGTGGGGGGCACAGCCTGGTGCCTCCCCCGAGCTTTGCCTACACCTGGCTCTGCTGGCTGGACCCGGGGGGTAAGGCTGCCTTCTCCAGGGTCTTCTCCCCCGAGGCCTCAACCCCCTGTGAGCAGCAGCAGCAGCAGCAGCTGCCTGGCTCCTGGATCCAGCTCCTGAAATCCCGGGACACGTAGAAGTAGATGAAGGGATCAAAACAGTTGCTGAAGGCACCGAGCGCCAGGGCCAGGGTGTACCAGAGGTAGGTGACGTTGTGGCATCCCGTGGCCTCCGCCCTGTAGTGGATGAAAAGCAGCACGTTGCTGGGGGTGAAGCAGAAGATGAAGACCAGCAGGACCAGGACCAGGACTCGCACCACCTGCCCGTAGCGTCTCCCCTTGGCCAGCAGTCTCACCAGGATGCAGCTGTAGGAGACGGTCATGAGCAGGAAGGGCAAGCCAAAGCCCAGTCCCACCAGGGAGAGGAAATAGTAGACGAAGAAGGCGTGCTGAGCCTTCCCTAGGACGTCGTGGCACGTTGTGATGTTCAGGCTCGAGATGTGGCTTGTCTGGGGGGAAAAGAGGAGAGGGCTCATGCCCAGCCCTACCAGCAGCCAGATGCCCACAGAGATGGCCGCCTTTCCCCGGGTGCAGCTGGAGCCCTTCCACAGAAAGGGGTGCACCAGGGAGATGTAACGCTCCAGGCCGACGCAGGTGAGGAAGAGGATGGAGCTGTACATGTTCCCGTAGAAGGCGGCCACCACGGCGCGGCACAGGTAGTCCCCAAAGACCCAGTGGTTGCCCAGGAGGTGGTAGGAGATCTTGAAGGGCAGCAGGAGGACGAAGAGCAGGTCAGCAGTGGCCAGGTTGAGGAGGAAGAGGGTGCTGGAAGATCTCCTGAAGTTGGTCACCAGGACCCAGCAGGCCAGAGCGTTGGCCGGCAGCCCCACGAGCAGCACCGCGGAGTAGAGGGCAGGCAAGAGGCGTGTGGTGAGGGTGCTGTTGAGGAAAGCTTCCAGAGAGGCACTGGGACACCTGGCTGCTTCCTGGGCCGTGAGGGGGATCAAACTGCGCCCTTTGCCCTGCGCTGCAGAGGACAGCAGGGCGTCAGGCTTGGCTGGGAGCCCTGCCCCTGCTCCTGCCCCTGCCCCTGCTCCTGCCCCTGCCCCTGCTCCTGCCCCTGCCCCTGCCCCTGCCCCTGCCCCTGCTCCTGCCCCTGCCCCTGCTCCTGCCCGCTCCGCGCAGCACAGGAGCTGTCACCCACCCTGCCAGCAAGTGCAGGACCTGGGGGCCCCCTGCCCCAGGCCAGCCACACCTTGGGACCTCCTGCCCCACACCAGGGACCCCTTGGGACCTCCTGTCCCCTGCCCCACACCAGAGACACCTTGGGACATCCTGCTCCCTGCCCCATGTCAGCCACACCTTGGGACATCCTGCCCCACACCAGGGACACTTTGGGACATCCTGCCCCCTGCCCCACACCAGGGACACCTTGGGACATCCTGCCCCCTGCCCCACACCAGGGACACCTTGGGACATCCTGCCCCACACCAGGGACACCTTGGGACATCCTGCCCCCTGCCCCAGACCAGCAACACCATGGGACATCCTGCCCCCTGCCCCACACCAGGGACACCTTGGGACATCCTGCCCCCTGCCCCACACCAGGGACACCTTGGGACATCCTGCCCCACACCAGGGACACCTTGGAACACCCCTTTCCCCCTGCCCCACACCAGGGACACCTTGGGACATCCTGCCCCCTGCCCCACACCAGGGACACCTTGGGACATCCTGCCTCCTGCCCCAGGCCAGCCACACCTTGGGACATCCTGCCCCACACCAGGGACACCTTGGAACACCCCTTTCCCCCTGCCCCACACCAGGGACACCTTGGGACATCCTGCCTCCTGCCCCACACCAGGGACACCTTGGGGCATCCTGCCCCCTGCCCCACACAGAGCTGTGCCACACCCTGCACCCCCCCATGCCGCTCCCCCAGTGATGCCCCCAGGGCCAGGTCAGGCTCTGGTGACACCCCTTTCCCACTGAGCCCAGCACAAGGGGTTCCCTGCAACCCAATGGGAACGAAAGGGCAGACAGGAAACCACTGGGATCGGACACCCATGCAAGGGTGGGAGGTGTTTTCCCACCAGAGGCCCTGCCCCCTCTTTCCTGGCCAGCCCCCACCCCCTCCCCAGCTCAGCCCCCCCCACCCCCGGCCACGTCTGGGGCTGGGAACTGCTCCTCGTCTTCCTGTGGTTGGAGGTTCTTCTCTTCATGCAGAGAACAAAAGCCAAGAAGAGGGAAGCCCCAGGACACCAGACAAACAACTCCTGATCAAATCCCCTTTCTGTCTTGCTCAAAAAACCACAGCCAGCCTCTGCTCCCTTGCACATCACCCCCCAAAGCTCCATCTGGGTGGTCCCCAGGGAGGGGTGTAACCACCCCAGTTCCACCCAACAGGTTTCCCAGAGCCTCTGCCACTGCTCCACAGCCAGGGAACACAGGGAGTTGAGGTTGCAAGAGCAGTCACCTGGATTCTGCTGCCAAAAGGGAAGGGCTGGTGGGGTTTTAGGTCTCCCCTGACATTTTCACCATGGACATGCCATCAAGCCAGCAAACCCTGAGCTTTCCCCATGACACCCAGTCAAGCCCCTCCAAGGATCACTGGCCGTGATGTCAGAGCATCCCAGCGAAGCCTCCCTGCCCCATCACCCACCCCCCACCACCCCAGACTCACCAGGGCACTTACTTTTAGGGAACTGGGAGGCCGAGACGAGCCAGAGGCAGCTGAGCAAGAGGGTGGCATGGGCAGCAGCAGAACTGTGTGGAGGCACCAGCCAGGCCATCTCTGCAGGGTGTCTGCTGCACAACTGCCACGGAGAGGGCAGCCTGCGTCACCGCAGGACCAGCAGCAGTCCCCTCCCTGCTGGGAGCCTTCCTCTTTCTCCTCCACGTCCTGCTTGCGTCCTGCCCCGTGGCCCAGGCAGACAGATGGGGGAGGAGGAGGAGGAGAGGTGGCTGTCAGGTGGCACCGCTGAGCAGGGGATGGGGGGCACATCACTGCAGTCAGGGTGGTTTCCCACTGCCAGCACGCCGGGGTGCAGCTGTGGGGAGGGGGAACCAGCTGTCCCCACAGCCATGGGAAGGCAGCACAGCAGGCAGGGAGGGGGAGACACGTGTGCCCCAGGCACAGGGCAGGAAGGAGGCTCCCAACCTGGTGACAGGTGGCCCCGAGCCACTGGAGCACCCCCAGTCACAGGGCACTTCTGCCCAGCCCTGCCAGGACCAGACCCCCCCAGAGAGTGATCGCCTCAGTCGAGCTGATAAGCTGGTGTCACCCTGTGCACGGGGCCAGCCCGCACTGTCCCGCTCTGCCACCCCCTCCCCTGCCACCCAAGTGGCTCCTGGGTGTCCCTGGTCTGTGTTCCCAGCTCCCTCCCTCAGCAGAGGGGAATAACAGAGGGGACACAGCCAGGGCAGCCAACCCAAATGACCCCAAGGGATATCCCACAGCGTATGGTACCATGCTCAGCATGTAAAGCTGGGGGAAGAAGAAAGGGGGGGGGGCATTCAGAGTGATGATGTTTGTCTCCCCAAGTCCCCGTTCTGGGGACAGAGCCCTGCTGTCCTGGAATGGCCAAGAACCTGCCTGGCATGGAAGGGGGTGGTGGGTGAGCTCTGTGCCTGGCTGTGGTGGTTGAGCCCTGGCCAAAGGCCAGACACCCACCAAAATCAGTCCATCACTCCCCTTCTGGGTTGGAGAGGGGAGAAATAACATCATTGGGTGGCTCAAGAGGCAAACTCGTTAATGATGGGGGCAAAACAGACTCAGCACAGAGTGCTGGAGAGAAAGTGATCTGATTTACTGCACTAAAGAGAAACAGTGACAAACCAGAGTCAGGGGTGCAACCAACAAGCTTGAAACAAATGCAGCCAGGCAAACACTTCCCCCCCGACTCCCTCCTCAGCAGGCTTTAGTCCCCATCTCTCCATGTCCCCATGTCCCCATGTCCCCATGTCCCCTCATCCCGGTGTCTCCATCACCCTGTGTCCCCTCATCCCCATGTCCCCATGTCCCCACATCCCCATGTCCCCTCATCCCGGTGTCTCCATCGCCCTGTGTCCCCTCATCCCCATGTCCCCACATCCCCATGTCCCCATCGCCCCGTGTCCCCTCGTCCCCGTGTCCCCTTGTCTTGGTGTCCCCATCTCCCCATGTCCTCACATCCCCATGTCCCCACGTCCCCGTGTGCTGTCATCCCCATGTCCCCATCTCTCCATGTCCCCATGTCCCCCTGTCCCCTCACCCCACTGTCCACTCATCCCTGTGTCTCCACATCCCTGTGTCCCCACGTCCTGTTGACCCAACATCCCCATGTCCGCATCGCCCCGTGTCCCCATATCCCCATCTCCCCTCATCCCCATCTCCCCTCATCCCCATGTCCCCTCATCCCCATCTCCCCTCATCCCCATGTCCCCTCATCCCCATGTCCCCTCATCCCCATGTCCCCTCATCCCCATGTCCCCTCATCCCCATCTCCCCTCATCCCCATGTCCCCTCATCCCCATGTCCCCACATCCCCATGTCCCCATCTCCCCATCTCCCCTCATCCCCATCTCCCCTCATCCCCATGTCCCCTCATCCCCATCTCCCCTCATCCCCATCTCCCCTCATCCCCATGTCCCCACATCCCCATGTCCCCATCTCCCCATCTCCCCTCATCCCCATCTCCCCTCATCCCCATGTCCCCTCATCCCCATGTCCCCTCATCCCCATCTCCCCTCATCCCCATCTCCCCTCATCCCCATCTCCCCTCATCCCCATGTCCCCACATCCCCATGTCCCCATCTCCCCATCTCCCCTCATCCCCATCTCCCCTCATCCCCATGTCCCCATCTCCCCATGTCCCCTCATCCCCATGTCCCCTCATCCCCATGTCCCCTCATCCCCATCTCCCCTCATCCCCATCTCCCCTCATCCCCATGTCCCCACATCCCCATGTCCCCATCTCCCCATCTCCCCTCATCCCCATGTCCCCTCATCCCCATGTCCCCATCTCCCCATGTCCCCTCATCCCCATCTCCCCTCATCCCCATCTCCCCTCATCCCCATGTCCCCTCATCCCCATCTCCCCACATCCCCATGTCCCCATCTCCCCATGTCCCCTCATCCCCATGTCCCCTCATCCCCATCTCCCCTCATCCCCATCTCCCCTCATCCCCATGTCCCCACATCCCCATGTCCCCATCTCCCCATCTCCCCTCATCCCCATGTCCCCTCATCCCCATGTCCCCTCATCCCCATCTCCCCTCATCCCCATGTCCCCTCATCCCCATGTCCCCACATCCCCATGTCCCCATCTCCCCATCTCCCCTCATCCCCATCTCCCCTCATCCCCATGTCCCCTCATCCCCATGTCCCCATCTCCCCATGTCCCCTCATCCCCATCTCCCCTCATCCCCATCTCCCCTCATCCCCATGTCCCCACATCCCCATGTCCCCATCTCCCCATCTCCCCTCATCCCCATGTCCCCTCATCCCCATGTCCCCATCTCCCCATGTCCCCTCATCCCCATCTCCCCTCATCCCCATGTCCCCTCATCCCCATCTCCCCTCATCCCCATGTCCCCTCATCCCCATGTCCCCTCATCCCCATGTCCCCTCATCCCCATGTCCCCTCATCCCCATCTCCCCTCATCCCCATGTCCCCTCATCCCCATGTCCCCACATCCCCATGTCCCCATCTCCCCATCTCCCCTCATCCCCATCTCCCCTCATCCCCATGTCCCCTCATCCCCATCTCCCCTCATCCCCATCTCCCCTCATCCCCATGTCCCCACATCCCCATGTCCCCATCTCCCCATCTCCCCTCATCCCCATGTCCCCTCATCCCCATGTCCCCATCTCCCCATGTCCCCTCATCCCCATGTCCCCTCATCCCCATCTCCCCTCATCCCCATGTCCCCTCATCCCCATCTCCCCACATCCCCATGTCCCCATCTCCCCATGTCCCCATCTCCCCATGTCCCCTCATCCCCATGTCCCCTCATCCCCATCTCCCCTCATCCCCATGTCCCCTCATCCCCATCTCCCCTCATCCCCATCTCCCCTCATCCCCATGTCCCCTCATCCCCATGTCCCCTCATCCCCATCTCCCCTCATCCCCATCTCCCCTCATCCCCATGTCCCCATCTCCCCATGTCCCCATCTCCCCATGTCCCCTCATCCCCATGTCCCCTCATCCCCATCTCCCCTCATCCCCATGTCCCCTCATCCCCATCTCCCCTCATCCCCATCTCCCCTCATCCCCATGTCCCCTCATCCCCATCTCCCCTCATCCCCATCTCCCCTCATCCCCATCTCCCCTCATCCCCATCTCCCCTCATCCCCATCTCCCCTCATCCCCATCTCCCCGCGCTCCAGCTGGACGCGCAGCACCGACCGCACGGCGCTGGGCGTGTCCCGGGGGGCGTGTCCCGGGGGGCGTGTCCCGGGGGGCGTGTCCCGGGGGCGGTGTCCCGGGGGCGGGTCCCGGGGCGGGTCCCGTGGGGCGGGTCCCGGGGCGGGTCCGGTGCCGGCAGTTCCGGTCCCCGCAGGGCGCGGGGCGGTGCCGGCGGGTCCCGGGAGCGGGGCCGGGAGCGCGCAGCCATGCAGCCGCCGCCGCGCAAGGTGAGCGGGGAGCGCGCCGGGACCGGGGAACCGGGAGCCGCCCCCGACGGAGCCTGCCCGGGGCTGGGGAAGCGGCTCCGGGACCGGCGGTGGCCGGCGGGGCGGAGGGCGGTGGGGCAGCGGTCCCCGGGCGGGGGCAGCGCGGGTCCCTGTGCCCCCCCTTCCCCCCCAGCATCCCCCCCGCAGCCCGGGCGGGCGCTGAGCGGTGCCGTCCCGCAGGTGAAGCTCACGCAGGAGGTGCGGGTCCATCTCCTGGAGCAGCTCTCCGGGCTGCAGGGCAGGCAGCAGCGGGACGCCGAGCTCTTGGAGGACATCAGGTAGGGTCCCGCACGGGGCTCCTGCCCCCCTCCCCTCCCCCCACCCACCCCCGCTTACCCCCTCAACCCCACCCCCCATCCCTACTTACCCCCCCCATCCACCCGCCCACTTACCCCCCCACACCCCTCCACTTACACCCCCCCCCACCCCACACCCCCCCACCCTCCACTTACACCCCCACTTACCCCCTCCCACCCACCCACTCCCCCCACTCCCCCCTCCCACCCACCCAACCCCCCCACACTTACCCCCTCCCACCCACCCAACCCTTGCCCCCTCACCCCTCATCCCCCCACTTACCCTCTCCCCCCTCTCACCCCCCTCACTTACCCTCTCCCCCTCTCACCCCCCCCACTTACCCTCTCCCCCCTCTCACCCCCCCCACTTACCCTCTCCCCCCTCTCACCCCCCCACTTACCCTCTCCCCCCTCTCACCCCCCCACTTACCCTCTCCCCCCTCTCACCCCCCCCACTTACCCTCTCCCCCCTCTCACCCCCCCCACTTACCCTCTCCCCCCTCTCACCCCCCCACTTACCCTCTCCCCCCTCTCACCCCCCCCACTTACCCTCTCCCCCCTCTCACCCCCCCACTTACCCTCTCCCCCTCTCACCCCCCCCACCTACCCCCTCCCCCCTCGCCCCCCCCACTTACCCTCTCCCACCCCCTCCCCCCCTCACCCGCTCACCCCCATCCCCCCCACCCCCCTTACCCCCTCCCCGAGCTGAGACCTCCCAGCTCATCCCACACGTGGGGTGGGGGCCGCTCACCTTGAGCCTGCAGCCTCGAGGTCGTGAGCTCCATCACCCCCCCGGGCAGCCCCATAGGGACATCCCGGTGTGGGGTGATGGAGGGGGTGACCCCCATCCCTGCCACCCTGCCTGCCCCTGCGTGCCCCTTTCCCCACAGGTCCTACAGCAAGCAGAGAGCTGCCATCGAGAGGGAGTATGGGCAGGTAAGGGGGTGCTGCTAGTCTCTGGAGGCAGCAGTGGCCTGGGGAGCCCCATCTTTCCCCCTGGGGGTGTTTGGGAAGGGGACACAGCCCCACACAGGCCATGGGCAGCGTTGGAGATGACCCAAGTGGAGGCTTGGCTGCTCCGTGCCAGCCACGGAGGACAGTGGCAGATGGCCTCAGCATTTCCCCTGCCAGGATTTGGGGGGGGGGGATGTGGGGTGAACATCAGCCACCAGTCAGGGCACCCCGCTGGGATGCTGTGCTGAGCACAGGGTGGCCTGAAGCTCCCCTGGTTTTGGAGCCTGGAGGGAAGGAACCGTGCAGGGGGGAGGAGATGGGCTGGGGGGAGGAGGAGGAGATGGGCTTTGGGGGGAGGAGGAGATGGGCTGGGGGGGGGGAGGAGGAGATGGGCTGGGGGGGGGAGGAGGAGATGGGCTGGGGGGGGGAGGAGGAGATGGGCTGGGGGGGGAGGAGGAGATGGGCTGGGGGGGGGAGGAGGAGATGGGCTGGGGGGGGGGAGGAGGAGATGGGCTGGGGGGGGGAGGAGGAGATGGGCTGGGGGGGGGGAGGAGGAGATGGGCTGGGGGGGGGAGGAGATGGGCTGGCTCTGCTGTGTGCTGGGTCATCGCAGGGCTCAGCTCTGAAATGTCAGAGCCCGGTTCTGCATCCTGAGACATCCCCGCAGCAGCCTTTGGGGACGCTGTCCAGCAGACACCCTCCCCGCTCACCCGCCCCCTTCCCTGAGGCCAGCTGCCAGGCTACCCCAACCCCCCAGGCTGGGGGGAACTGCCCCCCCTCCCCCCTCCTTCCCCCCCAGGGTCAGGGTGATGCTTGCACTTGGCTTTGCTGGGGGCTTCTCTACTGCGCCCCTGCAGCCGGTGTCCCTCACTGGCATCCCCTCCCCGGCCCCCTGTGCCCAAAGGCGCAGCAGAGGAGCCCTCTCATGGTGACAGCTGCTCCTCAGAAGGGTGTTCTGTGGGGAGTGGGGTGGGTTCCTTGCTGACACTGTGGCAGGAATGGCCCCCCCTGCCCTGCTCTGGGGACACCCATGAGGTGGGCAGCCAGCGTGGGGGAGCCCAGTTGCAGGCCTGGAGCGGGCTGCTGGGCTGCAGGGCAGGGCTAGGGAGCGGCAGTGACGAGGAGTCTGTCTGCAGGCGCTGCAGAGGCTGGCGAGCCAGTTTGGGAAGAGAGACTGGCAGCGGGGCCGTGGGGAGGCTGGAGACTCCAGGTGAGGTGGGGACAGGGCTGGGGACAAGGGCTGGCCATCCCCATCTGTGTCCCTGCCAGCTGGCCGAACGCTGGGTCTGCCTGGGCGGGGTGCGCCCAAGGATGCGGGATGCGCCCAAGGATGCGGGATGCGCCCAAGGATGCGGGATGCGCCCAAGGATGCGGTACCCACTCAGGAGGGACCTCAGGGGCTGGGGGTGCTGGCCGCCCTGCCAGATGTCTCCAAAAGCTGGCAGGGATACAGAAGAGTACCCTGGCTGTCCCTAACCCCTGTGTGTCCCCCCCCAGGAACGCGGTGGCTGTCTGGAAGGGTGTCATCGAGGGGACCACGCACGCCGGGCAGGTCCGTGTCACCGCCTCGGAGAGCTACCGCGCCCTGGCCACCGAGGCCGCCCGCACCGCCCGCCTCTCCAAGGAGCGGATGCTCAAGAAGGTACTTGGGTGAGGACGTGTCCCCGTTGCCAGGCGATGGGGGGGGTGGCCCTGCCTGTGTCCCCCCCCTCCTCCTCCTCCTCCGGGCTGACCACTCCCCACAGGGCGTGGAGAGGCTGCAGAAGGCGCAGGCGGAGCTGCTGGAGACGGTGAAGGAGCTGGACAAGGCGAAGAAGCAGTTCACACACCTCCAGCGCAGCAGCGAGGTGGCCAAGGACAAGGCTGCTGACGTGGAGGCTCGGTGAGCAGAGGGGACAGTGGGGAGGGGGCTGGCACAGCCGTGGGGGCTTATATACCACCCACCCACCCAACCTCCCCAGGCTCCGTAAGAGCGACCGCAGGATATTTCACACCAAGGCCAGCCTGCAGAAACTCAGCGCCAAGGTCAGTGCAGGGGGGCAGCAGGGGGTCCCCAAGGGGAGGGATGCAGGGGGTCAGATGGTAGGGGGGTGGTGGCCTTCACCCCATCAGCCAGCCCTGCTCTCCCTGTGTCCCCCCAGTTCTCGGCACGGCTGGCTGAGCACTCCAGGCAGCTCGCAGGGGTGCAGAACGAGTACAGCTTTGCACTGGTGTCTGCCACTGCCCACCTGGAGCATTACCTGCGGGTGGAGCTGCCCGCTGCCATGCAGGTAGGAGCTGCCCCCACCCCCACCCCCCAGCAAACCCCCCCACCCACCCATGGGGTCCCACAAGAGCAGTGTCCCCAGTGCCACTGCACTGCACAGTGGGGAGGGTCCTGCTGATGTGGGGACAGGGCTGGCTGCCCTGGGAGGGTCAGGGATGCTCCCTGGGGGATGCTCCCCACACCTCCCCACCCACACCCCAAGAGCAGTGTCCCCAGTGCCACTGCAGTGCACAGTGGGGAGGGTCCTGCTGATGTGGGGACAGGGCTGGCTGCTCTGGGGGGGTCAGGGATGCTCCCTGGGGGTGCCCCCCACACCCTCCCACCCACCCACCCATGGGGTCCCACAAGAGCAGTGTCCCCAGTGCCACTGCACTGCACAGTGGGGAGGGTCCTGCTGATGTGGGGACAGGGCTGGCTGCCCTGGGAGGGTCAGGGATGATCCCTGGGGGTGCCCCCCACACCCTCCCACCCACCCATGGGGTCCCACAAGAGCAGTGTCCCCAGTGCCACTGCACTGCACAGTGGGGAGGGTCCTGCTGATGTGGGGACAGGGCTGGCTGCGCTGGGGGGTCAGGGATGATCCCTGGGGGTGCTCTCGGGGTGTGGGTGGGGGGGTGTGGGGGGCATCCCCCAAAGAGCAGTGTCCCCAGTGCCACTGCACTGCACAGTGGGGAGGGTCCTGCTGATGTGGGGACAGGGCTGGCTGCTCTGGGGGGGTCAGGGATGCTCCTCAGGGGGTGCAGACTGTGCTGGGGGGGTTCACCCCGTGCTTTCCCCCAGGCTCTGGATGGTGACCTCTACGAGCGGCTGCGGGAGCACTTGTCAGCAGCCAGCAGGACGGAGGTGGAGACCTGCCAGGCCACGCAGGACTGGTTCCACGGCGTGGCAGAGGCATCCGCACGGGTAACGGGCACCCAGCCCGGGAAAGGAGGGATGGAGAGGGGGGCAGGAGGGGGTGGGTGAGCCCCCCAGGTCCCATGCTGCTCCCCTGCCCGCAGGTATGCCGGGAGCAGGACCTCCTCCTCTTCCTGCAGGACCACCCAGCCTTCTCCCTGGCCCCTGAGCAGCGCTTCCAGCTCGCTGGGGCGCAGGAGGTAGGTGACAGGGGGCACACAGCCACGCACACACAGCGCAGCAGGGTTCACCCACACCAGCTCCTCAGTCCCCCTTGTCCTGGCCAGGCCTGCCTGCTGCAGCCGGGGGACGATGGGGCCAGCCTGGAGAAGGAGGCACGGCGCTGGGCCACCCGCCTGGCTCGGGACCACAAGAACAAGGCACACAGCAAGGAGGTGAGTGCTGGCCTTCCTCCCGGAGCACAGGCACCTCCCTGCCTTCAAGGAGGGTCTTTCCTTGCCCAGCTCCCACCGCCCCCTCCCTGACATGTGGGTGCCCACCCAGGTGCTGCAGCGGCTGGAGACCCGGCGGCAGCAGGTCCCGGAGGCAGAGGCGGCCGCCGTGGAGCGGCTCATGGAGGAAGCAAGAGAAAACATCAGGAAGGCAGAGGTGGGCAGGAGGCTTGGGGTGGCCTTGAGGTTTGTCACCCCCTGGGAAGAGGGGACACACTGGGCTGGGGAGAGGAGGAGGCTGGGGATGCTCTGCCGCTGGGGATGCTCTGCCGCTGGGGATGTGCTGCCGCTGGGGATGCTCTGCCACTGGGGCAGGCAGACTGGGGACAATGGGCCATGCTGGACTGTCCTGTCCCCCCTGCCCTTACACCTGGTAGGTGTCCCCTTAGACCTTGACAAGCGTGTCACCCCCAGGTCAGCAGGGTGAAGGCGGAGGCACGGCTGGCGCTGCTGCAGGCAGCGGGGCTGGACGTGGATGCTTGGCTGGCTGGGGCCATGGTGGGGACAGGTGAGGAGGCACCCCCAGGGCTGGAGCTGGCTGAGTTCGATGACTACGAGGACAGTGATGAGCCAGACGAGGACGATGAGCCCAGCCCAGCTGCCCGCACCTACCCCTACACCTGCCGGGTGATCTTCGGGTACCAGGTACGGCCACGGCTGCCTGTCCCCCACCCTGCCCCAAGCCCACACCCTCAGCATCCCTGTCTCTTTGTCCCCCACAGGGCTGCCAGGCAGATGAGCTGTCCATCACCCAGGGCGAGGAACTGGAAGTCATCGAGGATGGGGATGCAGAGGAGTGGGTGAAGGTGGGAGCAAGCTGAGCCACCCCCCATACTGCAGAGGACAGTATGGAGGTCCCCAGGGCTGTCCCTACCCTGGGGGTGGGCACAGTGATGTGGTTTCTGTCCCCTCAGGCTCGCAACAAGGCAGGCCAGGTTGGCTACGTCCCTGAAAAGTACCTGCTGTCCCTGGGTGGTGACACAGGGGCTGGGGCTGGCCCTCCAGGACCTTCTGCCCTGCAGCGCCAGCTGTCCAGCATCATGGCTGCAGAGCTGGTGCTGGAGCCCGGAGGTGGGTGCTGGGGTGTCATCTTCCTTGGGGAGGGGGGACATACGGAATCCCAGAATCACAGGGGTGGGAAGGGGCCTCCAGAGCCCCATGGGGTCCAACCCCCTGCCAAAGCAGGGTCCCTAGGACAGGGCACACAGGGCTGGGGTCTCTCCAGAGAAGGAGACTCCACACCCCCTGGGCAGCCTGGCCCAGGGCTCCCTCACCCTCACTGGGGAAAAGTTCTTCCCCACGTTGGGGTGGAACTCCCTGGGCTCCAACTTGAGCCCATCCCCCCTTGTCCTGTCCCCACAGACACTGAGAAGGGGCTGCCCATTCCCCCTGCATCCCCTGCTTAAGATAATTATAGACATTAATTAGGTCCCCCCTTAGTCTTCTTCTCCCTGGGCTCCAACTTGAGCCCATCCCCCTTGTCCTGTCCCCACAGACCCTGAGCAGAGGCTGCCCATGTCCCCCTGTGTCCCCCCTTCAGCTCTTGATCCCCAGTGATCAGATCCCCTCTCAGTCTCTTCTCCCCAGGCTGAACAGCCCCAGCTCCCTCAGCCTTTCCTCCCAGGGGAGATGCTCCAGGCCCTTCAGCATCTCCCTGTCCCTCCTCTGGACTCTCTCCAGGAGATCCCTGTCCCTTTGATCCCAGGGAGCCCAGCACTGGACACAACACTCCAGCTGGGGCCTGAGCAGGGCAGAGCAGAGGGGGAGGATCCCCTCCTGTGACCTGCTGCCCACACTCCTCCTGATGCCCCCAGGATCCCATTGTCTCTCTCAGCTCCCAGGACACACTGCTGGCTCATGGCCACCCTGTCACCCAGGGTTGGTGCCCAGGGGGTTCTGAGCTCTTGCAGCAGCAGCGTGGTGGTGCTGAGCCCCCTCCCCCATCCTTCCCACAGCCTGGCTGGTCCGAGCCCTCTATGACTACGAGGGGCAGAGCCCCGAGGAGCTGAGCTTCCCCGAGGGGGCCATCATCCGGGTGCTGCCCCACGCCCCCGGCGAGGTGGACGATGGCTTTTGGACGGGGGACTTCGACGGCCGCGTCGGCGTCTTCCCCTCGCTGGTGGTGGAGGAGCTCACGGGGGGCCAGGGGCCAGCCGGGCAGGTGGGTGGCACAAGGGTCCCCTCATCCCTTTGGCCTTGTGGCATGGCTGGGGTTGGGGTTGGGGGGGATGTGTGTGCCCGTGTGCCCCCACACCCCCTTCTCTGTCCCACCCTTTTTATCTCTGGCTTCACAGGAGCTGCCATCACCATCCCCACCACCCTTCTCCCCTCCTGGCCTCGTACCTGGGACCAGCCTGGCGCCCAGCCCCTCTCCTGAAACACCACTGGGAGGTGAGTGCTGGGGGGAGGGGGAGAGTTTTGGGGGAGGGGGGAGCTCTGGGAAAGGAACTTGGGGTGAGGGGGGAGGCATGTGAAGAGCTGGGCTGAGCTTCCTGACCCTTCCAGGCTGCAGGCAGGATAGCACAGGCAGCGGGCAGAGCTCTCCAGACCTAGCAGCCACCCGCCTCCGGCCGGTAAGCAGTGCTGTACTCCCCTTCTCCTCCCCACCCCCCCCCCAAAAAAACCCCAACCTGCCCCCAGCCCTCCTGTTAACGGGGCCCTGTGCCACCCCGTGTGCTTTGGGGGGTCTGGAGTAGGATGAGCAGCCTCTGGGTGTGGGCACAGCATCTCCTCTCCTCTCCCCACAGCTCCGTGCGCCTCCCCCGCCCCCCGGCAGAGCCGCTGAGCCCGACCCCGAGCTGCACTTCAGCTGACACCCCCCCCCCCCATCCCTCCCTGCTCCCCAAAAGCTTCCAGCCACTCCACCCCTGGCAGGGGCTGGCATTTCTAGGGCTCCTCATCCTGCCACCTGTGCATCCCTCTGCACCCCAGGGAGCCCCTTTCTCGGGGTGCCCAGCGCCACGGCCGTGCCTCGTCTCACCCACCTCTTGCCTCTGCCCCTTCTGCTGGTCACCGTGCCCCCCCCGGGGGTGGGGGGCCCTGCCCACACCCCAGGCAGGAGCAGACCCATGGGGGCTGTGCCCCAATAAAGCCAGTTGACTCTGCTGGGTGGGGTTCAGCAGCTTTAATGGTTTTAGCTCGTCTATGTACACCAAAGCTCACCGTGGGCACTGGGGCTGCCCCCTGGCCCAGCCAGGGTGGGATTCTGCCCCCCCCCCCCAAAAGGGGCCACACACTGACCCCTCCTGTGCCTGGCTGGGGCTGGATGCTCCTCTCCACCAGCATCTCCCAGGGGACCTGGGGGGGGTCCCTGGCCGGTGCAGGGTTCGTGCCCGTGACCGCTCTGCGTGCTGGGGTGGGGAGAGGGGGGCTGTGCTCTGCGGTGAACGTGCCAGGTTGGGGGGGTTGGGGTGGGGTGGGTTTTGCCCCCCCCCTCCCCACACACACCCCCCCAAGGGAACTCAAGCCCCTGCTTCTGCCCCTTGCTGCAGCCCCATCGGATGCGTCCTTCCCCCCCAAGTCCTGGGGGGCTGCGGGGAACTGGGCGGGCAGTGGGGACTGGGTGCTGTCCTGCCCATGCAGGGCCTGAGGGTTGGGGTCGTGTGTCCCCCCTCCCCACTTCTCCTTGCCCAGGGTGGGGGTCTCCAGGGTGGGTGCAGTGGGTGGGAGTCGGGTACCTATTGCCAATGGGATGAGGTCTGGCGCCGAGTGCAGGTGTTGGCACGTTGCTCCGGCCATGCCAAGCGCGTAGCTGCTCTCCTGGGGCTGGCCCTGGGGTCCCCCCTCCCCACAGCAGAGATCCCCCCCCGCCCCAGCCTGGTGCGGGGGGCTGAGGGGGCCACGCGCTTCCGTGCTCCTGCTGGGAGTGGAGAGGAGCTGCAGGGAGAAGGGCAGGGTGAGGGCTCATCCCCATGGCCATGGCATCCCCAAACCCCAACCCAGCTGTCCCAGCCCTGGAGTGGTGCACTGGGGACCAGAGAAGGGGTTCCCCCTCTCTCCATCACCAGGCTGTGGCCCACCAGGTCAGGGATGCTGCTGATGCCATCCCACCCCTACCTTGGGCATCACCAGGTCAGAGATACTGTTGATGCCATCCCACCCCCACCTTGGGCATCACCAGGCTGTGACCCACCAGGCCAGGGATACTGTTGATGCCATCCCACCCCCACCTTGGGCATCACCAGGCTGTGACCCACCAGGTCAGGGATGCTGCTGATGCCATCCCACCCCCACCTTGGGCATCACCAGGCTGTGACCCACCAGGTCAGGGATGCTGCTGATGCCATCCCACCCCCACCTTGGGCATCACCAGGCTGTGACCCACCAGGTCAGGGATGCTGCTGATGCCATCCCACCCCCACCTTGGGCATCACCAGGCTGTGACCCACCAGGTCAGGGATGCTGCTGATGCCATCCCACCCCCACCTTGGGCATCACCAGGCTGTGACCCACCAGGTCAGGGATGCTGCTGATGCCATCCCACCCCCACCTTGGGCATCACCAGGTCAGGGATGCTGCTGATGCCATCCCACCCCCACCCTGGGCATCCCCCAGGTGCTGAGGACGAATACTCACGTCACACGGTTGTTCCTCGGTCCTGCACCACAGCGCTGGGCCCCTGTGGGAGGGAGGAGGAGGAGGGTGGGTGGCAGCACTCCCACAAGAGCAGCGTGCTGGGGTGGGGGGCCAGGTCTCCATTGGGGACAGCAGTGACCCCTGGGCGGGTGGGCACAGCCCTGCTGGGGCTGCAGGAGCTGGCTACAGCTCAAGCCCCAGCGCCTGTGGGACAGGGTGACAGCTAGTCACCCTCCTGGTGCCCCCAGCTGGGACCTCAGGGGTGAGGGACCACCAGAGAGCAGTGGCAGGAGCCTGGTGACAAACCACCTCATGAGTTCCCATCACCATTCTCCTGGGACCTTGTGTCCTGGGGCACCCTGAAGCCTGGCATGGCAGAGGGGACAGCTGAGAAGCCACCGTGTCCCTGGATTTGTCCCACATGGAAATCTTTCCCTGGAGATCAGGGAGGCCATGGCCATCTCCTGAGGTGTGCTGGGCCATAGGAGGAAGGAGGACCTGTCACCACCTCTCCAAGCATCCAGAGAAAGGCTACAGGTCATCAGCTCCATCCAGCATGGCTGCCTTGGGCCCTTCCTCTTCATGGAAGAGGTCAAACCTCCAGCTTGGCAGAGCCCATGCCCCTCCAGCCCAGCCACCAGAAAGCAGAGGAGCACCATAAACACAGCAGGTTCCTGCTTTTTCCTTACCTGGTCCAGCCAGGCACCTCTCCCCAGCCTTTTCCACGCTGATTCTGCCCTGACCCATCCCACCTCCTCACCAAGGCCAGGCCAGGCCCATGGATCTCCAGTAGACCCAGCCCCAGGGAGCAGCCCTGGCTTTGAAGAACACCAGGGTTTTCACTCAGGTGGGTTTGCTTCCCTCTTCTTCCCAGGGTTTTTGCCACGTGCTGGTTTCATGGGGCAAGCCCAGGCCCAGCTCAAGGGGCTGCTGGGCACCAGTGGGGTGACATCTCCCCCAGCTCCATTCCAGGGCTGCTGGGCACCAGTGGGGTGACATCTCCCCCAGCTCCATTCCAGAAAGGCCATCTTTCCTCAACTGCAGAACCACGGGTGAGGGTGTAAGAGGGTGAACACGCTGCTACCACCAGCAACCAGCATCCTTGGTTCTGTGGTAACAGCCCAGGGGCAGCGTTGGGGGGGGCACAACCCCCAAACTGGGGCCATCACTAGCCAAGCAGATGGTGTCCTCACCAGTACTGCTCTGGAGCAAGGCTGTTGGGTGGGAAGGTTGGGACACACCAGGGTGCTGGGAAGTCCAGGCTGTCCTCCTCTCTGAGCCCAGCCAGCACCAGCCTCTCCAGGGCAGGGAAGAACAACCAGGAAACCACCAGTTGGCTTCACCATTTCCCAGACTTCAAGGCAGGAAAGGCTCCTGGGGCCATGTGTCCCTGCCTGTGCGTTCCTGGCCGTGCTGAGCCCCAGGGAAGGGACATTTTTGGAGAGACCAAGCTGTGTGCCACAGCAGAGATCCAAAGCTCAAGAGAAAGCAGACCAGCCAGGGCTCCTTGGGGACAACGCATCTCTCGCCCGGGGACAGCAGGTCTGCAGCATCCTCCATGCAAGAAGTCCACCAGTGACCTGCCCTTCCCCATCACAGTGCAGGTGGGACCTGTCAGGGTGACTCCACGTGCCCCAGCCATTGGAAAATGGAGGGGGAAGATGCTGCTCAGGGAAGCTAGGTGGAAACAGGCAGGTCCCCGCGCTTGCTCTTCACCAACCCTTCAAACCCTCCAGCCCAGGGGACCACAGAGGGCCAGGGCCAGGGAGGAACCTACCTGCTGCCCCGTGTCCTCTGCTCCAGGCTGTTTTCTGCTGCTCTTGTCTCTTTCCAGCTCCTCAGCCTGCTCGTGCAGGCTCAGGCTCCCATGAATATCCGACACCTCATCCGCCGACCCCAGTCCGGTCTCCTCCAGGCAGATGCTGGCTCCATCCTGCACCAGCTCTCCTGGGATGCTGGGACTTGACCCTCCCAGCCCCCGTTGGCTCAGGAGCTTCCTCTGCCTGCTGGCACTGCCGGGAGCGGTGGCGGCATCCCTCAGGGACCCCCCGGCCCCCGACCCCTTCCCTGAGGGCCTGCTCTCCCGAGCGCTGGAGCTGGCCGGTGTGTTTGGGGCTGGGGTGGCGGGGCGGCTCCGCTCGCCTCCTTTGCCGCTCTGGGGAACCTTCTGGAAGGTTCCGTTCTGCAGGCCAGGCCTGGGGACAGTCCCGTTGGGAGCCCGGTCCCGCTGCAGCCGGTCGCTGCTGTGCTCCAGCTCCTCCGTGCTGGGCTCCCGGCTGCCGTCGGGCAGGGCCCCATCCTGCTGCTCCTGGGAGGTGGGCTTCTTCCCGATGTGGGTGACACGGAACCTGGAAGGGGGCAGGAGAGATCATGGAATCCCAGCCTGGGCTGGGTTGGGAGGGACCCCAAGGGTCCCAGAGCTCCAACCCCCTGCCACAGGCAGGGACACCAACCTCCAGGCCTGGAGCTACACAAGGTTGCCCAGGGCCCCAGCCAACCTGGCCTTGGACACCCCCAGGGATGGGGCACCCACCCCCTCTCTGGGCAGCCCCTGCCAGCCCCTTCTCATGTCCTGAAGGATTCCATCTCCAGGCCTTTGAAGCCCCCCCAGGGATGGTGAGCCCACCACCTCTCTGGGCCTATTCCAGCCCCTCACCACAGGCAGGGACACCAACCTCCAGGCCTGGAGCTACACAAGGTTGCCCAGGGCCCCAGCCAACCTGGCCTTGGACACCCCCAGGGACGGGGCACCCACCCCCTCTCTGGGCAGCCCCTGCCAGCCCCTCCCCACTCTCTCTGCACAGAACTTCCCCCCAATCTCTCCTCTCCCCCTTCCCTCCTCCAGCTTCACCCCATCCCCTTGTCCTGCCAGTCTCTGCCCTTGAACAAGCTGATTCCCCTCCTGTTCCTCTGCTCCCTTCAGGGACTGGCAGGCTGCAATGAGGTCCCCCCACAGCCTTCTCTTCTCCAGGCTGACCCAGCCCAGCTCCCTCAGCCTCTCTCCAGAGGGGAGCTGCTCCAGCCCTCTGAGCATCTCCCTGGCTCCTCTGACCCCTCTCCAACAGCCCCACATCTCTCTTGTCCTGGGGCCCCAGCTCTGGACACAGGACTCCAGCTGGGGCCTCCCCAGGGCAGAGCAGAGAGGGACAATCCCCTCCCTGTCCCTGCTGCCACCCCTCTGCTGATGGAGCCCAGGATCCCATCTCCCTTCCCAGCTGCCAGAGCCACTGCTGGCTCAGGGGAAGTTCCTCATCTCCCATGACCTCCAGGTCCTTCTCCTCAGGGCTGCTCCCCAGCAGCTCTTCTCCCAGCCTGGATCTATGGCTGGGATTCCTCCAGCCCCAGTGCAGCCCCTGACACTTGGCAGTGTTGAACCTCATTAGGTTCACCCAGTTCCACCTTTCCAGCCTGTCAGGATCCCTCTGGATGGCTCCTGTCCTTCTGTGGTGTCACCCACACCACTCAGCTTGGTGTCACCCACAAACTTGCTGAGGCTGCACTCAATCCCATCATCCATGCCATTGATACAGATGTTAAAGAGCCATAGGTCCCAAGACAGACCCCTGGGGGACCCTGCTTGTCACCAGCCTCCACCTGGACACAGAGCCACTGATCACCATCTCTTCCCCTCCTCTCTCTCCCCAGCTGTGTTTCCAGCCTGCCTGCACCTCCAGCCTTGGTTCTCCTCTCTCCATCCTGGATGGGTGCTGATCTCCAACCTTTGAGACCCGTTCAACACCACTGACCCCCCACTCCAGTCACACTGACCCCCACTCTGGTCATGCCCCCACTGACTTGGACCCATTTTCCCCCTTCTTTTTCTACTTCTTTTGTCAAAAATGAAGGATGTCACTACAGATGTTGGCTCCCAGCAGATGTCAACAGAGATGCTGGCTGGTGCAGACCCTGGCAGGCTGTCCCCTGAGCAGCAAGATGGGCTTTAGGAATGTTCTGAGATGAACAAGAGCTTGTAGAGAAGCCCAGGAGTCGATTCAGAAAGTGAGATGCAATCAGTGTGAGCCTGGTGAGGAAGGAACAGCCATGCAGAGCCATTTGGACATGGTACCCAGTGACCAACTGCCATCAGGGGAACAGGAGCCCAAGGTTTTGGCAGGTGCCCCCCACTCAGTAAAAGGTGAGGACACGGGTTTTGGTAGGGCAAGCTGTATTAGGGTACAGGGATCAAAAGCTAGGAGATGCTGTTTGGCTAAAATCTGCCAGAGCTCCTGGGGCACCACCTCCTGGAGTGATGGATGGTACCTAGGTGGTTCACCAAAACTCCACCGTGCACTGGGTAAGAGCTCAGAGCTCCAGGGTGGGTGGGAGAACAACTGCTGGAGCTGGTCTGACACCTACAGAGGGTGAGGTTATAACAGGAGATGTTGCAATACTGTCCCTGGGGTGGGGAGAGAGAGAGAAGTTAGGAGATGTACCATAACTTAGGAACTTGTGAGGGGTGATGAGCAGGCAAAGCCTGGGACTCTGGGTTGCAAAACTGCAGGTGAGCTGGTCATGAGTAACACTGTGATCCCTCTTCATAAGCCATGCAAGCCACTGGTGGCCTGGCAGAGGGGAAACCTCTTCCACAGTGAGCTGGTGCCCACCAGTCAACAAACCCACCACAGAGACTTGATGCAGCTCGTGACTCACCCAGCAACTGCTCTCCCTGCACTTGAGTCACTCGTGAGGAAGCTGCAGATGACCCTGGCTCTGCTGAGGCTCAGCTGCTGTTTCAGCCTTGAAGTTCAAGGGTGGTGTGGTTGGGAGAAGAACAAGACCCAGGGGTTGAGTGGGTGGCTGTGCAGCCATCCTGAAGGGAGAAGCTGAGAGGAAAGGTCTGGGAGACAAGAACAGACCCCAGGTGAGAGAGGGAGACCACCACCAGGCTGAGGTTTGGCTCCAGGCTGTGGACAAGAAAGACCCCTCAGCGTTGCATCAGAAGGGCTGCTCACCATGGGAATGGGCAAGAAGTGCTCCAAGCTCTGGACAGGGCACCCACAGCCCTGCCCAGGTCAGGCCAAGCAGCAGCAGGTGTGACCTGTCAGGTCTGTCCAGATATTTGGAAACCTGGCACCAGCCATTTGGGGAGACCAAAGAACATTCCAGCCCTGGAGAGGGCTGGGAATGAGGTGTGAGGGGCAGGGCTGTTTGCTGGTAGGGCCATTGAGCAAGGTCAGCTGGGGAGGGGTTCAAAGGAGCAGCCAGGGAGGGCAGGAGGGAACGTCAACTGAGCCCTGGGTGGTGAGGGGGAAGGCAGGAGAGCGTTGGCTGCCTGTCCTGCCAGCATCACCAAGACTTCTGATTCAGTAGGACAGGTGACAGGCAGCAGCTGGTGGGGCCAAGGATGGAGGGTCAGCTGCAGGTGCCTTGGTGGGTGAGCACTGCCACTGGCAGCAGCTGGTTTAGGGACAGGCCCAGGGGAAGTGGTGAAGGTGAGAGGACAGGTGGTGTAACACCAGCAGGGTGGGATAACTCAAGGGGGAATAAGCCCCCAGGAGCTCTCTAGTCCAACTCTCCGCTCAAAAACCAGTCCACCAGCTGCTCAGAGCCCCATCCAGTCAGGATTTGGGAATCTCTGAGGATGGAGACACCCCCCAACTCCTCAGAGCCTGTCCCAGGGGCTGCACCATTTCCCAGGAACAGAGGGGTTTCCTCACCATCTTTTCTGGGTTTCTCTTGTTGTGCCTTAGAGCAGCTTCCCCCTTTTAGCCTCCTCCAGGGCAGGCAAACCCCACTCCCTCAGCAGCTCCTCACATGCCACACGCTCCAGGCCTGGATGATCTTGGTGGACCTCCACTAATTCCTTCCTTTCCAACCCCTTAGCAGTGAGCATCACTTCTGGTGCCTGAAATCCAGGGCCCAGCCTCAGTCAAGGATAACAGGGGAGGGGGATGGACTCTCAGTCCACCTGAAGAGAGGACAAAGGCTCAAGGATTGTGAGAGAAGAGCTGGGTTCAAGGAGATTCTGTGGGTAGGACCAGTCACAAATCAAGGTGCTTTGTGCAGTGAGGGGATTCACAGTGAAGGAGACATGGAGAGCACAGTCACCCTGGATCTGGAAGAGCAAAAGGGGCCAACTTGGAAATGAGAACCAGGGTTTGGAGGTGGTTTTGTAGCTGCCTTTGGAGTTGGACCTCACCCCAAGGAGATTGGGGAAGGATGGAGGTTTAAAGCATAACCCTGGGGAAAGGCCATGGCTGCCCATGGAGAAGGCTTGATGTGACACGGGGCATCAAGTAGCAAGAGAGGACAACAAGGTGTGAGGGAAAGCACCTTTAGGGAAGAAGACCTCCAGCCCCCAGAGGTGAGGGAGAGGAGACAGAGAAGAGCATGGATGAAGGACACACAGAGGAGTGGCTGGAGCTGGGTACCAGCCAGGGACTGAGATTAGCCAGCACCACGCCGTGGTGCAGAGATGTGTCTTCCCAAACACCAGCCCTGGAGCCAAGGACAGCTGGCAGCAGCAGGCCAAGAGGATGCCTGAAGCTCAGGCCCCAGAAGGTGTGATCTTGGGTGGAGCTCAGCACAGGGAGCTCTGTCTGACCCCTTTTCCAGCTCCCCATAACCACCACCCTCCCCCCACCCAAGTTCACCTCCCTACTCAACCCCTTAGTTGCAACGGTGGAAAAATACACCCCCACCCCCCCAGATGCCCACACTGGCTCCACATCACCACAGAAGGAATACCTATCTGGACCACAACAGGTCTAAACCCTGGATGAAGACCTCCTGCAGGCTCTGAGCACAGCAGTGTCTCATCAGGGTGGCCATCCAGGGACCAGCAGTTGCTTGTCACCCTGCCCCAGCCCCCACAGTGGTCCAGAGCTGAGCCCTGGAAGATCCTGCTGAAGGTCTCTGTGTGCATGTTTTCTGCTGGGGAATGGAGCAGCCTGGGCAAGCCTGCTGGTATCTGACTGCACAGCCCACAGGCAGCTCAGGAAGTCCCTTGAGGTGAGATCAAGTGGGGACTGGAAGGGTGCCTGTGGGAAGCCTTGGGCACACTGCTGGGTACCACTCCCCTCTCCTGATGTTCCTCCTCTGGCATCTAATTACAGCCATCCCTGGAGGCAATGAGCTGGGGGAGCAGAGCCACTCCTTCCCTCTGAAGGTGGTGGCTGGTAACTTCCACCTGGGACCTGCTGTCACCTCCTCCCCTTCTTAATGAGACCCCTAAAACTGGGGTCACCCTCTGTGTTGGGCCCAGCTCACAGGCAGCTGGGACAGCACAGGGACCTGGGGGCTCTGCCAGCGCTGGGTCAGCAGGACAAGCCCAGCTTGAGTCACCTTCCTGGAGAAGGAAGGAGGGAAGCCACCCGTGTGTCATGGCCTGCCACACACCACAGGCATTTCCAGGTGCAGCAGCCACCTGGATCCTTGGGGCTCCCAACTGCAGAGCTGGGGCACCTAAAGAGAGGCTGGGGGAGCTGGGCTGGGTCAGCCTGGAGAAGAGAAGGCTGTGGGGGGACCTCATTGCAGCCTGCCAGTCCCTGAAGGGAGCAGAGGAACAGGAGGGGAATCAGCTTGTTCAAGGGCAGAGCCTGGCAGGACAAGGGGCTGGAGTGAAGCTGGAGGAGGGAAGGGGGAGAGGAGATCTTAGGGGGAAGTTCTGTGCAGAGAGAGTGGGGAGGGGCTGGCAGGGGCTGCCCAGAGAGGGGGTGGGTGCCCCGTCCCTGGGGGTGTTCAAGGCCAGGTTGGCTGGGGCCCTGGGCAACCTTGTGTAGCTCCAGGCCTGGAGGTTGGTGTCCCTGCCTGTGGTGAGGGGCTGGAATAGGCCCAGAGAGGTGGTGGGCTCACCATCCCTGGGGGGGCTTCAAAGGCCTGGAGATGGAATCCTTCAGGACATGAGAAGGGGCTGGCAGGGGCTGCCCAGAGAGGGGGTGGGTGCCCCGTCCCTGGGGGTGTCCAAGGCCAGGTTGGCTGGGGCCCTGGGCAACCTTGTGTAGCTCCAGGCCTGGAGGTTGGTGTCCCTGCCTGTGGCAGGGGGTTGGAGCTCTGGGACCCTTGGGGTCCCTTCCAACCCAGCCCAGGCTGGGATTCTGTGATAAAGGGGGAAGAGCAAGAAGGTGCCTGGCGCAGGGAGAGGAGTGGGGGGACCTGAGTGCTCCACCTGCTCTATCAGAGCACTCAGGTCCCCCCACTCCTCTCCCTGCACCAGGTGGGCCACGTCTGGCAAAGCTCATCCAAATACCTGCCCACTGAGAAGACAGTGGTCTCTCCAGGATGCATCCTGCCCTTGCCCTCCTTGGACCGGCCTTGCCGATGCAGGGGGTGCCTCTTCTTCTTGCTGCAGTGGATGCAGGGGGCCTGGGTGGAGCCCAGGTGCACTGTGTGGTGATGGGGTGGCCCCCGTCCTGGCTGTTACGGTGAGGACACAGGCTGTGACAAGGAAGAAGACAGGACAGGTCATGTTCTCTGGAGGAGTCTGCCCAACCTGCAGCAAGCCCTGAGAGCCAGCAGCTCTGGAAAGGGGACCTCCTGTGAGGACAGGAAGGAGAAGGGCCCGTTCCCCTTGACAGTGGGGTGAAGCACTCATCGCAGCCCTCAGGGGAGCTGGACTTCTTGTTGGACTTCCAGCTTCCCAACAAGCTGGCAAAGGGGCTGGCTGCAGAGTCATCTTCCTCTGCAAGAGCCCCAAGGTGGTCTAATAGGCTTCTCTCACCTGGGCACCGGCACTGGGATGTCCCCATCGTTGTCCCCCAGCATCTCCTTGAGGGCCTCTGCGTTTGCTAAAGAGAGAGGGGAGAAATGTGGTCAGCCAAAGCAGGCAGCTGGTCTCCAGGCCAGCCCTAGGCCATGCTCACCTTCGTTTTGGATGATGCATCTCACAATCTTCTCCACAGTGTCCTCGTTCAGCTCCTCCTCTTCATCTGAGAAGAGAGAAAAACGGGGTGCTGAGGGCTGGCATTCAGGCACTCAGCTCCCCTGTCCCTCCCAGGAGCTAGTCCCATCCATGGGGAGGTTGGAGAAGCCCTGGGGGGCCCCCCATCACACTGGGCAGCACCAGGTCCCTCACCCTGGAAATGGACCAACCAGCAGCTGTATGTGCAGGGAGAGGGGGTTGTGCTGGTCCTTCAGAGCTGGGGAGCATTACATGAAACAGGTAGGAAGCAGGGTGGGAAACAAGAGAAGGCTCCTTGTGGGGACAATCCAAGCCCAGAGCCCCTGGATGCAGGGTGCTGTGGGTCCTAAAAGTCTCTGGGAGAGGGTCAGAGCTGTGGTCTGGTAGGCAGCTCCCTCAAAAAGCATGGCCAGGGGCAGTCGCCGTGCTCCTGGAAGCCCACAGAGATGTTTTCCTGAGCTCTGGCAACTCCAGTGGGCAAACTGAATGCTGGAAGATTCAGACCCCGTCTCCATCTGACAGGTATCCAGGTTGTCAAAGCCAGAGGAGCACATCCAAGGATGCCTGGAAGCTCCAGCTGCATCCACGGGGGAGCTATGTTGCCCTCCCATGCACGAGGAGTGGCAGCAGCAGATGCTGACCCTCCAGAGTACTGGCAATGGCACAGAGGATCCAGAGGAGTTCTGTTGCACCCTTTGGCTGTTTTCAGGCAAGGAAGCAGCTGGAGGGACGTGTCTTCTCTACTTCAGACTCAGGAAAACACTTGGGCTGAGCTCTGGCTTGCACCCAGGCTCGATGCAGCGGTGACTTCCCAATCCTACCACCCAGGAGCTGCTTATGGTGGTCTGAAGTGAAGGAAGCAACACTAAAGGTCCCCTTCCAGGATGGATGTCAGTTCCTCTGGCCTGCAGCACTGGTAGCAAACACCAGGCTGGCCCCATGCAGGACCTCCTAATGCCAAGGGGGTGGAGGGACAGCTGGTGTCCTGGATAGAGATGCTTTCCTTGCAGGGGTTGCAGTCCAGGCACTGAGGATTGAGCAGGTCCTGGCTGCTGATCACAATCATCTCTTGCTGATGGCAGCGCTTTGGGAAGGGGCAGCCACTGGTTCCCTCCTCCCCAGCACCACCAGCATTTGCCAGCCCACAGAGCCAGCAGTTGAGAGGACTCTCCCAGGGAACACCCCATTCCAACCCAGTGGCACATGAGAGGGTAACCCTCCCAAGCCCAGTCCAGCCCAGGGCCCAGAAGCATCTTTAAGGAGCATCTGTCCACAAGAACCAAAAAAGGAGCATCCAAGCCCCCTCTGACCACCCCAGCACCCCAGCACTCACTGGCCTGGAGCTCTGCCAGCACATCCTTGTTGTCTGGGTCCAGCTCGTCCCGGAAGGTCCGGCACCGGTACCCCTTCTTCTTCAGGACATGGCAGATGAGGAAACCCACCAGCCCCATGATGAAGAAGACAAGGACGAGGAGGAAGACCATAGACAGGCTGTGCTGGGGGTCTGACTCCCCATTGTTGGTGCTGTTCTGGTCTGACATGCGGATCTAGGAGAAGGGGGGTGGATCAGAGAGGCTCACCCCCTGCCAGGCTCCTCTCATCCATCCCTCCATCCATCCCTCCATCCATCCCTCCATCCATCCATCCATCCATCCCTCCATCCATCCATCCATCCATCCATCCCTCCATCCATCCATCCCTCCATCCATCCATCCATCCATCCATCCGTCCATCCATCCATCCATCCATCCATCCATCCATCCCTCCATCCATCCATCCCTCCATCCATCCATCCATCCATCCATCCGTCCATCCATCCATCCATCCATCCATCCATCCCTCCATCCATCCATCCCTCCATCCATCCATCCATCCCTCCATCCCTCCATCCATCCATCCATCCATCCCTCCATCCATCCCTCCATCCATCCTCTTCCTCCCACCTACCTCAGGCAAGAGCCTGCTCCTGGCAGGGGGAGGTCTGCCAAGGGCTCCTCTCTCCCCCTGCCGTGGCAGGAGCCCCGCGGAGGGAAGGGCAGGCTGGAGGCAGCTCGGTTGACAAGGACACCGCCACCCCACACGCACCGCCAAGAGGCATCCCAAGGGCAGCGGCGGCAGCATCCCCGCAGGCCAGCCCGGCGCCGGGGCTGCGGCGCTCCCCCATCCCTTACCGGCATCTTCCCAAGGGCACCGGTTACCCCCCCCCCCCACCCTCTCCGTCCTCCCCCCGGGGCTCTGCTGCGGGCGGCATCCCACCGCTCGCCCTTGCCGGGGGATGAGCATCCCCTCCCCACCCTCCCCCGCATCCCTCGCCGCTGCCCTCCGCGGGGCCTCCCGCCGCCCAAGGGGGGTTTGGAGGGCCGGCCCGGCCGGTGGCTCCCCGCAGCGTTGTTCCCGCAAAGAACCGAGCTCCCTTTTTTCCTCCCCAAAGCTCCTTTCCCAGGGGCTGGGAGCCTGAACCGGCCCCTCTTCCTCCTCCGCTTCCCCGGCGCGGCTGGAATGGGTGTCCCGTCTCCCCCTCTCCCACATCCCCCCACACCCTGAGCATCCCTCTCCCCCCTTCCCCCCCACCCCGTCTCTGCGGCCGTACCTGGGCCTGCGGTCCTTCCTCAGCGCTCTCCTCTTCACCTTCACCTGCCTCCTAGCAACCCCGCATCCCCGCGGCCGGGGAGCGCGGCGAGCATCCTCCAGCCAGCTCCCCCCACACACACACTACCAACCCCCCTTCCAAGCAGGAACACCACCTCCTCCTCCTCCTCCTCCTCCTTCTTCTTCTTCTTCTTCTTCCCAGGCTCCCAGCTGGTTTCTTTCCTCAAGCAGGGGAGCCGAGCTGGCTATCGCGACAGCCTGTCGTGATTTGCTGGAGGCGGCGCCCTCCTGTCCCGACCTTGGGGGATGTGAAAATTTAAAAAAAAAAAAAACCCAAAAAACCCAAAAAAAAAAAAAAACAAAAAAAAACCCCAAAAAAACCCCCAAAAAACCACCTCTGCGGTGGGATTTGAGGTGCGGGAGGGCAGAGTTGAGCTGCAGTGGGGAGAGGACAAGGAATGCCGCTCCGGGAGCCAGCGCTAGAGAGCTCCTGCCTCCCTCCCCGGGGCCAATAACCTCGCCCCGCTGGCAAGCCAAGCCCCAAATTCCCCACCCCCAGCCCCCCCTTTCCCGGGGAACCCCTCCTTGCCGAAGCTCTGGGGTTGGGGGGTTTTTGGGGGTTTGGGGGTTGGGTTTGGGTTTTGGGGTGTTTTTTTTTTAAGGGGGGAAGGCGTGGGGGTGGGAGGGGAGAGGGGATGGGAATGGGGCTTGGGGATAAACTGGGACTGGTCCCACGGCAGGGGCAGAGGGGTGCAGGCACCCTAACGCTAGGGGTCCCAGCACCCAGGAGCCCTGAGAGAGCCCGCAGCCCATCAGCCTGCCCACCTCTCCCTCTTCCTCCTTAAGAAAGGGATGGCTGAGCTGTTTGCCACCTCCAGAGGTAGGGGGTGGTCCCCTACCCCCCCCCCCTCTTCCCCACCCCCACCTCGCTCTGGGAGGCTTCACCCAACGTCTCTTTTTGGCTGCTGCAAACCAGACTTGCCCCTTGGATCCCATCCCAGCCTCTCCTTGCTGCCTGCCACCTACCCCCAGCTCCCCCCACCCCCAGCCACCCCCGGATATCCCCAGTCACCCCCAGCCGATCCCAGTTCCTCCCAGTTGCCCACTGGGTTCCTTCCCATAAGCCTATAGCTGCTGCCCCCCAGTTGCTCACCAGTTACCCTCACTTGTCTCCCAGTCACCCTCAGTCTGGACCACCCCCAGCTGCCCTCCTCGCCCACACCCAGTCACCCCAGCTGCTCACCAGTTACCCCCACTTTCCCCCAGTACCCCCAGCAGCCCCCACCTGTGCCTGGTTGCACCCCCCACATCCCATCCCCACCACGTGGGTGCAGCCCCCCCATATCCCATCCCCACCATGTGGGTGCAGCCCCCCCCACATCCCATCCCATCCCCACCACGTGGGTGCAGCCCCCCCACATCCCATCCCACCATGTGGGTGCAGCCCCCCCATATCCCATCCCCACCACGTGGGTGCAGCCCCCCTCACATCCCATCCCCACCATGTGGATGCAGCCCCCCCACATCCCATCCCCACCATGTGGATGCAGCCCCCCACATCCCATCCCATCCCCACCATGTGGGTGCAGCCCCCCCACATCCCATCCCATCCCCACCATGTGGGTGCAGCCCCCCCACATCCCATCCCATCCCCACCATGTGGGTGCAGCCCCCCCATCCCATCCCATCCCCACCACGTGGGTGCAGCCCCCCCACATCCCATCCCCACCACGTGGGTGCAACCCCCCCACATCCCATCCCATCCCCACCACGTGGGTGCAGCCCCCCCACATCCCATCCCCACCATGTGGGTGCAGCCCCCCCACATCCCATCCCACCATGTGGGTGCAGCCCCCCCATATCCCATCCCCACCACGTGGGTGCAGCCCCCCCACATCCCATCCCCACCACGTGGGTGCAGCCCCCCCACATCCCATCCCCACCATGTGGGTGCAGCCCCCCCACATCCCATCCCCACCACGTGGGTGCAGCCCCCCACATCCCATCCCATCCCCACCATGTGGGTGCAGCCCCCCCACATCCCATCCCATCCCCACCACGTGGGTGCAGCCCCCCCCACATCCCATCCCCACCATGTGGGTGCAGCCCCCCCACATCCCATCCCCACCATGTGGGTGCAGCCCCCCCACATCCCATCCCATCCCCACCACGTGGGTGCAGCCCCCCCACATCCCATCCCCACCATGTGGGTGCAGCCCCCCCACATCCCATCCCCACCACGTGGGTGCAGCCCCCCCCACATCCCATCCCCACCACGTGGGTGCAGCCCCCCCACATCCCATCCCCACCATGTGGGTGCAGCCCCCCCATATCCCATCCCCACCACGTGGGTGCAGCCCCCCCACATCCCATCCCATCCCCACCATGTGGGTGCAGCCCCCCCACATCCCATCCCCACCATGTGGGTGCAGCCCCCTCCACCCCACCCCCCAGCTGTGGGTGCTGTGGGGATCAGGGTGCAGCGAGCATTGAGGTGCAGCCACGGGACCTCCACCCTGATGGGACTCCCTACCCCCCAGCACCCCCTGAAAGCTGTGAGGGACAGGGACAGCCACTACCTGGCTGTCACCTGGGCAAAGACCCCCCTCCCAGTCCCACCCCACCAGGGTGCAGGTCCTCCTGACCTCAAGCAGCCTCTACAAATACCTGGCTGGGGTCTGCAGGGAGCAGGGATGGGGCTGGAGAATCACCCTGTACAAATAAACAGCCATGGGGAAGGGGGCAAACCCCTGGACATGGTGAGGGCTGGGGCCTGGGGCTGTGCCCCTGGGGAGGCCTTGGCACAGATCTGCTCCCCATGGGCTGGAAAGAAGGAAGGATGGAAGGAGCAGGCAGGTTTGGGGCACAAACGTGCCAAAATTGGCACTTTGGCAGGTTCTGGGTCCTGCTGGTCTCCTGCCTGGTTGCTCCCCGTGGGCAGGAGGTTGGGGTGAAGGTTGAGGGGCTGGAGGCAGGCTGCCCACACCCCCCTGAAATAAAACAGGGTGCCAGAGAGGAGCAGGCAAAGGGGAAGGACCCCCAAGGGGCACACCAGGAGGATGGAGACCACAGCATCCATCCCTGGGGGTGTCCAAGGCCAGGTTGGCTGGGGCCCTGGGCAACCTTGTGTAGCTCCAGGCCTGGAGGTTGGTGTCCCTGCCTGTGGTGAGGGGCTGGAATAGGCCCAGAGAGGTGGTGGGCTCACCATCCCTGGGGGGGCTTCAAAGGCCTGGAGATGGAATCCTTCAGGACATGAGAAGGGGCTGGCAGGGGCTGCCCAGAGAGGGGTGGGTGCCCCGTCCCTGGGGGTGTCCAAGGCCAGGTTGGCTGGGGCCCTGGGCAACCTTGTGTAGCTCCAGGCCTGGAGGTTGGTGTCCCTGCCTGTGGCAGGGGGTTGGAGCTCTGGGACCCTTGGGGTCCCTTCCCAACCCAGCCCAGGCTGGGATTCCATGAAGGAAAGCCCTTGGTGTGCAGTGAGGGCAGCTTCACACAGGCAGGGCCTGAGGTGCTTGGGCTGGGGCTGGGGGGTGGAAGGGGTGGGGATGATGTGAGGAACGGGATTTTGGGTGAGAGAACTGTTGTCAACTCCTGATTAGATCATGGGATGATGACAGGATGGCTGTGGCTGGCTCTGCCCCTTACTGCAGGGACACTGCTCCCTCCACGCTGCTCCTTGTGCCCTCCAGAGATGCTTCCCATCACAGCAAGGATGCTCCTGGGAACACCAGGACCCTCTGACCACCACCCTGAAGGGTCCCAGCTGTGGTCTTGGCCACCTAGACCAGTTTGATCCCTGTCACAGTGTGCCCAGCACCCATCATCACAACTAAACAGGATTTTTAAGGTGCTGAACAACAAGGGTGTAGGCAGCAAACACGTGGAGCCTGCAGGCGTCTTGGCAGGGGCTGCTCCATCACCCAGCCACTCCTTCTGCAAGGTGCTGCCACCAGATAGTGTCCAGCTGGGGCCACCCAGGGACTCCCAAGTGTGATGTCAGGAGAGGTGACAGAGGATGCAAAGCCCAGCCTCTGGGAATCCACTGAGCATCCAGCCCAGAGCTGAGTTTGCACCAGGCAGGGACCATCCCTCTGGCTGGGATGGACACAGCCAGGCTGGGAGGGGGAGCCTGGGTTGGGCAGAGGGGAGATGTGCTGTCATTTTTTGGGTGGGATAAAGGTTCCTGCTCTGGCAGGAGAAGTACACACAGGTCCCATGGCAGGACAAAGATGGTTAGAGGGCTGGAGCAGCTCCCCTGTGGAGAGAGGCTGAGGGAGCTGGGCTGGGTCAGCCTGGAGAAGAGAAGGCTGTGGGGGGACCTCAGTGCAGCCTGCCAGTCCCTGAAGGGAGCAGAGACACAGGAGGGGAATCAGCTTGTTCAAGGGCAGAGCCTGGCAGGACAAGGGGCTGGAGTGAAGCTGGAGGAGGGAAGGGGGAGAGGAGAGATTGGGGGGAAGTTCTGTGCAGAGAGAGTGGGGAGGGGCTGGCAGGGGCTGCCCAGAGAGGGGGTGGGTGCCCCGTCCCTGGGGGTGTCCAAGGCCAGGTTGGCTGGGGCCCTGGGCACCCTTGTGTAGCTCCAGGCCTGGAGGTTGGTGTCCCTGCCTGTGTCAGGGGGTTGGAGCTCTGGGACCCTTGGGGTCCCTCCCAACCCAGCCCAGGCTGGGATTCTGGGGGGACTGGGAGCAGCTGGGGGGGCAGTGTGTGTGTCTGGTCCGGCGCTAGGACCGCGGGGGAGCCGGGGCGCTGGCCCCGCCCCCTACGCGTCGCTCATCACTCGCCGCCGCCGGCGCTCAGGCGGACGTATGTTCTCGGCGCCGTCGCGGGGTGATGACGTAACGGCGCGGCGGGGCGGCCCGGACTCTCCGCCATGGCGAAGACCGTGGCCTATTTCTACGACCCGGACGTGGGCAACTTCCACTACGGTGCGGGCGGGGCGGGGCCGGGTCGGGCGGCGGGACCCGGGGAGACCCGGGGCAAGGCCTCTCGGCTCGTCCCAGGGCTGAGCGGGCCTGGTGGGGGTGGCTGGGCGGGGCCCGGGCCTGGCCTGGGCCTCGGGGCTGGAGGCGGCCCGGGATGGGGGGGGGGGGGGGGGGGGGAGCGGGGGGGGGATGTGTGTCCGCCCCCGCCGTGACTCCCCCTCTGGTTCCCCCCCTCCAGGAGCGGGACACCCCATGAAGCCCCACCGCCTGGCGCTGACCCACAGCCTGGTCCTGCACTACGGGCTCTACAAGAAGATGATCGTAAGTGGAGAACCACCCCCGCGGCCCGACGGGGGAGAGACACCCCTCCCCCACAGGCACACACCTCCCCCCTTCCAAGGCCTTGGGAGAGGAGGGGGTGGCTCCAGGCAGGCAGCCCTCAGAGGGGCAGGCAGCCCACACACTCCCCCCTTCCAAGGCCTTGGGAGAGGAGGGGGTGGCTCCAGGCAGGCAGCCCTCAGAGGGGCAGGCAGCCCACACACCCCCCTTCCTTCCAAGGCCTTGGGGGAGGAGGGGGTGGCTCCAGGCAGGCAGCCCTCAGAGGGGCAGGCAGCCCTCAGAGAGGGTAGTTTAGGCTTTGACACCCAGGAGAGGTGCTGGAGAGCTGTGTGCTGTGCTGCTGGCTCTAGTCACAGCCTCTGTGTTGTGGCTTAGCCCCTGTTGGTAGGGCTTTCAGAGCTTCCTCAGGCCTTTGGGCTGACCTGAGCTCCCCTCATGACACCCAGAGTTTATGTGAAGCCAGAGGGAAAGGCATCACCACCTTAGTGGTCAACATCTGGTTCAGCCTTGGGCTTGCAGTGCTCCATCCCTGGAGCTGCAGCAGAACCCCTGGGCACCAGGTGTGAATTCTCTGGGCCTGTGGCCCCTCCTGGGAAGGACCCAGTGAGCACTGTGATTGCAGGGAAGTACTGCTGGAGGGAAAAACAACCCCCAAGAGGCTTGATAAGTCACTTAATGGGGCTCATTGATCCCCTCTCATACCTGATAAATGATTGGCCAGCCTGCTTTTCAAAGCCTCTGCTGCCCAGCCAGCTCAAACACCTGAACTCAGTGCACTCCCTGTGTTGCTGTTAGAAGGAATTCTCTCCTCCTGGCACCCTGTGCAACCCTCAGCATGTAGTGATTATCAGAAAGAACAGCAAACCTTTCATCTTCCAGGAAATGTGTTAGTGTTGGGGTGAGGGACTGTCACCATGGAGGGTGGTACCCCTCTTGGGAGTATTTTAACTTGCTTGGTGCAAGAGGGATTGAACCAGGCTCCTTTCCCTGGGGTCCTTGGTCACCTTTACTGCCTGTTCTTGCAGCACAGAGCAAAGGAGCTGGACTGGGTCAGCCTGGAGAAGAGAAGGCTGTGGGGGGACCTCATTGCAGCCTGCCAGTCCCTGAAGGGAGCAGAGGAACAGGAGGGGAATCAGCTTGTTCAAGGGCAGAGCCTGGCAGGACAAGGGGCTGGAGTGAAGCTGGAGGAGGGAAGGGGGAGAGGAGAGATTGGGGGGAAGTTCTGTGCAGAGAGAGTGGTGAGGGGCTGGAAGGGGCTGCCCAGAGAGGGGGTGGGTGCCCCATCCCTGGGGGTGTCCAAGGCCAGGTTGGCTGGGGCCCTGGGCACCCTTGTGTAGCTCCAGGCCTGGAGGTTGGTGTCCCTGCCTGTGGCAGGGGGTTGGAGCTCTGGGACCCTTGGGGTCCCTCCCAACCCAGACCAGGCTGGGGTTCTGTGAAAGGAGCAGCTCTCAGGGGTACAGGGTGTGTGACTTCATGCATGGTGCTACATGACTGCAGCAGCTGCCCCTGTTGAGAGGCCTTCTGCCTGCACTGAGGGGCAGGACACACCTCCTGCAGCTGCTCATCACTTGGGGGCAACTTATTTTGTCTCCTGTGGGGTTCTTCTCCCTTGCAGTGCAGTGGGGTGGCTTCAGAGCCCCTGTGGGACCATCCAATGATTTAATTCCTGGGCTGTTGTCTGAGCTGGGGGTCTGGTGTAGCTGCTGCCTGTTGTCTCCAGAGCCTGATGGGGAAAGGCCCTGACCCAGGCTGTTACTTCAGATGTCACAGCTTGTAGTTCCAGGCACTTAAGGGGTTATGTACAACCTGTATTTATATATTTATATAAATATAGATATGTATTCATATATTTATATATATTTATATGTACATTTCTAGTGTCTTCTCCTGGAACTGCCCCATGAAAAGAGGTGAGGGGCACTCCTGTCACAGGCATCATCCTGCACAGCTCCCAGGTGGGGAGGTGAAAGGAGGGTGAAAGCACCAGGGAGGGCTTTCCCCCCACCCTCTCTCCTTCCTCTTTATCCTCCTGCATCCCACACGTGCTCCTCACCCATCTGTGGCCAGGCTCTGCCACCCAGCCACTTCCCCTGTGAGCCTTGAACTGGGTGACCCCAGGGGTGACACAGAGGCTCCCAGAATGGCTGTCAACTCGAGCCTAGGTTGGTGCTCACAGTCGTAGAGGAGTGGTAGTGAGGATTTTTGGGGTGCTGTGGAGCTCTGGGTGATCCCCAGAGGTCCCTGCAGGGTGGGTTTGGCTCAGTGACAGGTTTTCACGTTGCAGCTTTAGGGGTGAATGGTGAGCTGCCATGAAAACACAGCTCTTGGGGGAGGTGGGAGGTGGGTTTAGGGCTGCAAGAGAAACATCAGCAGGGAAGGAGCTGTTGTGGAGGAGCTTGTTGAGCTTAAATGGCCAGGAGCTGCAGGAACCCCATGGATTAGAACTTGGTTTTGAAATCATAGGATCACAGGGGTGGGAAGGGACCTCCAGAGATGGAATCCAACCCCCTGCCAGAGCAGGGTCCCTAGGACAGGGCACACAGGGCTGGGATCTCTCCAGAGAAGGAGACTCCACACCCCCTGGGCAGCCTGGCCCAGGGCTCCCTCACCCTCACTGGGGAAAAGTTCTTCCCCAGATTGGGGGGAACTCCCTGTGCTCCAACTTGAGCCCATCCCCCTTGTCCTGTCCCCACAGACCCTGAGAAGGGGCTGCCCATTCCCCCTGCATCCCCTGCTTAAGATAATTATAGACATTTATTAGGTCCCCCCTTAGTCTTCTTCTCCCTGTGCCCCAACTTGCAGCCATGGGCTCAAGTTGGAGCACAGGGAGTTCCCCCCAATCTGGGGAAGAACTTGTCCTGTCCCCACAGACCCTGAGCAGAGGCTGCCCATGTCCCCCTGTGTCCCAGCCTTCAGATCTTGATCCCCAGTGATCAGATCCCCTCTCAGTCTCTTCTCTCCAGGCTGAACAGCCCCAGCTCCCTCAGCCTTTCCTCCCAGGGGAGATGCTCCAGGCCCTTCAGCATCTCCAGAGCCTCCTCTGGACTCTCTCCAGGAGATCCCTGTCCTTTCTATCCCAGGGAGCCCAGCACTGGCCACAACACTCTGAGCAGAGCAGAGCAGAGGAGGGAAATGCCTCATGCAGGTTGCTCATCAATGAGCTGGATGTTCCTTAGAGCCAAGGCAGGGGTGTGTTTGGGTGGGGGCTCATCCTGCCTTTGTCCCCTCAAGGTGTTCAAGCCGTACCAGGCGTCCCAGCACGACATGTGCCGGTTCCACTCCGAGGACTACATCGACTTCCTGCAGAGAGTGAGCCCCAACAACATGCAGGGCTTCACCAAGAGCCTCAATGCCTTCAACGTGGGGGATGACTGGTGGGTGCCCTGTGCCTCCTGTGAACCCCAAGAGCCTCCCTTACCGTGTGTCCCCTTCACCAGGCCGGGCAGAGCGAGGTCCCTCCTGTACCTTTCTAGTGTCTTCTCCTGGAACTGCCCCATGAAAAGAGGTGAGGGGCACTCCTGTCACAGGCATCATCCTGCACAGCTCCCAGGTGGGGAGGTGAAAGGAGGGTGAAACCACCAGGGAGGGCTTTCCCCCCACCCTCTCTCCTTCCTCTTTATCCTCCTGCATCCCACACGTGCTCCTCACCCATCTGTGGCCAGGCTCTGCCACCCAGCCACTTCCCCTGTGAGCCTTGAACTGGGTGACCCCAGGGGTGACACAGAGGCTCCCAGAATGGCTGTCAACTCGAGCCTAGGTTGGTGCTCACAGTCGTAGAGGAGTGGTAGTGAGGATTTTTGGGGTGCTGTGGAGCTCTGGGTGATCCCCAGAGGTCCCTGCAGGGTGGGTTTGGCTCAGTGACAGGTTTTCACGTTGCAGCTTTAGGGGTGAATGGTGAGCTGCCATGAAAACACAGCTCTTGGGGGAGGTGGGAGGTGGGTTTAGGGCTGCAAGAGAAACATCAGCAGGGAAGGAGCTGTTGTGGAGGAGCTTGTTGAACTTAAATGGCCAGGAGCTGCAGGAACCCATCTTTCTCTTCCCTTTGGATCCTTTCAGTCCCCCCTTTCCAGGGCTGTGTTTAAGCTGTGGGCTTTTGCTGGGTTGGAGACTTTATCTCACCTTCTTGCAGAGCCTCAGGTTCTTCCTGAACATGCTAAACTATTCTTACTTCAAATAATTACCTGTCATTTTAGCCACCTTGTCCTGTGTGCATTACATCCAAGACAGCTTTTGAGAGCCTGGCTTTCAGGTGGAACTAAGGAGATGTCCTTGCCTCTGCCCAAAATGACATGAGGTCTTGTGGAGAAGGTTCAGTTCCCACCTTTAATGCTCCTGGGAGGCAAAACTTGAATGGAAGGTGTGGCAAGGGCTCTGTGTGGCTGAGGAAATGGCAGCTTGCCTTGTCTGGGTGAGGGTTGGGAGGGGCTGGCACAGTTGGTCTGCTGTGTTCTTGGGGGAGAAGGTGGAAGTGCTGGTGCAGGAGGAGCTGCACTTGGCTGGAGAACAGGGTTACCCCAGGAGGTACTGCTACAGCCTGGGCTTTAATGCTGAGGGGCTGAAGACTCTGCTGAGCAGAAACCATCATCTTCTCAGGAGAGAAAGGAGGGACAAACCATCAGAGTCTTGAAACTGGTGTGTGTGTGACACAGGGACTGAGTGCTGGGTGTCTGTACCCTTCTTCCTGGGCTGGCTGGTGGGAGAGCTGTCAGGCCTCAGATCTCTCTTGAGAGCAGAGTTTGGCTCCAGTTGTGGTTTCCCCCAGCTCTTGGGAGCAGGGAGAGGGCAGGATCTTTGAGGTGGGACTGGGGGGAGGTACTGTGGGAGCAAAGCTGCCATCCCTACTTCTGCTGCACCCCATGTCCTAGCTCTGGGCACGTGGCAGCAGAGGAATCTTTGCAGGAAGACCTGGGAATAAAGAGTTTCCCCACTGTGTTCCCCACAGGATTCCCAGCCTGCTGGTACCTGCTGTGTTCCAAGCAGGATCCCAAACTGCCTCTCCCACAGAGAATGAGGTTTTGAGCCTGCTCAGGTCCTTTCCCTGGGCAGTTTTATCCCTGGTTTTGCTGCAGAGAAGTGGAGAGGGGGGAGAAGTTGTTCTGTGTGTTTGGATCATGATGGGTCTGTTGTTGTCCCTGTGGTTTCTTTCCAGCCCAGTGTTCCCAGGCCTCTTTGAGTTTTGCTCTCGTTATACTGGGGCCTCGCTGCAGGGAGCAACCCAGCTGAACAACAAGGTAACTGGGCTGCCCTTTGGAAAGAGCATGGGCAGAATGGTGTTGGGTTTGAGGAGAAGCCAGGAAGAAGGTGTAACAAGAGGGCAGAACCAGTGTGGATAACAAACTGTACCTGCCAGGTTCACTGGGGGCAGCGGTGGGAGGTGGGAGATGGTCTTTTTCTGGTCTAATGGGGACTGTAGAGCACCAGGACTAACCCACCATGGACATAACCCAAGCAGAACTTGAGCTGACATCCATGGTGGAGCTTTGGAAAGGTCTGTGCAAGGGGGAGGCCACCCCAGAAGGGTGTTTGTGGCCGTTAGGGCTGGGCAGGCTGGAGTGGGTGCAACTGAAGTCGTCACCTCGAACTGACTGTCTCTTTCCTTTCTTAGATCTGTGACATTGCAATCAACTGGGCAGGGGGCCTGCATCATGCCAAAAAATTCGAGGTAATGAAGCAAACCTGGGTGCTCCTTTGGGATCTTTTGAGGCCTGGGCCCTGTGTCCAGCCTGGCCTGAGGCTCTGGGCTTGCCTTTGTCTTGCAGGCTTCTGGCTTCTGTTACGTTAACGACATAGTCATTGGCATCCTGGAGCTGCTCAAGTAAGGACATGGGGCTAATTGGGGTGCTGTCCTGGCTGGTGGGTGCTTTCCCTTTGCTGCTCTGCTCTCTTTCTCTCTCTTTGTTTCCCTCACCACCACCATCACCTGTCTTTTTAGGCTAGAGGAAAGCCAACAACTCCATTTTTGCCCTGGTCCCTTCCTTGGGTGTTTGAAGGAGGATTTGAACTGGAATATCTGCCTGGGTTTGTGGTGTGCAGCTTCAGGGCTGCACAGGAGTTCTTCAGTTCCTCTTCTCACCCATCTGTGACATGCTCATTTCAGGGTCTCTTCACTCTCAGGGGGTTTCCCTCAGAGCCCCATGGTTTCCCTCCAGAGCCCCATGGGGTCCAACCCCCTGCCAAAGCAGGGTCCCTAGGACAGGGCACACAGGGCTGGGATCTCTCCAGAGAAGGAGACTCCACACCCCCTGGGCAGCCTGGCCCAGGGCTCCCTCACCCTCACTGGGGAAAAGTTCTTCCCCAGGTTGGGGGAACTCCCTGTGCTCCAACTTGAGCCCATCCCCCCTTGTCCTGTCCCCACAGACACTGAGAAGGGGCTGCCCATTCCCCCTGCATCCCCTGCTTAAGATAATTATAGACATTAATTAGGTCCCCCCTTAGTCTTCTCTTCTCAAGGCTGAACAGCCCCAGCTCCCTCAGCCTTTCCTCCCAGGGGAGATGCTCCAGGCCCTTCAGCATCTCCATACCCCTCCTCTGGACTCTCTCCAGGAGATCCCTGTCCCTTTGATCCCAGGGAGCCCAGCACTGGACACAACCCTCCAGGTGGGGCCTGAGCAGGGCAGAGCAGAGGGGGAGGATCCCCTCCTGTGACCTGCTGCCCACACTCCTCCTGATGCCCCCAGGATCCCATTGTCTCTCTCAGCCCCAGGACACACTGCTGGCTCATGGCCACCCTGTCACCCACCAGCACCCCCAGGTCCTTCTCCCCAGAGCTCCTCTCCAGCAGCTCCCCCCAGCCTGTCCTGATCCCAGCAGTTCTTCCTTCCCAGGGGCCAGACTCTCCCCTTGCTCTTGTTGAACCCCATCTGGTGTCTCCCTGCCCAGCTCTCCAGCCTGGCCAGGTCTCTCTGGGTGGCAGTGCAGTGTCCTGTGTGTCACCCACTCCTCCCAGCTTTGTATCATGGGCATACTTGCTGAGGGTGGGTGCTGTTAAGAAAGGTTTGGGGTTCACCAAACAGTTAGATGGCATTGGCATGCTCTCTCACTCAGATTTTTGGGGGGTACTGAGGTTTCTGATGTCTCCTCCCTCTCTGCCCTGTTTGGAACTCCAGGTCTTCCCTGTGTACCTCTGCACACCCCTTTTCCAGTCTGTATGCCAGAGGCTCCAAGCACAGCCCAGCAGCCCCTCATGGGATGTTACCACAAGGCTCCAGCTCTTTAAGCCCATGGTTTCAGGAATGGTTTCTGCAGCAGGCAACTGTGTAGCTTCCCACCATGGGAGAACTGTGGTGCCTCTGCTCTTAGAAGGTCCTCTTCTCCCTTGACCTGCCCTGTGTTTCCATCTCCTTGCTCTCCTTGCCATTGTTTGTCTCCAGGATCCATGACCCAGGCTCTCTCAAATAGTTTTGTGTCTCTTGGGGGGCCTGAGGCTCTGCTGATCCCCTCCAAGCCATGGTTCCAAGGCAGGTGCCACGAACCCACGTGCTCCTCCTCTCTTGTTTTGATGCTGTGATTTGTTTTCAGGGCCCTCCCCAGTGCCTGAAGGCTTTGGGGATGCCAGCTCCCCCATTCTTTGGGCTTTGACCACTGTTTCCTCCTGAGAAGCTAGAGGAGTTCCCTCCAGCCAGGCAGGAGCTCTGGAGCTGGCAGCCAGGGCTTGCTGAGGGACCTATCTCCAGCAGCACTGACCATCACCCCCATGTGTTTAGCTGTGCCAATCCCTCCTTCCTCTGCCTCTCTGACCCTGCAGCCTGCTTCTCCTGTAAATTGAGTCCAGGCTGGTGGGGTCAGTGTTGGCTGGGGCACAGAGGTGCCAGTGCTCTGGCACGTGGAGGTGGTACCCATTCCTATCTCCTCCTTGGCTAGCTTACCTTTCCTCCTCCCCAGATGATACAGGAAGTGTTGGAACCCCTAAACATGAAGGAAGGGCTTGTTGCCTGTAGAGACAATAACCCCTCAACACCTTGTTGAAGCAGGATCTCTTCACCACCTGCTTTTCAAGTCATGTCAGGCCCCACCTGAGAACCTTTTATGCCAACACCTGTCCCGTGGTGGGCGTGTTTGGGGGCAGATGCCCCTTTGCTGTGCCTCAGGGGAGTCCTCATGGCAAGGAGATGGCAGTGGGGGCTCTCAGAGCTCTAGGGGCTGCAGATCCATGCAGGGAGTTGTGAGGTGGAGTGTGGGGGCAGGCTCACAGGGCTGGCTTTGTCCTCTCTCCACTAGGTACCACCCACGTGTCCTGTACATCGATATCGATATCCACCACGGAGATGGTGTGCAGGAGGCTTTCTACCTGACAGACAGGGTCATGACTGTGTCATTCCATAAGTATGGGAACTATTTCTTCCCTGGCACAGGTATGTGGTTCCCTGGGACTGGCTTTAGGGTGCTCTGGAATCCCAGAGTGAAAGCTGCAGGGGGAAAGAGCATGGAAAGGCATGGAAAGAAGAGCTGATGGGAGAAAGAACATGGATGTAGGGAGGAACTCAAGTGTAGTGATGGGTAAGAGAGGTCCCAGCTAGGCTGAACCCAGACCTGGCCACACTCCTGAAGTCTCAGAGCTGGTCTGCATCTGGGACATAACCCTGGGCAGTGATGCAGGCTTAGGGTGGGTGGAAGCTGCCTGGCAGAGAGGGACCTGAGGGTGTTGGGTGGCTGTGGCTGAACACAAGCCAGCAGTGTGCCCAGGTGGCCAAGAAAGCCAAGGGCATCCTGGCTGGTGTCAGAGGCAGGGTGGCCAGCAGAGCCAGGGCAGGGGTTGTGCCCCTGGGCTGGGCACTGGGGAGGCTGCACCTCGAGGGCTGGGTCCAGTTCTGGGCTCCTCAGCATCAGAAGGACATGGAGGGCCTGGAGCGAGTCCAGAGAAGGGCAACCAGGCTGGGGAAGGGGCTGGAGGGCAAATCCTCTGAGGAGCAGCTGAGGGAGCTGGGGGTGCTCAGCCTGGAGAAGAGGAGGCTGAGGGGAGACCTTCTCCCCACCTCCCCTGCCCTGCCAGGAGGGTGCAGAGAGGTGGGCGCTGGTCTCTTCAGCCAGGGGCCAGGAGCTGGGACAAGGGGCAATGGGCTCAAGCTGCCCCAGGGCAGGGTCAGCTCAGCTGGGAGGGCAAAGTTCTTCCCCAAAAAGGGCTGTGGGGAGGGAGGGAGGGGGCTGAGTCCCCAGCCCTGGGTGCGTTTAACAGCCGGGGAGATGGGGTGCTGAGGGATGTGGGTGAGTAGCTGGGCATGGTTGGGCTCAGTGCTCCCCAGAGGCCCTCTGCAGTGTGGGGGATCCCTGGGTCTGTGACTCCCCTGCCTTGTGGGGGTTCCCTGGGTCTGTGACACCCCTGCCTTGTGGGGGGTCCCTGGGTCTGTGACTCCCCTGCCTTGTGGGGGATCCCTGGGTCTGTGACTCCCCTGCCTTGTGGGGGATCCCTGGGTCTGTGACACCCCTGCCTTGTGGGGATCCCTGGGTCTGTGACTCCCCTGCCTTGTGGGGGATCCCTGGGTCTGTGACACCCCTGCCTTGTGGGGGATCCCTGGGTCTGTGACACCCCTGCCTTGTGGGGGATCCCTGGGTCTGTGACACCCCTGCCTTGTGGGGGTCCCTGGGTCTGTGACTCCCCTGCCTTGTGGGGGGTCCCTGGGTCTGTGACTCCCCTGCCTTGTGGGGGTTCCCTGGGTCTGTGACTCCCCTGCCTTGTGGGGGATCCCTGGGTCTGTGACTCCCCTGCCTTGTGGGGGTTCCCCTGGGTCTGTGACTCCCCTGCCTTGTGGGGGGTCCCTGGGTCTGTGACTCCCCTGCCTTGTGGGGGGTCCCTGGGTCTGTGACTCCCCTGCCTTGTGGGGGGTCCCTGGGTCTGTGACTCCCCTGCCTTGTGGGGTTCCCTGGGTCTGTGACTCCCCTGCCTTGTGGGGGTCCCCTGGGTCTGTGACTCCCCTGCCTTGCCCTGACCAGGGGACATGTACGAGGTGGGTGCAGAGAGCGGGCGCTACTACTGCCTCAACGTGCCGCTGCGGGACGGCATCGACGACCAGAGTAGGTGCCCCCTCTGCTCCCCCACCCCCTCCCCTGCTTCCCCCCTTTGCCCCTGCCTGCTTTTTTCCCCCCCTTTTGCCCCTGCCTGCTTTTTTCCCCCCCCTTTTGCCCCTGCCTGCTTTTTCCCCCCTTTGCCCCTGCCTGCTTTTTCCCCCCCTTTTGCCCCTGCCTGCTTTTCCCCCCCTTTGCCCCTGCCTGCTTCCCTTTGCCCCTGCCTGCTTTCCTCCCCCCCCTTTTGCCCCTGCCTGCTTTCCCCCCTTTTGCCCCTGCCTGCTTTCCCCCCTTTTGCCCCTGCCTGCTTTTCCCCCCCCCTTTTGCCCCTGCCTGCTTTTTCCCCCCCCTTTTGCCCCTGCCTGCTTTTTCCCCCCCCCTTTTGCCCCTGCCTGCTTTTCCCCCCCCTTTTGCCCCTGCCTGCTTTTCCCCCCCCCTTTTGCCCCTGCCTGCTTTTCCCCCCCTTTTGCCCCTGCCTGCTTTCCCCCTTTGCCCCTGCCTGCTTTCCCCCCCTTTTGCCCCTGCCTGCTTTCCCCCCCCTTTGCCCCTGCCTGCTTTCCCCCCTTTTGCCCCTGCCTGCTTTTTCCCCCCTTTTGCCCCTGCCTGCTTTTTCCCCCCCCCTTTTGCCCCTGCCTGCTTTTTCCCCCCCCTTTTGCCCCTGCCTGCTTTTTCCCCCCCCCTTTTGCCCCTGCCTGCTTTTTCCCCCCCCCTTTTGCCCCTGCCTGCTTTTTCCCCCCCTTTTGCCCCTGCCTGCTTTTTCCCCCCCTTTTGCCCCTGCCTGCTTTTTCCCCCCCCTTTTGCCCCTGCCTGCTTTTTCCCCCCCCCTTTTGCCCCTGCCTGCTTTCCCCCCGCCCCCAGTGCCTTGCTGCCCCTGCTGCTCCAGGAGCTGTGTGGACTCTCTCTCTCCCCCCCAGGTTACAAACACCTCTTCCAGCCCGTCATCAACCAGGTTGTGGATTACTACCAGCCCACCTGCATAGTGCTCCAGGTGAGGAAGCCAGCCCCTGGGGGCACAGGGATGGAAGGGAAGGCAGGGAGAGCCTTTCCCAGGGGATGGAAGGGAAAGGCTCTCTCCTTCCCCAGGCTCTCCCTGCCTTCCCTTCCATCCCCAGGGATGGATTTTTAGCCTTCTTGGGACCTAGCTGAGCTTCTCCCTCTACCCCCTGATGAAGCAGAGTGCCCAGGGGGTGGGGATGCTGATGAGTGCCTGGAAAACCATCCCTCCACAGCCAAAATTAAGTGGTGGGGGGTTTCTTTCCCCCTGTTTCCCCAGTGTGGTGCTGATTCTCTGGGTTGTGACCGTCTGGGTTGCTTCAACCTCAGTATAAGAGGACATGGGTGAGTACAGCCTCTCCTCTTTGCCCTACCCAGCTGGTTTTTGGGTGGGATTTTTTGGGATGGTAAGAGAGGTGTGGGGAGGGGGATGTTGGAGTCAGGCTGTGTGTGGCTCAGAGTAGCTTCAGGCTCCCTGGGTGGAAGCCCTGAACCCCTGAATACATCCCCCCAGCCATGGTGATGATGGTTGGGTGCCTGGCAGCATTGCTCCACTCCCCAGCTCTGGCTTGTGGTGGGTTGGTTGTTGTATTTGGGGGTTTGTTTTTTTTTTTAGGGAGTGTGTGGAGTATGTGAAGAGCTTCAACATCCCCTTGCTGGTACTGGGAGGAGGTGGCTACACAGTCCGCAACGTGGCACGATGCTGGTGAGTCTCTGCTCTGCTTTGGGGAGCAGTTAAGCAGCTGTTGGGGGCTTTGGCCCTGCACACACCCATGTTAGGGGGTTGGGGGTTGGTTTTTTTTTTGTGGCCTGAGCTCCTCTCACTCCTTGTTTTCAGGACTTATGAAACATCCTTGCTTGTAGATGAAGCAATCAGTGAGGAGCTCCCCTACAGTGGTAAGTTGGACTTCCAGGGTTGGGTTTTTATTTCCCTCATTACCTAAATCACTACCAACCAAAGACTTAACACTCCTGTTCTGCATGGAGAAGAGCAGGGCCAAGGCCACAGCCTTTTCTGACCTTGGAGATGACCGTAGTTGTCCCCTGCCACCCACTCACAGGGCAAACACTGTGTCACTAAACCAGGATCAGCTCCTGAGCATCCCTCCGCTCCCTCCCTCCTGGGTCATTCCTTAGGGATGCAGAGCTTTCCATCACTCTGCTCCTCAGGGGCTGCTCACCCTTGGCTCAGGGAGAAGAGGGGGGGCAGTGAGCTGTGTGCTGGGCTGCTCCCTGCTCTGACCCTCCTGCTCCTTCCCTCACAGAGTACTTCGAGTACTTCGCTCCAGACTTCACCCTCCACCCCGACGTCAGCACCAGGATTGAAAACCAGAACTCCAGGCAGGTGGGTGCTGGCAGCCTGGCTGCAGTGTCCCAGAGCCCTCTCCTTCATGGGCCACCCTCTGAACAAGGTCAAACCCAGGCAAGGACTCCCCTCCTGGGGCAGAAAGCTGGCAGAAGCTGAGCAGGACCTGTCCTCTGGCATGTCAGAAAGTCTCCCAGCCTTTGAGAACCTCCCTGGGTTGTCTCTGCTTTCTGTGTCCTGGAGTATCACTGATGGATCACACTCTTCCACCTCCTCTGCTGTGATCAAAGAGCCCTCTGCATGCATGTTATCTCCTGCCCAACCCATAAATGGCCCAGGCAGGAAGCAGTGCTCAAGGTTGAGGCTCAGTGTAGCCCCCCAACTCTCTCTCTCTTGCTTGCTTTTTGCTCTGCAGTACTTGGATCAGATCAGGCAGACCATCTTTGAGAACCTGAAGATGCTGAACCATGCTCCCAGCGTGCAGATCCACGATGTCCCTTCTGACTTGCTCAGCTACGACCGCGCGGAGGAGCCTGACCCAGAGGAGAGAGGGTCTGAGGAGAACTACAGCAGGTACCAGGTCTTCTTCTGGAGAAGTGGGCTTCCCTCTCTGTCCCTGCCTGGATGGGCATACTGGAGAAGGTCACTTTTTGAGTCTGAGCTGGGGCCCCAACACAAGGAAGGTGTGGGGCAGCTGGGGGAGGTGGCAGGCAGCAAGGAGAGGCTGGGATGGGATCTGAGGGGCTACAGGAGGGAACCCAGTGGGTCCAGCCATAGATCCAGGCTGGGAGAAGAGCTGCTGGGGAGCAGCCCTGAGGAGAAGGACTTGGGGATTGTGGTAGATAAACTTCCCATGAGCCAGGAGTGGTTCCTGAAGCTGGGAAGGGAGATGGGATCCTGGGCTCCATCAGCAGAGGGGTGGCAGCAGGAACAGGGAGGGGATTGTCCCTCTCTGCTCTGCCCTGGGGAGGCCCCAGCTGGAGTCCTGTGTCCAGAGCTGGGGCCCCAGGACAAGGGAGATGTGGGGCTGTTGGAGAGGGGTCAGAGGAGCCAGGGAGATGCTCAGAGGGCTGGAGCAGCTCCCCTGTGGAGAGAGGCTGAGGGAGCTGGGCTGGGTCAGCCTGGAGAAGAGAAGGCTGTGGGGGGACCTCATTGCAGCCTGCCAGTCCCTGAAGGGAGCAGAGGAACAGGAGGGGAATCAGCTTGTTCAAGGGCAGAGCCTGGCAGGACAAGGGGCTGGAGTGAAGCTGGAGGAGGGAAGGGGGAGAGGAGAGATTGGGGGGAAGTTCTGTGCAGAGAGAGTGGTGAGGGGCTGGAAGGGGCTGCCCAGAGAGGGGGTGGGTGCCCCGTCCCTGGGGGTGTTCAAGGCCAGGTTGGATGGGGCCCTGGGCACCCTTGTGTAGCTCCAGGCCTGGAGGTTGGTGTCCCTGCCTGTGGCAGGGGGTTGGAGCTCTGGGACCCTTGGGGTCCCTCCCAACCCAGCCCAGGCTGGGATTCTGGTGTATCCAGGGAGCCCCTCTCTAGCAGTGTGTGTGGTCTCCTCACATCACATTCCAGGGGGTGTCTGGGTGTGGGGGGCACCTTCTGACCTTGACCAGCGTGACCTGGGTGCTGTTCCCTGCCCCTGGGGTGCTGGCACTCTCCTCCCTGGATGGTGATTGATCTTTTTCCCCCCCTCCCCCAGGCCTGAAGCTGCCAACGAGTTTTACGATGGTGACCACGACAACGACAAGGAGAGCGACGTGGAGATCTGAGGGCTCCGGATGGGGCTCTGGCCTCTGGGGGAGGGTCCCACGCTGGATGTGGGTGCTTGGAGCAGGCTCACTGGGCTGCAGAGGAGCCTGGCAGCCTTCCCTTCCCGTGGGAAGCAGCAGCACCCCCTACTGTGGGCTGGAGAGGTTTGGGAGAGGTGGAATACATTCCTGACCCTGTCCCCGTGTGTCCCGGCTCCCCCTGTCCCCCCTCTGGGAAAGGGAGGGGGATGGTCACGGGCAGACCTGCGCTGTGCTGGCTCCACCTCTGCCTGTCTGTCCTGTCCTGTCCCTCACCTCCTGCAACTCCCATGTGGGCTTCTGCCAGCAAGGTGGGAGCTGGAGCAGCTGTGCTGCCCTCTCCCCCTCTCCTCAGCACCCCTCTCCCCCTCTCCTCAGCACCCCTGGATCCTGCTCTCCCCCTCTCCTCAGCACCCCTCTCCCCCTCTCCTCAGCACCCCTCTCCCCCTCTCCTCAGCACCCCGTGGATCCTGCTCCCCCCTCTCCTCAGCACCCCGTGGATCCTGCTCCCCCCTCTCCTCAGCACCCCTGGATCCTGCTCTCCCCCTCTCCTCAGCACCCCTCTCCCCCTCTCCTCAGCACCCCTGGATCCTGCTCTCCCCCTCTCCTCAGCACCCCGTGGATCCTGCTCTCCCCCTCTCCTCAGCACCCCTCTCCCCCTCTCCTCAGCACCCCGTGGATCCTGCTCTCCCCCTCTCCCCCTCTCCTCAGCACCCCTGGATCCTGCTCTCCCCCTCTCCTCAGCACCCCGTGGATCCTGCTCTCCCCCTCTCCTCAGCACCCCTCTCCCCCTCCCCTCAGCACCCCATGGATCCTGCTCTCCCCCTCCCCCTCAGCACCCCTTTCCCCCTCCCCCTCAGCACCCTGTGGACCCTGCTCTCCCCCTCAGCACCCTGTGGACCCCGCTCTCCCCCTCAGCACCCCGTGGACCCCGCTCTCCCCAGCTCTGCCCTCAGGTACAGCCCAACCCTTGCACTGGGGAGCTGCCTCCTGCTGCCCCTTCTGACCCCCTGGTACCCCCCAGCTCAAGGAAAGCTGCTGGAGAAGGGCAGGGCCAGCTGTGGGACAGGGATGGGGGGCAGGGAGCAGGGGGCAGCTCTCTGGAGCCGGGGGGGCTGTGCAGGGCAGGGTCCTGCTCCCTTTCCCCCTGCTCCCTGGGAGCCCTTGCAGCCCCTCAGCTGCTTTGGGCTGAACTTCCCTGCTTGTTTTTGTTCTGGGAGAGGCTGGAGCCACTGGGGAGCAGAGGTTGGAGCTGCCAAGCTCAGGAGGGTACCTTGCACCCCTCCTCTACCCTCCCCATCCACCTTTCAGTGTGGCAGCAGGAGCCTTGGGGGGGGGGGGGGGCAGCTGCTTCCTCCACACCCCCAACCCCCCCATGGTGTTGCCCTCACCCAGCAGAGGTTTCTCAGCCACCCCTCCAGTCCCAAACCCTCCTGCTCCATCTCCTGAGCCATCACCTGGTCCCTGCTGTGGTTTGGGGAGGTGGGATGGATGGAGCCCCCCCTCTCTGTGCTGCTCTGCTTCCTGATGGCTTTAAACATTAAAAGAGGCAGTATTTTCTTACCTGACCTGGTGGTTGCCTGTTTCCTGCTCACACCTCTTTGGGTTCCTGGCCTCCTAAGGGACACAGGGCAGAGTCTGGGCTGGAAGGAGAAGGTTCAGCCCCAGCCTGTGATGAGACCAACCCTGAGTTCCCCTCACAGGTGGACGAGGGGCTTGGGGGATGCTCCTCAACCTGTCCAAGGCCAGTAGAACCTCTGAAGGGATGAAGGAAGAAGAAACTCCTCCTGTAAATCCCTTTCAACACCCCAGCTGCTCTGGGAAGAGCAGGGTGCTGCTTGAACCCCTGTGATGGTGGGGGGGGTGCCTCTGCTTTGGGGAGGGGTGCCTCTGCTTTGGGGAGGGGCTGGCATCAGCCTCAGGGTGGGTTTGGGGCAGGGTGCAGAGCTGCTGCTGGACACCAGGTGGCACCTGGATCTCTGGGCTTTGCATGGAGACAGCAAGAGGGAACCCCCAGCCCTGGCTGGGGGGGGTTTGGGGGGGCAGCAGAGCCCTGGCTGTGCTCTCAGGGAGCCCCAGGGGTGCCAGTGCGAGTCAGGAGCCAGAGGAGCCCATCAGGGGCGCAGAGTCTGTTCCCTGCTGCCTGTCTGCACCTCTCCTGCCCTTCAGCTTCTGCACTGGCCCAGCAGCTCCTCTGGCACCAAGGGTGGCTGCTCTGCTGAGCAGAGCTGTGGCCAGGGCAGCACAGCCCCTCCTCCAGCAGCAGAGCAGCCCTGTCCCCCACAGACCCTCTCCAGGGGTGCCCAGAGCAGCCCTGTCCCCCACAGACCCTCTCCAGGGGTGCCCAGAGCAGCCCTGTGCCCCAGAGATCCTCTGTGGGTGCCCAGAGCAGCCCTGACCCCCACAGACCCTCTCCAGGGGTGCCCAGAGCAGCCCTGTGCCCCAGAGATCCCCTCTGTGGGTGCCCAGAGCAGCCCTGACCCCCACAGACCCTCTCCAGGGGTGCCCAGAGCAGCCCTGTGCCCCAGAGATCCCTCTGTGGGTGCCCAGAGCAGCCCTGACCCCCACAGACCCTCTCCAGGGGTGCCCAGAGCAGCCCTGTGCCCCAGAGATCCCCTCTGTGGGTGCCCAGAGCAGCCCGGACCCCCACAGACCCTCTCCAGGGGTGCCCAGAGCAGCCCTGTGCCCCAGAGATCCCCTCTGTGGGTGCCCAGAGCAGCCCTGTCCCCCACAGACCCTCTCCAGGGGTGCCCAGAGCAGCCCTGTGCCCCAGAATCCCTCTGTGGGTGCCCAGAGCAGCCCTGTCCCCACAGACCCTCTCAGGGTGCCCAGAGAGGGCTGTGAGCCCTGAGGAGCGGAGCCACCGCTGCCCTGGGGGGTGCTGGTGCTGCTGGTGCCTTGGCTTGGGGTGCTGTGGGTGCCAGCTGAGCCCAGCCCAGCTCTAGGGTGCAGCCCTGGGGTGCAGCTCCTGCCTGTCCCAGGCTGCTGCCTCTTGCACAAGAGCCCTTTCAGGTGTTCCTGGGGGCTGGGGGGTGGGGATGTGGTGCTTGCTGGGGGGATACTGGTGGGGGCACCCTGTAGCATCCAGGGTGCCCATGCTGGGTATGTGGTGTTTGCTGGGGGATACTGGTGGGGGGCACCCTGTAGCACCCCTCTGCCCATGCTGGGTATGTGGTGCTTGCTGGGGGGATACTGGTGCTTGCTGGGGGGGATACTGGGGGGATACTGGGGGGCACCCTGTAGCATCCCGGGTGCCCATGCTGGCACAGCAGTGCTGGGCAGTGATTTTTCTCTGTGGTTGGAGATTCGAGGGGTTCCAAGGTGACCCCCCCCCCCAATGTTAGTGCCAGGGGTGCCCTAGGGATGTGTGCCTTCTTGGGGGGAGTTAGGGGGTTCTGGCTGGGGAAACCAGTGGAGGGGGGTGTTCTGCGTGCGCTCCCCCATCCCTGCGCCCTGCCGTCCCGGGGTGCCCGTGCAGTACCGCTCGCAGCCGGCAGATGCGCGCAGTTGAGCCGCGCTGGCTGCGCGCCCGGCGGATGAGCTCAGCGGGGCGGGATTGGCCGAGGGGATCAGCTGCTTCCCTGACGCGGGATGACGCGCTCCCGCATCCCCCATCCCCCCCCCCTCCTACCCCTCCTACCCCCCCCCGTGACCTCCTTTTCCAGACAAAGGGAGGAAGTGATGCCCGTGCGCACATCCTGTCCTGCGCTGCTGGACACCCCAGACCCCCCTCCCCCTCCCTCCCCCCATCCCTTTCCCCCTCCCCCCTGCTTGTGCATCCCCCCCCCCCTCTCCTATCCCCTTCCCCCTCCCTCCCCCTCCCATCCCCTCTCCCATCCCCTTCCCCCTCCCCCCTTGCTTGTGCATCATCCCCCCCCATCCCCTCCCCCTGCTTGTGCATCATCCCCCCTGCCCCCCCATCCCTTTCCCCCTCCCTCCCCCTCCCATCCCCTTCTCCCTCCCCCCGCTTGTGCATCATCCCCCCCTCCCATCCCCTCCCCTCTCCCCCTGCTTGTGCATCCCCCCATCCCCTTCCCCTCCCCCCTCTCCCCTCCCCCCTGCTTGTGCATCATCCCCCCCTCCCATCCCCTCCCCCTCTCCCCCTGCTTGTGCATCCCCCCATCCCCTTCCCCTCCCCTCCCATCCCCTCCCCCTGCTTGTGCATCATCCCCCCCCTCCCATCCCCTCCCCCCTGCTTGTGCATCATCCCCCTCCCCCCTCTCCCCTCCCCCTCCCCCCCCCCCCGGCCTCACTCTGACCCTGGAGAGAGCAGCTCCCCCTCCCTCCCCAGGAGCCTGCAGGAGCCGTGCCTGGCACAGGACCAGCCCTGAGGAAAGGGGGGGTCCCTCCATCTTTTGCTGGGGGGAAAGGGAGATGGCAAGGAGAAACCCCCCTGCCTTGGCACACAGAGGCAGCCTTACCCCTCCCCACACACCCCCCACCCCCTTCCTCAGCCTTTTGGGTGCTTGGCACCCAGCTGCCCCCCAGCAGCACCCAGCAGCACCCAGCTGCCCCCAGCAGCCCCCAGCAGCACCCAGCAGCACCCAGCAGCACCCAGCTGCCCCCCAGCAGCACCCAGCTGCCCCCCAGCAGCACCCAGCAGCACCCAGCTGCCCCCAGCTGCCCCCAGCAGCACCCAGCAGCACCCAGCAGCACCCAGCTGCCCCCAGCTGCCCCCAGCAGCACCCAGCAGCACCCAGCTGCCCCCAGCTGCCCCCAGCAGCACCCAGCAGCACCCAGCAGCACCCAGCTGCCCCCAGCTGCCCCCAGCAGCACCCAGCAGCACCCAGCAGCACCCAGCTGCCCCCAGCTGCCCCCAGCAGCCCCCAGCAGCACCCAGCAGCACCCAGCAGCACCCAGCTGCCCCCCAGCAGCACCCAGCAGCACCCAGCTGCCCCCAGCTGCCCCCAGCAGCACCCAGCAGCACCCAGCAGCACCCAGCTGCCCCCAGCTGCCCCAGCAGCACCCAGCAGCACCCAGCTGCCCCCAGCTGCCCCCAGCAGCACCCAGCAGCACCCAGCAGCACCCAGCTGCCCCCAGCTGCCCCCAGCAGCACCCAGCAGCACCCAGCTGCCCCCAGCTGCCCCCAGCAGCCCCCAGCAGCACCCAGCAGCACCCAGCAGCACCCAGCTGCCCCCCAGCAGCACCCAGCTGCCCCCAGCAGCACCCAGCAGCACCCAGCTGCCCCCAGCTGCCCCCAGCAGCACCCAGCAGCACCCCAGCAGCACCCAGCTGCCCCCCAGCAGCACCCAGCAGCACCCAGCTGCCCCCCAGCAGCACCCAGCAGCACCCAGCTGCCCCCAGCAGCACCCAGCAGCACCCAGCTGCCCCCAGCAGCACCCAGCTGCCCCCCAGCAGCCCCCAGCAGCCCCCAGCTGCCCCCAGCAGCCCCCAGCAGCACCCAGCTGCCCCCCAGCAGCCCCCAGCACCAGGCCCTGGCTCCCCCAGAGCTCTGCCCATCCCTCCTGCCCTGCAGCAGCACCACAGCCTGGGGTCCACCCTGCTGTCTCCCCTTCCCAGGCTGAGTCACTCAGGGTGTGCTGGGAAAACACCCACTTTTAGGAGCCCCAAAGCTCCATTTTCCAAGGATTTCAAGGTCTTTTTCCCAGCCCCCCCATGGCTCATGCTGCAGCAATGCCTGTTCCTCAGCCCACCCTGGGGCTGGTCCCCCCCTCCCCAAAAGGCAGCTCTGACCCACTCAGCTCCCTGCTGTCCCTTGCTTGTCTCCTGCCATGCCACGGGGATGTGCCCATCATTGTATTGATTATTGATGCTTTGGGTTTGGTTTTGCAGCCACAAAAAGGACAGGGGATAGAAAATCCCAACCTCCCTGGGGGTCCCATCCTGGGCATCACACCCTCCACCTGCACCCCAGGGGTGCTGCTGTGGCAGGAGCATCAGCACAGAGCTCCAGCTCTGGGGTCAGCATCACCCTGAGCCCCCAAAAAGGACTTTTCTCTCCCAAAAAAGGCCCTAAAGGGTGTTGCTGTTGTTAGTTCTGTGGCCAGTGGGGCTTTCTTGGGATTCTTTGTGGCTGATGGGGGGGAGCTGCTGGAGAGGAGCTCTGGGGAGAAGGACCTGGGGGTGCTGGTGGGTGACAGGGTGGCCATGAGCCAGCAGTGTGTCCTGGGGCTGAGAGAGACAATGGGATCCTGGGGGCATCAGGAGGAGTGTGGGCAGCAGGTCACAGGAGGGGATCCTCCCCTCTGCTCTGCCCTGCTCAGGCCCCACCTGGAGTGTTGTGGCCAGTGCTGGGCTCCCTGGGATCAAAGGGACAGGGATCCCCTGGAGAGAGTCCAGAGGAGGGACAGGGAGATGCTGAAGGGCCTGGAGCATCTCCCCTGGGAGGAAAGGCTGAGGGAGCTGGGGCTGTTCAGCCTGGGGAGAAGAGACTGAGAGGGGATCTGATCACTGGGGATCAAGAGCTGAAGGTGGGACACAGGGGGACATGGGCAACCTCTGCTCAGGGTCTGGGGACAGGACAGGGGGATGGGCTCTGGAGCCCAGGGAGAGAAGACTAAGGGGGACCTAATTAATGTCTATAATTATCTTAAGCAGGGGATGCAGGGGGAATGGGCAGCCCCTTCTCAGTGTCTGTGGGGACAGGACAAGGGGGGATGGGCTCAAGTTGGAGCCCAGGGAGTTCCACCCCAACCTGGGGAAGAACTTTTCCCCAGTGAGGGTGAGGGAGCCCTGGGCCAGGCTGCCCAGGGGGTGTGGAGTCTCCTTCTCTGGAGAGATCCCAGCCCTGTGTGCCCTGTCCTAGGGACCCTGCTCTGGCAGGGGGTTGGACCCCATGGGGCTCTGGGGGTCCCTTCCCACCCCTGGGACTCTGGGATTCTCTGATCTTAAATGCTGGTACCCAGAGCCAGCACTTGCCAGGCTCTGCCCTTGCAGGGTGGGTGGGTGCTGCTGTGGTGGGAGCTGGGCACCCTGTTTCTCCCCAGTTACCTGCTGTCCCCTGCACACTGCTTCCTCCCTGTCTTGGCTCTTTCAGGGGCTTGGAATTAGTTTTGGGGGGATTGGAGTTACTTTTTGGGGGGTTGGAATTAGTTTTTGGGGGCTTGGAGTTAGTTTTTGGGGGTTTCAGTTAGTTTTGGGGGGTTGGAGTTAGTGTTTGGGGGGTTGGAGTTAATTTGGGGGGGTTGGAGTCAGTTTTTTGGGGGGTGGAATTAGTTTTTGGGGGGTTTGAGTTAGTTTTTGGGGGGGTTGAATTAGTTTTTGGGGGGGTTGAGTTAGTTTTTGGGGGGTGGAATTAGTTTTTGGGGGTTTGGAGTTAGTTTGGGGGGGTTGGAGTTACTTTTTGGGGGGGTTGAATTAGTTTTTGGGGGCTTGGAGTTAGTTTTTGGGGGATTGGAGTTACTTTTGGGGGGGTTTGAACTAGTTTTTGGGAGGTTTCAGTTAGTTTTGGGGGATTGGAGTTAGTTTTTGGAGGTTGGAACTAGGTTTTGGGGGTTGGAATTAGTTTTTGGGGGGTTGGAGTCAGTTTTGGGGGGTTGGACAGGCAGAACACCCCTGTTTTGATACCTTAACCTCTTCCCCTAAGCACTGTGAGTGCAACACAGTGAGAGGCAGCAGAGTGGATGTGGGGGAGGTGGGAGAAGGAAGAGGGGTGCTCAGAGTGGGGGGGTCCCCAAACCTGCTGAAGGCTTTTCCAAGGGAATATTTTGCCTGGAAATCACCCAGTTGGGGCTGGATGGAGGCTTCTTTTTATTGTCTGTGGGGCTGGAGAGCTGCTTGGCCCCCCCCCAGCCCATTCCTCCAGCCTCCCACCCCCCCCCAGCCCCCTCCTCCAGCCTCCCACCCCCCCCAGCCCCCTTCTCCAGCCTCCCACCCCCCTCAGCCCCCTTCTCCAGCCTCCCCCCACCCCCCAGCCCCCTTCTCCAGCCTCCCCCCCCTTCTCCATCCCTGTTCATCGGGCACCAGAGGGAGCTCACGCATCGCTGTGCACATCCTCCTCCTCCTCCTCCTCCTCCTCCTCCTCAGCCATCTTAGGCAGCATCTTCCCCCCCTCTCCCCCCCCCGGACTCCATTTTACGGGGCTGACGCAGGAAATAAAAGGGGTTTGGGGAAAGGAAAGGAGGGTGGAAGGCGGGGGAGGGGGTGGGGGAAGGGGGTTTTGGGGGTGTAGAGGGGGGGTGGGGAGAGGGATGCGCAAAGGCAGAGCTTGGAGAGGCAGCGATGCCCCGGCTGGTACCCAGGGGGATGCAGAGTAAGGGGTGTTCAGGGTTGGGGGGGGGATGTGTGTGTGTAGGGGGGTGGGTGTGTGGGGGGAGGGGGTGTCCTGCAGAAAGGGCTGGTATTTGAGATGAAATGCTGCTGGGAGTACCCCCGAGGCTGGGCAGTGCCCCCCACCCCCACCCCTCTCTCCCCATCCCACCCCCATCCCAGGATGCCCCATCCCTGCAGGAGGCTGAGCAGACACCCCCCCTCCCCTCCCCTCCCCAAACTCCTGGAAGCAGGATGCAGCCAAGGTTTCTTTCCCTGCCGAGCTCCTCCTGTCCCAGCTGCCCAGCTGACAGAGACTTTCCTGTTCCCTTTGTTCAGGCCCCTCAGATCTATTTTTGCTCTCTTGCTCTGCTTGCTTCCCCCCTTTCTTTATCTCCCTTCTTCCTTCTCTTTTCTTCCTTCTCTTTCTTTCCCTCTTTCTCTCTCCTTCTCCTTCTCCTTCTCCTTCTCCTTCTCCTTCTCCTTCTCCTCCTCCTTCCCTTTCTCCTTCTCCTTCTCCTTCTCCTTCCCCTTCTCCTTCCCCTTCTCCTTCTCCCTCTCCTTCTCCTTCTCCTTCTCCTTCTCCTTCTCCTTCTCCTTCTCCTTCTCCTTCTCCTTCTCCTTCTCCTTCTCCTTCTCCTTCTCCTTCTCCTTCTCCTTCTCCTTCTCCTCCTCCTTCCCTTTCTCCCTCTCCTTCCCCTTCTCCTTCCCCTTCTCCTTCCCCTTCTCCTTCCCCTTCTCCTTCTCCCTCTCCTTCTCCTTCTCCTTCTCCTTCTCCTTCTCCTTCTCCTTCTCCTTCTCCTTCTCCTTCTCCTTCTCCTTCTCCTTCTCCTTCTCCTTCTCCTTCCCCTTCTCCTTCTCCCTCTCCCTCTCCTTCTCCTTCTCCCTCTCCTTCTCCTTCTCCTTCTCCCTCTCCTTCTCCTTCTCCCTCTCCTTCTCCTTCTCCCTCTCCTTCTCCTTCTCCTTCTCCTTCTCCTTCCCCTTCTCCTTCCCCTTCTCCTTCCCCTTCTCCTTCCCCTTCTCCTTCTCCCTCTCCTTCTCCTTCTCCTTCTCCTTCTCCTTCCCCTTCTCCTTCCCCTTCTCCTTCCCCTTCTCCTTCTCCCTCTCCTTCTCCTTCTCCTTCTCCTTCTCCTTCTCCTTCTCCTTCTCCTTCTCCTTCTCCTTCTCCTTCTCCTTCTCCTTCTCCTTCTCCTTCTCCTCCTCCTTCCCTTTCTCCTTCTCCTTCTCCTTCTCCTTCCCCTTCTCCTTCCCCTTCTCCTTCCCCTTCTCCTTCTCCCTCTCCTTCTCCTTCTCCTTCTCCCTCTCCTTCTCCTTCTCCTTCTCCTTCTCCTTCTCCTTCTCCTTCTCCTTCTCCTTCTCCTTCTCCTTCTCCTTCTCCTTCTCCCTCTCCTCCCTCTCCCTCTCCCTCTCCCTCTCCCTCTCCCTCTCCCTCTCCTTCTCCTTCCCCTTCTCCTTCTCCCTCTCCTTCTCCTTCTCCCTCTCCTTCTCCTTCTCCTTCTCCTTCTCCTTCTCCTTCTCCTTCTCCTTCCCCTTCTCCTTCTCCTTCTCCTTCTCCTTCCCCTTCTCCTTCTCCCTCTCCTTCTCCTTCTCCTTCTCCCTCTCCTTCTCCTTCTCCTTCTCCTTCTCCCTCTCCTTCTCCTTCCCCTTCTCCTTCTCCCTCTCCTTCTCCTTCTCCTTCTCCTTCTCCTTCTCCTTCTCCTTCTCCTTCTCCTTCTCCTTCTCCTTCCCCTTCTCCTTCTCCCTCTCCTTCTCCTTCTCCTTCTCCTTCTCCTTCTCCCTCTCCTTCTCCTTCCCCTTCTCCTTCTCCTTCTCCTTCTCCCTCTCCTTCTCCTTCTCCCTCTCCTTCTCCTTCTCCTTCTCCTTCTCCCTCTCCCTCTCCTTCTCCTTCTCCTTCTCCTTCTCCTTCTCCTTCTCCTTCTCCTTCTCCTTCTCCTTCTCCTTCTCCTTCTCCTTCTCCTTCTCCTTCTCCCTCTCCTCCTCCCTCTCCCTCTCCCTCTCCCTCTCCCTCTCCCTCTCCCTCTCCCTCTCCCTCTCCCTCTCCCTCTCCTTCTCCTTCTCCTTCTCCTTCTCCTTCCCTTTCTCCTTCCCTTTCTCCTTCCCTTTCTCCTTCCCTTTCTCCTTCCCTTTCCCTCTCCTTCCCTTTCTCCCTCCTTCCCTTTCCCTCTCTCTTTTTCTTTCTTTCTTTCCCCCCTTGGCTTGTTTTTGGTTTTTTACCCCCCCTTTTCCCCTCCTGCCCCAGCACCCTGGGGAGGGTGGGTTGTTGCCCTGGGTTCCTCACCAACCAACCCTGGCAGCAGCAGCAGCAGCAGCACCTCTCCCAGCTGCCCGAGGAGCCCCAGGAGAGCTGCCAGCAGCTGCTCTGGAGTAACCCTGGGCAGAGTCTCTGTTGGCAGCACCCAGTTTATCCAGCTCCTCACCACATCCTTGGGGTTGTGCAATGACAGGCTCTGGGCTGAGCAGGCATCTCCCAGCCCAGGCTCTGGGGCAAACCCTCAGAGGCTTCTCCAGCACTGAACTTCCCCAAACCAACCGAGGAAGGATGCTGCAGGCTCAGAGATGGGTGATGGGGGTGGGTGGCAAGCACAGTCAGCTCCCAGGCACTGCCTCTTGCACAGCACATCCCTCCAGGACAGGAGATGGCTTTGTGAACCTCTGGAAGGCTAGGGGGTTGGGGGGTTTTCTTATTTTGGGGGGGTGTTTTTCAGGCTAAGGAGTGCAGTTTAGGGGTTTTCTTTTTTTTGGGGGGGGGAGCATCTGTTGCCTGAGAACTGAGCTGCTCAGTCCTCCCTCCTCACCCTTCCAGGCAGCAAGTGGATTGAACCAAGCAAACCAGCTCCAAAACCTGAGGTGACCTGGCTGTGTCACAGCATCCCAGGATCCCAGGGGATGGGAAGGGACCTCCAGAGCCAATCCAGGGGCTCTGGACCCTCATCCAGACAAACAGAGATTGAACTAGCACCTACCCTTGCAGAAGCATCACCCTCTGGTGATGCTCCACTCCAGGCTCTTTGCAATCTCTCAGTGTTTTCTCTGCCTGGCCTCACACAGAGGAGGATGAGACAGGCTGACGTGCTCAGAAATTCACCCCCAGGACCCGGTGCTGCTGGGAAACACCAATCACAGCAGGAAAAGCTTCTTTTTGGGGGGGTGAGGGGGGTAAGAAGAGGAAGAAGAGAGAAAAGGGGAAGGGAAAAAACTCTCCTCGGTGGCCACTTGGGAAGAGTCTCCCTGATAAACACTTTCTCCTGGGCAGCAAAAAGTCCCCCAAGTACTTTTCCTCCTGTAAATTGTCAATCCTTTGGCCCAGGGAGCTGCCTTTGATGTGCAGGCACTGAAGGGCTAATTGCCCATTAAGCCCAGCCCTGCCCCCCTTGGGTGATGTTTAGTGATTGCTTTCATGACCTGGGTCTCCTGGAGTCACCTCCCAGGGGTTAGAGAGCCCAGCACCAAGCAGGGGCAGGGAAAGGAAGATCAGCTCTCCCCATCAGCGGTAATTAGCTGCTCTCAGTCTAATTGCTGCAACACAACAGACCTGGGCTGGTTTGGGGCGGGGCGGGGGGGGGGGGAAATTGGGGGGTCACAGCACTGCGGGCTCAGGGCTGGGTTTAGGTCTCCTTGGGAGCAGGAAGGTCTTTACCCACCCTGGAGGAAGGTAACTCTCAGAGGTCCCAGGGGTTGGAAGGGACCTCCAGAGATGGAGTCCAACCCCCTGCCAAAGCAGGGTCCCTAGGACAGGGCACACAGGGCTGGGATCTCTCCAGAGAAGGAGACTCCACACCCCCTGGGCAGCCTGGCCCAGGGCTCCCTCACCCTCACTGGGGAAAAGTTCTTCCCCAGGTTGGTGCAGAACTTCCTCTGCTCCAACTTGAGCCCATCCTCCGTTGTCCTGTCCCCACAGACACTGAGAAGGGGCTGCCCATTCCCCCTGCATCCCCTGCTTAGGATAATTATAGACATTAATTAGGTCCCCCCTTAGTCTTCTCTTCTCCAGGCTGAACAGCCCCAGCTCCCTCAGCCTTTCCTCACAGGGGAGATGCTCCAGGCCCTTCATCCTCTCCCTGTCCCTCCTCTGGCCTCTGGCTCTGGTTGAGCCTCTCCAGGAGGAGCCATGGCTCACACTGGGGCTTCTGGATGAGGGGAGAAGCAAGGCAGCACCCTTTGCCCCAAGCCCAGGGGACAGGGAACAGGGAGGGGTGGGGGTGAGGTTTGACCATCTCAATCCTGCAGCTGGGATCCCAAATCCCAGCTGACTTCAGGAACTGGGACCTGGGAGGGGGTGAAAATAAACAGATAATACATGACAATAGCAGCATTGTTGTGTAACAAGGGGGCTGCTGCCCAGGGAGGTGCTAAACGTCCTGAGAGCTGCTGTGGTGTCTGGGGGTAGCCAGAGGAGGAGCTTTTCCTTTAAATATCCTAAGCCAAAGCTGCCTTTGTTTGTCAGCCTGTGCCTGGATGAAAATAGGTCAGTGATTCTGGGTTGGCAGCAGCCAGGCTGGCTGCTCACTGGCCCCAGGGTGGCAGCAGGAGGACGCGTGGAGCAGCAGCACAGCCATAGGCCACCGCCCAGGGAGGGATGCTGGTCAGCCCCCAGTGAGGGATGCTGGTCATCTCCCAGGGAGGGATGCTGGTCAATCTGGGGAAGAAGTTCTTCCCCAGATTGGGGGGAACTCCCTGTGCTCCAACTTGAGCCCATCCCCCCTTGTCCTGTCCCCACAGACCCTGAGCAGAGGCTGCCCATGTCCCCCTGTGTCCCACCCTTCAGCTCTTGATCCCCAGGGATCAGATCCCCTCTCAGTCTCTTCTCCCCAGGCTGAACAGCCCCAGCTCCCTCAGCCTTTCCTCCCAGGGGAGATGCTCCAGGCCCTTCAGCATCTCCATAGCCTCCTCTGGACTCTCTCCAGGAGATCCCTGTCCCTTTGATCCCAGGGAGCCCAGCACTGGACACAACACTCCAGGTGGGGCCTGAGCAGGGCAGAGCAGAGGGGGAGGATCCCCTCCTGTGACCTGCTGCCCACACTCCTCCTGATGCCCCCAGGATCCCATTGTCTCTCTCAGCCCCAGGACACACTGCTGGCTCATGGCCACCCTGTCACCCACCAGCACCCCCAGGTCCTTCTCCCCAGAGCTCCTCTCCAGCAGCTCCCCCAGCCTGTCCTGATTCCAGCAGTTATTCCTGCCCAGGAGCCAGACTCTCCCCTTGCTCTTGTTGAACCCCATCTGGTGTCTCCCTGCCCAGCTCTCCAGCCTGGCCAGGTCTCTCTGGATGGCAGCGCAGTGTCCTGTGTGCCACCCACTCCTCCCAGCTCTGGATCATCAGGTACTTGCTCAGGGGGGATGCTGTTCCCTATGATAAAGCTGCTTTCTCTACAGGCCTCAGCCTCTTTGGGATGCAGGTAATAAAGCTGGCACTGAGCTGACAGCCCAAAGGGAATCACTGCTGCCCAAGCAGGGTAAAGACCTTGGTAAGGTTATTGTTGTTCTGAGAAATGAAGCACAGAAGTTCCATGCATCACTGGTGGGTGGTAAGGATGCCAAAACCCTTCTCAGGAAGCAGGATGAGGGAGAGAAGGAGCACACACAGACAAAATCCCTACTGTAAGAAAGGACCTGGGGGTCCTTTCTGCCTGACTTCATCACCCAAGGGTGGGCAGGACTGGGCTTAATGGGCAATGAGCCCTTCAGTGTCTGCACATCAAAGGCAGCTCCAGTCACCCAGATCCCAGCCCTGTGTGCCCTGTGTGCCCCTCTGATCTGAGCAAGCCACCCAGAGAGAGATGAGCCAGCACAGGGCTTGGGGTGGGCAGGTTTCTTTGGGCACAGCTGGGGTCACCCAACACAATGCAAGCTCTTCCATGCCTGTCTGAGCGCTGCTGGGAGCACTGGTCCCTCCTGGGGTCATACAGAATCCCAGAATCCCAGCCTGGGCTGGGTTGGGAGGGACCCCAAGGGTCCCAGAGCTCCAACCCCCTGCCACAGGCAGGGACACCAACCTCCAGGCCTGGAGCTACACAAGGTTGCCCAGGGCCCCAGCCAACCTGGCCTTGGACACCCCCAGGGACGGGGCACCCACCCCCTCTCTGGGCAGCCCCTTCCAGCCCCTTCTCATGTCCTGAAGGATTCCATCTCCAGGCCTTTGAAGCCCCCCCAGGGATGGTGAGCCCACCACCTCTCTGGGCCTATTCCAGCCCCTCACCACAGGCAGGGACACCAACCTCCAGGCCTGGAGCTACACAAGGTTGCCCAGGGCCCCAGCCAACCTGGCCTTGGACACCCCCAGGGATGGGGCACCCACCCCCTCTCTGTACCCTCTGAGTTGGTTTCCCAGCCACCTACATGTGGGGGTGAGGAAATACTCCTGAGGGGTGTGTGTGTGGGGGGGGGTTCAGGCAGCTGGAAGTACCCACTGCCAGGCCTTGCAGGGCCTTCTCTGCAGTCCCTGCTCTCCTCACCTGGTTCTCTCCTGCTCAGCTCCAAGGCACAAAGCTCCTGGGGCCAGAAACCACCTGAGTGAAGGTGAGATGTTTGCTGGGGACAGGAGTGGGGGTTTGGATCTCAGCTGCCCTCAGCACAGGCACTGCTGGCTCCTTGCTGTGGCTGTGGAGCATCCCACAGGGGCTTCATTTGGGGGGCTGGAGGAGAAAGCCTTGTCCTAGCAGAGCTGGGGCTGTGCAGGCTGGTGAGGGAAAGAAAGAGTGATGGGAGCCAGGGGATGTGATGCCTGGAAGGAAGGATACCTATTGTTCTGCCCTGGGATAAAAGGCTGGTGGGGCTGAGTCAGTGTGTGGGGAGGAAGGAAAACAAGAGGCAGCAGCAGGATGCTGAGTGCAGCTGTATCCGTCCCTCAGATGCAGGATGAGAGGTGGAGACTGGGGAATCTCAGGATCCCAGGGGTGGGAAGGGACCCCCAGAGCCCCATGGGGTCCCACCCTCTGCCAGAGCAGGGTCCCTAGGACAGGGCACACAGGGCTGGGATCTCTCCAGAGAAGGAGACTCCACACCCCCTGGGCAGCCTGGCCCAGGGCTCCCTCACCCTCACTGGGGAAAAGTTCTTCCCCAGATTGGGGGGAACTCCCTGGGCTCCAACTTGAGCCCATCCCCCCTTGTCCTGTCCCCTTGTGTAGCTCCAGGCCTGGAGGTTGGTGTCCCTGCCTGTGGCAGGGGGTTGGAGCTCTGGGACCTTTAGGGTCCCTCCCAACCCAGCCCAGGCTGGGATTCTGGGATTCTCTCCAGGAACCATGGTGACACCAGCTGCCGTGCATCCCAGTACTTGCACGTTCTCCAGGCAACACCTCTCCTGACAGCTCTGTCTCCTCCTCTCCTTTCTGCACCCTCCCCAGCAGCTCCCTGCCCTTCCTGCCCCAGGGAGCCCTGCACTGCACACCAGGTTCCCCATGATGCCTCCCCAGGGAGGCATGGAGGCCCCTTCCCACCTCCCTGACCTGCTCTTGATACCCCCCCCACCAGGATGCTGTTGGCTTTCTGGGCCAGGAGGGCACCTTGCTGCTCATGGCCAGCCTGTTGTCCTCCAGCACTCCCAGGTTTTCCCAGTGCAGCAGCCTGAAGCCTGGCAGTACCTGGGGTGGTGGGACAGCCTTGTGTGGACCTGGGTTCCTGTGCCCTTACCTTGGAGTGAGTAGATGCTACAGCAGCAGCTCCTATGGACACAGACCTGAAAGCCCACCCAAGTGCTAAGTGCCCTGTCTCAGCAGTCATGGTTCATCTGAATTCAACCTTCTGGGAGGCTAAGGTGCCTCCACAAGCACCCTGTGCTCTCCCCACAGCACGGGCTTTCTCCTTTAGCCCCTGCTCCCTGCTCCCCAGATGCATTCTTTGCCTCCAACATCTGGACTCACTTACTGTCCCTCTCCTTCCATTTCCTGCCTTTCTGAGTTTCCTGAAACTCATCCCCTTCTCCTGGCAGCTCCAGCTCCCCCAGTGAGATGCTGTGCAAGCTCTCTCTCCCTCCCTCTCTCCCTCCCTCCCTCCCTCCTGCTGCTCTCCTGCCCCTGAGGAGCTGCTCCTGATCCACAGCACCCCCAGATAAGGCTGCAAGACACCCCACCAACTCTACAGCCGAGCCCAGATGACCCCAAGGGCTTGCCTTGCCCTCCCCAAGACTAGCCAGCCCCCTAAATGGGTGCTCGGTGGCTGGCAGGGCTGTGTCCCACCCCTCCTCTGGGCAGAGGTCCCCCACCCTGTCATTCCTAGGTCACCCCCATAGTTTTCAGCCAGCTGCTTGATTTGCAAGTCTCAGGGTTGGGTTTGGGGTGTTTGTTCCCCACCCCCCGCCTCCTCCACCCCCCACCCCCACCCCTGAGGCTGTGGGCTTTCTGAGCCTGGAATGGAGCATCAGACCACTCTGGGTGACTCCTGGGTGCTGTTTGGCTCCTCTCCAGCCCCCCTGCTGAAAAGCAAGGTGCCCAGGGGTTCAGCTCTGAAAAGCATCGGAGGGGGAGGAGGCTGAGGGGAGAGGGAAGCCTGCCTTCCCCATCCAGTGGTTCCCCCAACCCCTGCCCCCTGTGCTGGGGTGACCCCCCAGGTGCTTGGAAACTGGGGGGCTTGGAAACCCTGAGGAATCTGAGCTTAATCAAGGGGGAAGGAGGGGGGAGGGAGGGGGAGGAAGAGGAGGAGGGAGGAAGGGAGGGAAGGGGAGGGGGAAGGGGAAGGGGGGAGATGGGGAGGGCTCAGTCACACAAGTTAATGCTTCCCAGCCCCTGGCTGGCATGTTTCCCTCTTCAGAAGGGGGTCTGGCCAGCAGCTGGGCCAGCAACTGCAGCTCTAGAACAGGGGGTTCTTTCTCTGTCAGCTTCCACCCATGGCCCCCCTCTGGCTCCTGTGGATGCTGGAGTTTCCAGGGCCCCCCCGAGTCCCTGCGACTGATTTTCCCTCCTGTACCCAGGGATGGAGTTAGATGATGATGATGATGGTGAGGAGGGGGTGTGGGGATGAAGGCAGAGCTGTTTTCTCCCTGCCCCATCCCCCCAGGCAGAGGAGAGCCTTTTCCCCAGGATCAGAGGGATGCCACAGGCAGGGACACCAACCTCCAGGCCTGGAGCTACACAAGGTTGCCCAGGGCCCCAGCCAACCTGGCCTTGGACACCCCCAGGGACGGGGCACCCACCCCCTCTCTGGGCAGCCCCTGCCAGCCCCTCCCCACTCTCTCTGCACAGAACTTCCCCCAATCTCTCCTCTCCCCCTTCCCTCCTCCAGCTTCACTCCAGCCCCCTTGTCCTGCCAGGCTCTGCCCTTGAACAAGCTGATTCCCCTCCTGTTCCTCTGCTCTCCCCTTTGTCCTGTCCTCAACCCTCTGGTCCTGCTGTCTGCCCTGTCTGTCCATCTCCCTGTCCCACCCTCAGGGACCTTTCAGAGCAGCCCAGCTCCTTCACCTGGGGCTTAGCACAACCAGATGGGGTGTGAGCAGTCAGAAAGCTCTAACAGATCCCAGTGGCTCACTGCTCTGGTCCAAACCAGCCCCCTCAAAGCTTTGAGAGCCCCCCTCCCCTTAAATCCCCCCCAGGTGAATCTGGACTGGTTTGGTGTGAGGAGGAGGTCTGGGGTCTCCAATCTCTGCCAAAATCACAGTGAGGGGTGTTGTGTCCATCCTGGGAGCCCACCACCACCACCACCACCATCACCATCACCACCATCACCATCACCACCATCACCACCACCACCATCACCATCACCATCACCACCACCACCATCACCACCATCACCACCACCATCACCACCACCACCACCATCACCATCACCACCATCACCATCACCACCATCACCACCATCACCATCACCATCACCATCACCACCACCACCATCACCACCATCACCACCACCATCACCACCACCACCACCATCACCACCACCACCACCACCACCACCACCATCACCACCATCACCATCACCACCATCACCATCACCACCACCACCATCACCACCACCACCATCACCACCACCATCACCACCACCACCACCACCATCACCATCACCACCACCACCATCACCACCATCACCATCACCACCACCATCACCATCACCACCATCACCATCACCACCACCACCATCACCACCACCATCACCATCACCACCACCACCATCACCACCATCACCATCACCATCACCACCATCACCACCACCATCACCACCACCATCACCATCACCACCACCATCACCACCACCATCACCACCACCACCACCATCACCACCACCATCACCACCACCACCACCATCACCACCACCACCACCACCACCACCACCATCACCACCACCACCATCACCACCATCACCACCACCACCACCATCACCATCACCACCACCACCACCACCATCACCACCACCACCATCACCATCACCACCACCACCATCACCACCACCATCACCATCACCACCACCACCATCACCACCATCACCATCACCACCACCATCACCATCACCACCATCACCATCACCACCACCATCACCATCACCACCACCATCACCACCACCATCACCATCACCACCACCACCATCACCACCATCACCATCACCATCACCACCATCACCATCACCACCACCATCACCACCACCATCACCACCACCACCACCATCACCACCACCACCATCACCACCACCATCACCACCACCACCACCATCACCACCACCACCATCACCATCACCATCACCACCACCACCACCACCACCATCACCACCACCATCACCACCACCACCACCATCACCACCACCATCACCACCACCACCACCATCACCATCACCACCATCACCACCACCATCACCACCACCATCACCACCACCACCATCACCACCACCATCACCACCACCATCACCACCACCACCACCATCACCATCACCACCATCACCACCACCACCACCATCACCATCACCACCACCATCACCATCACCACCACCATCACCACCACCATCACCACCACCACCACCATCACCACCACCACCATCACCATCACCACCACCACCATCACCACCACCATCACCATCACCACCACCACCATCACCACCATCACCATCACCACCACCATCACCATCACCACCATCACCATCACCACCACCATCACCATCACCACCACCATCACCACCACCATCACCATCACCACCACCACCATCACCACCATCACCATCACCATCACCACCATCACCATCACCACCACCATCACCACCACCATCACCACCACCACCACCATCACCACCACCACCATCACCACCACCATCACCACCACCACCACCATCACCACCACCACCATCACCATCACCATCACCACCACCACCACCACCACCATCACCACCACCATCACCACCACCACCACCATCACCACCACCATCACCACCACCACCACCATCACCATCACCACCATCACCACCACCATCACCACCATCACCACCATCACCACCACCATCACCACCACCATCACCACCACCACCATCACCACCACCATCACCACCACCATCACCACCACCACCACCATCACCACCACCACCATCACCACCACCATCACCACCACCACCACCATCACCACCACCACCATCACCATCACCATCACCACCACCACCACCACCACCATCACCACCACCACCATCACCACCTTTGCCCCAGGCCTCTCAATCCTCCCAGGCTCCTTTCACTAGCCCAAAACCCACGTGTGCTAGCCAGGCTTCACCCCCAGGCTCCTTCACCCCCAGGTTCTGTCCCTGCTCCCCCCAGCCGTGTTTCTGGGGTGCAGGGTGGGTGATGCTAGCTCAGCCTGCCTGGTTTGGGGGGGGATGGGGGATAAGGAGTAGGGGGGAAGGGGAGGTTGCCAGCAGGTGGCAAGCCTGTGCAGGAGCGGATCCCACAGATGTTTAACGGGATTTTATAGCTCCGGGTTTCATCCGGAGCTGTTGCCAGGGCAACGGGAGATGTGCCCAGAGCCCCAGCCCGGGCTGTTAACCGCCTGGGAGCAGCAGGAGGATGCGCAGAGCACCAGGCTCCTCCTCTCAAGGCTCTCAGGGGTGGCTGGTGCCTGAAGCTCCCCCTCTCTGCCTGGCTTTGCAGAGGCTGAGAGGATGCTCCGCTTTGTCTCGGGTTCTGGGCTGGGTTAGTAGCCTCCTAAAAACCTGCTCTTGTGCTCCAAGGGGGAGGGGCAGGGGTGCCTGGGGGGCACCTCTTGTTTTTTCCACCTTCCCACCCCCTGAAGGGAGAGGGAGTGAGGGTGGGTGGAGGTCTCCCCAGCTTGAGGCTGGGGTGGGGGAAGGAGGAGTGGGAAGCATCCTCCCAACACCTGGACCCAGAGCATCTCACCCTACCTGGGCGCCTCTGGGTCTGTGGCTGGGCAGGAGAGGGCACCAGAGCTGCATCCCTCCCCCACCCTACCCCAGCCCTGGGGTGGTGGCAAGCACATGTGTCACCCCTGCACATGGCTCCCCCAGGGGTGACATCCCTGTTGCCAGGGCAGATGAGGCCAGGCTAATCTCCTTAGTGGTCAGGAGAGTGAAAGGGAGATTAGAGGGCAGAGGGGGAGGCGTTAGCAACCCAGGGTGCTCATTGGAGGGGAGCAAGGGGACCACTGAGCCCAGCAGAGAGGAGAAGACCCTGTGGGGGTGGGGGTGGGGGATCAACAGAGGAACCAGGGGGGTGGGGAAAGGGGGGGGGTGTCCACCAGCAGCAAATACCCTGACAGCTGGGGTGTCTGTGAAGTGGAAGGCTTTAGAGCCACCCCCAGCCCTCCTTCCCAGGAGGAAGGTGTTGCCAGGCAGTCTGGGTCCTAATCCATTCCTCCCACTCAGGGAAGGGAGGTGGATGCCTTCCCCACCCCTCCCCATCATACCCATAGGGCATGAAAATATCCCCTGGAAGCATACAGAGAGGGAAGAGGGTCCCACTGGACTCTACCCCCCACCTGAGTGAGACACGTGGAGGGATGTGGATGGGGAGCTGGTTATTGTCACTTTCCATGCCACAAAAGATGCTATTTTGGGTGGTAGAGGAGGGGGTGAGGCTGATGCTCACACAGGCTCCATGGAGGAGTCCAGGTGCTGGGCTCCCTGGGATGAAAGGGACAGGGATCTCCTGGAGAGAGTCCAGAGGAGGGGTATGGAGATGATGAAGGGCCTGGAGCAAAAAGCCAGTGGAGAGTCTGGCCCCTGGGAAGGAAGAACTGCTGGGATCAGGACAGGCTGGGGGAGCTGCTGGAGAGGAGCTCTGGGGAGAAGGACTGGGGGTGCTGGTGGGTGACAGGGTGGGCATGAGCCAGCAGTGTGTCCTGGGGGCTGAGAGAGACAATGGGATCCTGGGGGCATCAGGAGGAGTGTGTGCAGCAGGTCACAGGAGGGGATCCTCCCCTCTGCTCTGCCCTGCTCAGGCCCCACCTGGAGTGTTGTGTCCAGTGCTGGGCTCCCTGGGATCAAAGGGACAGGGATCTCCTGGAGAGAGTCCAGAGGAGGCTCTGGAGATGCTGAAGGGCCTGGAGCATCTCCCCTGTGAGGAAAGGCTGAGGGAGCTGGGGCTGTTCAGCCTGGAGAGAAGAGACTGAGAGGGGATCTGATCCCTGGGGATCAAGAGCTGAAGGGTGGGACACAGGGGGCCATGGGCAGCCTCTGCTCAGGGTCTGTGGGGACAGGACAAGGGGGGATGGGCTCAAGTTGGAGCCCAGGGAGTTCCCCCCCAACCTGGGGAAGAACTTTTCCCCAGTGAGGGTGAGGGAGCCCTGGGCCAGGCTGCCCAGGGGGTGTGGAGTCTCCTTCTCTGGAGAGATCCCAGCCCTGTGTGCCCTGTCCTAGGGACCCTGCTTTGGCAGGGGGTTGGACTCCATGGGGCTCTGGGGGTCCCTTCCCACCCCTGGGATCCTGAGACCTCACCCAGGTGCTTTTAGCATCTCAAAGCCTCTCCCTCTGTGCCTTTCCCCTTCAACTCTGTGGGCAAAGGGATGCTCTGACCTGACCACTGCCACTTGGAGCAAAACCCAGGCTCTGTGGGGTGTCCATGGCAACCCCCTGAGGGCTGGGCAAATCCCTGGGCAAGGAAGGAGAGGAAAGAAAAGCAACCCCAGCAGTAGCTTCTCTTTATTTTTCTTTTTTTTCTTCTAAATTTTGCTTTAAATGCCAGGTGGTGCCTGTGGTTCTGGTTAGAGGGACACCACAGAGGAGGGGGAGGGGGATGATGGGGCCAACCAGGGGCTGCTCAGTGCAGCAAAGAAGGACCAGAAGGGGACATGTGAAATGATGAAGTGGAGATGCTTGTGTCTCAGCCACAGAGGAGCCTGAATGGAGCTGGGAGGGGCAGGCTGAAATGCCAAGCTCCAGTTTCACAGCCCTCCTCTTCCCAGGGATGCTCTCAGCTTCCAGGGCTTAAAAAAAACAAAGGCAAATGAAGGCATTTCTGGAAGGGAAAGGTGGGAGGGATGTGAGAGAACTCACTGCCTGAGAAAGCTGAGGGAGTGACAGGGAGGGGGGCTTTGGGGACTTAGAAGGAGGGGAGGTGATGGGAGGGAGCAGGGGTTTGGCCAGGGCAGGGAGGGAGATGCTGGAGAGGGGTCTGCAGGGAGAGCCTGGGTGCAGGGTGAGGGCCTGGGGGAAGGAGGGGCTGCTGGATCAGAGGGAGGCTTGCAGAGGAAGGAGGAGGACAAGGCATGCATTGAGTGCAGGGTTTCTTTCAGCTCTGAGCTGGCAGCTGGGGGAAGGAGGGAGGGAGGGGGGATGGACAGGACACCCCTCACCCTCCTTCCTTTCTGCCCCAGCCCCGAGGGGATCCCTGCACAAAGCCTGGAAGCTCTGAATGCTCCCAGTGTGTTGCCTGCACAACCCAAATGCTGCTTCAGCTCTGCTGGGGAGAGGTGGGAGAGCAGCCCTTGTGCAGCACCAGCAGCAGCAGCCTGACACCACCCAGGGGGGCTGACCCACACCAGGGCCCTTGCACCAGGGTCTGGCACTGAGAAACACCCACCCTGCCCAGGGGATGTCCTGGGAGATGGTCCCTGTCTGGGTTTGGAGGCTGTTGGTCCCTCCCCAGCCAGTCTCTGTGTGTGACCTGCCTGTGCCAGACCCCCCTCCTGTGCACAGGGCAGATGCCATCCCCACTGTCTCCCCCACACACAGCCCCCTTTTCCTCTTGCTTGCCTGGTTTTGGGGCTGAGGCACAAACCCAGGAGCGATGCCCCCTGCCCCACTGCTGAAAGGGACCCTGAGTGGGGCTGTGGCTGGGGAGCAGGGCAATGGGGGGTGCAGGCAGGGTGAGGGGCAGTTTCAGGGTACAGAGAAGGTGGTAGAGGGGTGCTGGGTTTGGTGTAGGTATTTAGCAGGGTCTCCTCTGCAGGGCTTCCCATCCCTGCCCTCCTATTTCAGGAGCTGGGGCGGGGGAGATAACATGACAGGCTTTCAGTCCTGAAGGAGTTAATTTCTCCTGCTGGCAGCATCCAGGCAGCAATTCAGCTGCTGCTTTGTATTCCTGAGTGTGTCTCCTCCCTTCTGCCATCCCCTCCCAACCATAAAAACCCATCTTCTGAGCCAGGGCAGGAAGGAGCTTGGGGAGGCAGGAGCTTGGGGAGGCAGGAGCTTGGGGAGGCAGGAGCCTGGGGAGACAGGAGTTTGGGGAGGCAGGAGCTTGGGGAGGCAGGAGCTTGGGGAGGCAGGAGCTTGGGGAGGCAGGAGTTTGGGGAGACAGGAGCTTGGGGAGACAGGAGTTTGGGGAGGCAGGAGTTTGGGGAGACAGGAGCTTGGGGAGGCAGGAGTTTGGGGAGACAGGAGTTTGGGGAGGCAGGAGCTTGGGGAGGCAGGAGCTTGGGGAGACAGGAGTTTGGGGAGGCAGGAGCTTGGGGAGGCAGGAGCTTGGGGAGGCAGGAGCTTGGGGAGGCAGGAGCTTGGGGAGGCAGGAGCTTGGGGAGGCAGGAGCTTGGGGAGGCAGGAGCTTGGGGAGGCAGGAGCTTGGGGAGGCAGGAGCTTGGGCAGGCAGTGCTGTGTGGCTGTGCTGATGCTCAGCTGGCCATCCTTGCCCCCTGCCCTCTTCCTGGGCTGCCTTGAGCGGGGCATCATGAGCTGGATGAGCTCAGGCCTTAAGCTAGAAAGGCTTCTTAAGGGGGGCAGGGGCTTTCTGGGCTCCTTGCTGGGCTGCCAGTGCTCACCATCACTGGCTGAAATGGATAAGGCCAAAGGATGGGGAGTTGGGGGGGTTTAGGGGGGTTTGGGGGGTGTAATCCTCTGCCAGCACAGCCTGGTGGGCAGTGTGCCTGTTACACCTCTGCTCTGCTCCCCCAGGAGCTGTGTGGGGGGTCTCCTGGGAGGTGATGTCCTGAGGGGTGGACTCCTTCTTGGTGGTGGTGTCCATCAGGGAGCTGCACCCCCTCTCTGACGTCGGGGTGATGACAGGGTACACCGGGCCCCCCCCCCCCCCCCCCCCCTTGATGCATTTGGCCACCCTGGGGACCCCCACGGTGGGAACTTCTCGACTCCCCAGTGTCAGGCAGCCCCTCCAGACCAGTTGGCTGCTGCCCCCTCCCCCCAAAAGGTGCTGTGTACCAGAGCTGGCCTGGAGGGGCCACTCTCCTCTATTTCCATCAGCATCTTGTTTCCAGAGCCAAGCCAGACCTGTAATAGAGGCACTGAGAAGGCAAGAGCATCCTCAAAGCATCCTTGAGGAGACCACAGAGGCAGGTACCCCAATCCTCACCCTGGGAAAGGGGGGGATGAGGGGGTCAGAAAGGGCAGGTAGCACCATTCAGGCATCAACCCTGGGGCATCAGAGGTTCTCCTTGCAGGGCTGGGGACCTGCCATCCCCCCAGTGAGAGGAGGGTGCTGGGCTCACAGCTGGGGGAGGTGTGGGCTCACAGGGGGGAGCTGCCTTCACCCAGCCCCCAGGGAGCTGCAAGGTTGAGAGGGGACTGAGGGGTGTGAGCTGCACCCAGAGCAGCCTGGGGAGCTCTGCTTCTCCTGGAGCCTCTCCCTCTGTCCTAAGGCCTTTTCATGGATCCACAGCTGGGGGAAGCGATGCTCTGGTGGCACCCTGGGGTGGTGGCACCTGGCATATACCCCCACCCCAAAAAAAAGGGGGGAAATCAGCATTAGTTTGAATAGAAACCCCCAATCCTGGCTTCCTTGGCCTCTGTGTGGTGACCTCAGGGGTGGGGAGGTGAGCCTGGAGTGCTGTGGCACTGAGCAGGGAGCTTGCCTGGGTTGGGGTGGGCTGCTGGGGTTGGGGAGGGGGTGAGGGGGTGGTGGGGGTGAAGTGGCACCGTGGCTGGCTGTGGTGGGCTGGGGGCTGCCAAGCACTTCCCAGGAGGAGGCTGCAAGTCCACACACCCCCCCCCACCCCATCCCCCCACACCCCCATCCCCCTCTTTACCACACACACCCCTACCCCCCACTCCCACCCCCCCAAAACCCCTCTTTACCTCCCTGGCCAGATGGGGAGCCCAGATGGAGGTACCCCACCCCCCAATTGCTCAAACACCACCCCCACCCCCCTTGGCTGAAACCAGAGGGCAGGAGCCACCTTCAGCATCCCCAGATGAGTGTGCTGGGTATTGGCACTCAGCAGAGCCCTGGTCCCACTGCTCGAGCTCTGGCTGTCCCCAGAGGTGTCCCTAGGGCTGTGGCAGCCCTGGGACAGCAGCACCCCTCCTCCTGACCCCATGCAGGGCCCCTTCTGCCCTTGGTCTCTCCTAGGAGCAGCACTGGCCTGGCTGATGGCTGAGATTAGGGGTGCAGCCAGGCAGAAGCTGGTCCCTCCTGCCCTGCAGGGATGAAGGATGCTTCCTCCCAGGTGGCTTGGTGGCACAGGGGGAGTTTGCCCTTGGGGCTGGGGGCTGGCTGGAGCTGAGGGGGAAAGGCTGTGTCCTTCACACATGGGCACCCAAGCCTGGGCAGCCTTCCCCAGCCTGCTGGCACCTCATGGTGGGTGTCCACATCCCTCCTGCCCAGGGCAGCACTGGCTTTATCTGCAGTGGGGAGTGGGCCCTGCCCCCCTTTTCCTCCCTGGGTTTAGACCTCAGTTTCCCCTGGAAGTGCTCCTGCTCCCTCCTGCTGCAGGGAGCTGCCACCAGCATCTCCCCATCTTCAAGTCCTGGGTGCCTTCCCCATGGCCCAGAGGCACAGCCTGGGGGGACCTGGCCAGATAGAGGTCCCAAAATGGCCCTGCTCTTTTCCCTGGCTCCCTGACAGGGGAGGGGGACACAGGAGAGGGGGACACAGGAGAGGGGGACACAGGAGAGGGGGACACAGGAGAGGGGACACAGGAGAGGGGAGCACAGGAGAGGGGGACACAGGAGAGGGGAGCACAGGAGAGGGGACACAGGAGAGGGGGACACAGGAGAGGGGGACACAGGAGAGGGGACAGGGCCAGCTGGCACTGGCTCCACAGGGCTGTGGGGAGCTGGTCCCTGTGCCCATGGACACACAGGGATCCTCTGGGATCACTGGAAAACGAGGGCAGGGAGCTGATTGCCCCAGTTGGTGTCAAATCCCAGTTTGGGGTGGGGGTTGGGTTATTTTTTTTAGCAGCCTTTGGATGTCCTTGCCAATGGCAAGTTGCTAATTGGGGAGCAGGAGGCCCTGAATTGGGGTAGTGGGGCAGGGGAGGAGGGGCTCCTGGGGTGCCCTATAGCTGGAGGCACCCAGCTGGTCCTATGGAAACAGGGGAAAGAAGAAGAGCTGGGATGCAAGAAATGCCTAAACCTGGCACTGGGCCCCACCAGAGGCACTGGGGGGGATGGAGGGAAGCTGGGCTGGGGCAGCCTTTGATTGCATGCATCCTCCCCCCCTAGATGTCTTTATTGATCTCTGAGCCCCCCGCTTCCACGTCCTGATGGGTTCATGTGTGTGTTGCACAGCCCAAGCTGGACCAGAGGCTGAGGGGTGGGATGGAGCTGAGAACCCCCAGCTTCAAACTGGTGTGGCTCTGTAATTGATTCACAAACCATAGGCTCTTCCTGCACCCCAACCCTAGGGGACCCTGGGGTTGGAGGGAGCCAGCCCAGTGTCCCCCCCATCTGACACCCACAGGGCCCCTCCTTCCCCCTCTCCACCCCCTGCCCTGCACAAAGCAGCTTTGTCTGCCTCTTCCTCTTCCTCCCTCCCTGGCTCCCATCACATCACCCTCCATTTATCTCCAGGGAGGGGAAGGGGGGTGTCCAAGCCCCCCAGGTGATGTCCTCCTGGCTGTGCCCTGCAGCCTAAAGCCTGGGGTGCCAGCAAGGGGCACGTCCCCCTGGGCACACAGCTTCACCTCCTGCTTTCCCTTCCCCTGGGCCAAGGGGGCTCTGTCACTTTGGGGTGCCTCTGGGAGGACTTCTTCTTTGCCTGGGGGTTCCCAAAACCCTGCCCCTGCCCAAAATCCCTGGGGGATGGGGGGAGGAAGGGAGGTGATGGGGGCTGGGGAGCATCCGTGAGGGATGCTCAGCTGGGTACCTCCCCAGAGATGGTTTTGGGGGGGGGGTTGGGGTGGGGGTAGCACTGGGCACTGGGGGAGCAGGGTTCCTGACTGGAGAGGCTGCAGCCAAGCACATGGGCTGGTCCCTCCACCAGTGGCAGTGACCTTGACAGGTCCCCCCCTCAGCATCACAGGGGCCCAGCACAACCAGTGGGCTCTGGGGTGGGTAGGGCGGGGGACACACAGGGGTGTCCCCTTGGAGCTGAGCCCCTCCAGCCACACAGCAGCATCTCCCCACTCTGCCTGATCTGCCTTCATCCTGCCTGCCACCCCTCTCCTTCCTCTGCCTCCCACTCCTCTGCCCCAGCACTGCAGGTCTTGGCTGCAGTCAGATCTTCTCTGACACCCAGCTGGGGTGAGGACACCCTCCTGTGAGGAAGGACAGACAGACAGACAGGCAGAGCAGGCTCCAACCAGCTGAGGCCAGGACAAGGCAGAGACTGCCATGAGGAGACAGGGGCTGTGAGAGGGGGAATTCCCCTCGTGTCCTGGTCTGCAGCCCAGAGAGCAGCTGAAGGCTGGTCCTGCTCCCTGGGTGGGTGGGGGGAGGGAGGGAGGGAGGGATGGATGGAGGGATGGAGGGATGGAGGGAGGGAGGGAGGGATGGAGGGAGGGATGGAGGGAGGGAGGGAGGGATGGAGGGAGGGAGGGAGGGAGGGATGGATGGAGGGATGGAGGGAGGGATGGAGGGAGGGAGGGAGGGATGGAGGGAGGGAGGGAGGGAGGGATGGATGGAGGGAGGGATGGAGGGATGGAGGGAGGGAGGGAGGGAGGGAGGGATGGATGGAGGGAGGGATGGAGGGATGGAGGGAGGGATGGAGGGAGGGAGGGAGGGATGGAGGGAGGGAGGGATGGATGGATGGAGGGATGGATGGATGGATGGAGGGATGGAGGGAGGGAGGGAGGGATGGATGGAGGGATGGATGGAGGGATGGAGGGAGGGAGGGATGGATGGATGGAGGGATGGATGGAGGGATGGAGGGAGGGAGGGATGGATGGATGGAGGGATGGATGGAGGGATGGAGGGAGGGATGGATGGAGGGATGGAGGGATGGATGGATGGATGGAGGGAGGGAGGGAGGGAGGGAGGGAGGGATGGAGGGATGGATGGAGGGATGGAGGGAGGGAGGGAGGGATGGAGGGAGGGAGGGAGGGAGGGATGGAGGGAGGGATGGAGGGAGGGAGGGATGGATGGAAGGAGGGAGGGATGTTCCTACACTTGTCCCAGCCTCCCCCGGCCTGGCTCCCCCAGAGTCACAAGTCCCCCTGCAAACCTGCTGAGGCCTGGATCAATCTCTGCACAGGGTGTAGGTGTCTCTGCTCCCCATCCTCATCCATGGGCTGTGAGGGGACATCCTGCTTCACCATGGGCTTCTCCACGGGCTCCAGGGCAGACTTTCTCTCCACATTCCTTCCCCCTCTCCTCCTGGGCCTGGCCTTGGCTGTCGGTGCAGCTGGGCACATCTTCCCACTCTCCATCCCAGTGCCAAAGTGCCCCAGCCAGGGGGTCTTTTCCTCCAATATGTGATTCCCAGAGGCGCCATGAATCCCCCTGGGACTGGTCAGAGGTGACTTTGGCCTTGAACTGCCCAGTTCACTGCCTGGGACTCACAGCAGACTGTAACTGCTGCTCTGCAGACAGCCCCCCAGCAGCACAGCTCCAGCCCAACTGGGCCATGGCCCCAGGTATCAGCAGCTTGCAGGGCCCTTGTTCTCAGCAGCCACTTGTTTTGGCCAGCTGACCCCCAAAGCCAGACCAGAACAACAAGGGGAGGGGGGATATCATAAAGAAACCCAAAACATTGAGCAAGCCTCGTGCTCCATGGGATTTGTGAGCTGAGCTTGACCCCTGGCTGCTTGGCCCTGGGGAGGGCAGGGTGGGGGGAGCTGGAATCCCCAGGGTGGGGGGAGCTGGAATCCCCAGGGTGAGGGGAGCTGGCATCCCCAGGGTGGGGGGAGCTGGCATCCCCAGGGCCAGGGTGGGGGGAGCTGGCATCCCCAGGGTGAGGGGAGCTGGCATCCCCAGGGTGGGGGGAGCTGGCATCCCCAGGGCCAGGGTGGGGGAGCTGGCATCCCCAGGGTGAGGGGAGCTGGCATCCCCAGGGTGGGGGGAGCTGGCATCCCCAGGGCAGGGTGGGGGGAGGTGGCATCCCCAGGGTGGGGGGAGCTGGAATCCCCAGGGTGAGGGGAGCTGGCATCCCCAGGGTGGGGGGAGCTGGCATCCCCAGGGTGGGGGAGCTGGCATCCCCAGGGCCAGGGTGGGGGGAGCTGGCATCCCCAGGGTGGGGGGAGCTGGAATCCCCAGGGTGGGGGGAGCTGGCATCCCCAGGGTGGGGGGAGCTGGCATCCCCAGGGTGGGGGGAGCTGGAATCCCCAGGGTGGGGGGAGCTGGAATCCCCAGGGTGAGGGGAGCTGGCATCCCCAGGGCAGGGTGGGGGAGCTGGCATCCCCAGGGTGGGGGGAGCTGGAATCCCCAGGGTGGGGGGAGCTGGCATCCCCAGGGTGGGGGGAGCTGGAATCCCCAGGGTGGGGGGAGCTGGAATCCCCAGGGTGGGGGAGCTGGCATCCCCAGGGCCAGGGTGGGGGGAGGTGGCATCCCCAGGGTGGGGGGAGCTGGCATCCCCAGGGTGGGGGGAGCTGGCATCCCCAGGGGCAGGGTGGGGGGAGGTGGCATCCCCAGGGTGAGGGGAGGTGGCATCCCCAGGGTGGGGGGAGCTGGCATCCCCAGGGCAGGGTTTCTCCCTGAGAATACAGAGGAGGAGGAGGAGGAGGAGGAAGGGGGGGGCAAACCACCAACCCCCCATCCGATTTCTGCCCAGTTCCACCCCGTTCACCCCTTTCAGGGTCCCCAGAGGGAGCTGGGAAGTTGTGCCAGGTCTGAAATTGGGGGGGGGTGGGGGGGTTAACCCAGGCTTTGTGCTGCTGAGCCAAGAGCAAGAACCCCAGGGAGCTGGGGGCATGGAGGGGGTGGGGTGGGGGGGGCTTCTCCTCCCATACCAGTCCTGTCAGAAAGGACTCTTGGTGCTTGGGGGGGGGAGAGAAGGTCTGAAAGGGGCTCGCTGGGGCAGAGGGTGCAAGCAGGAGAGGAGACCCCTGTGAGCAGCAGGGTGATGGGGTGGGACAGCACCCCCCCCTTAACACCCCCTGGGAGGTGCTTTGCCCTGCCCCAGCTGGCTCCCCCACAGCCTGCCATCCCCCAGTGGGGCTGAGAGGTGGTTCCTCCCCCCTGCCCTGCAGCCCCCTGCCCTGCAGCCCCCCTGCCCTGCACCCCCTGCCCTGCAGCCCCCCTGCCCTGCAGCCCCCACAGCCCTGCAGCCCCCCTGCCCTGCAGCCCCCCTGCCCTGCAGCCCCCCTGTCCTGCAGCAGCCCCCCTGCCCTGCACCCCCTGCCCTGCAGCCCCCCAGCCCTGCAGCCCCCCTGCCCTGCAGCCCCCCTGCCCTTGGCCCCTCGCTGGCTGCAGCCCCGTGATGGGGGGATGGGGAGGGTGTAGGGGGTGCACTGCCTGCCCTGTCACACCCCCACGGGTCACGGTGGCTGCCAAGAGCCCATCCCTCCTTCCCTCCCTCTCTTCCTCCCTCCCTCCCTCCCTCCCTCCATCCCTCCATCTCTCCCTCCATCCATCCATCCATCCATCCATCCATCCCTCCCTCCATCCCTCCCTCCATCCCTCCATCCCTCCCTCCCTCCATCCATCCCTCCCTCCCTCCCTCCCTCCATCCATCCCTCCCTCCCTCCATCCATCCCTCCATCCATCCCTCCCTCCCTCCCTCCCTCCATCCATCCCTCCATCCATCCCTCCATCCATCCCTCCATCCATCCCTCCATCCCTCCATCCATCCATCCCTCCCTCCATCCCTCCCTCCCTCCATCCATCCCTCCCTCCCTCCCTCCCTCCATCCATCCCTCCCTCCCTCCATCCATCCCTCCATCCATCCCTCCCTCCCTCCCTCCATCCATCCCTCCATCCATCCCTCCCTCCATCCATCCCTCCATCCATCCCTCCATCCATCCATCCCTCCCTCCCTCCCTCCATCCCTCCCTCCCTCCATCCATCCCTTCCTCCCTCCCTCCATCCCTCCCTTCCTCCTTCCATCCATCCATCCCTCCCTCCATCCATCCCTCCATCCATCCCTCCCTCCATCCCTCCATCCCTCCCTCCCTCCCTCCCTCCCTCCCTCCCTCCATCCATCCATCCATCCCTCCATCCCTCCCTCCATCCCTCCATCCCTCCCTCCATCCCTCCCTCCCTCCATCCATCCCTCCCTCCCTCCCTCCCTCCATCCATCCCTCCCTCCCTCCATCCATCCCTCCATCCATCCCTCCCTCCCTCCCTCCCTCCCTCCATCCATCCCTCCATCCATCCCTCCCTCCATCCATCCCTCCATCCATCCCTCCATCCCTCCATCCATCCATCCCTCCCTCCCTCCCTCCCTCCCTCCATCCATCCCTCCCTCCCTCCATCCATCCCTCCATCCATCCCTCCCTCCCTCCCTCCATCCATCCCTCCATCCATCCCTCCCTCCATCCATCCCTCCATCCATCCCTCCATCCATCCATCCCTCCCTCCCTCCCTCCATCCCTCCCTCCCTCCATCCATCCCTTCCTCCCTCCCTCCATCCCTCCCTTCCTCCTTCCATCCATCCCTCCCTCCCTCCATCCATCCCTCCATCCATCCCTCCCTCCATCCCTCCCTCCCTCCCTCCCTCCCTCCATCCCTCCATCCCTCCATCCATCCATCCCTCCCTCCCTCCCTCCCTCCCTCCCTCCATCCATCCCTCCCTCCCTCCATCCATCCCTCCATCCATCCCTCCCTCCCTCCCTCCATCCATCCCTCCATCCATCCCTCCCTCCATCCATCCCTCCATCCATCCCTCCATCCATCCATCCCTCCCTCCCTCCCTCCATCCCTCCCTCCCTCCATCCATCCCTTCCTCCCTCCCTCCATCCCTCCCTTCCTCCTTCCATCCATCCCTCCCTCCCTCCATCCATCCCTCCATCCATCCCTCCCTCCATCCCTCCATCCCTCCCTCTCTCCAGGCCTGTTTCCCCTCAGCTTGTGTCAACAAGGGGGGGGGAGGAGAGGTGGGGGGGTGTCTTGTCTTGGCCTGATCCCCCCCCACCCCCCCCCCCCCCCACCCCCAACCCCCCAGCCCATCCGCTCCTCCTCCAGCACAGAGCAGGGAGCTGGGGAAAGGGGGGAGAGTCCTTGGGGTGCTGATGGGGCTGGGTGACCACAGTGTGTGTCCCCCCAGGACTGGGGAAGGGAAGAGAGCTCCCTGCCAGGGATGGGAGGGGTGAAGGGATCCCCAGGGCTGGAGAAGCAGCTGGGTCACCCCCAGTCCTTGGGGCCACAAGGGAACGAGCTGTTCCCAACAGCAACCCCACCCCCAGAGCCCAGCTGACCCCTGACCCACCCCCCCAGCAGCACCCCTCAGCTCAGCCAGCACCATGGGGATTGCCCCTCCCACCCCCACCCCCCCAACCCCCACCCCCCCACACCCCTTCCCCCTCCCCTTCTCCCCTTCCCATGGGAATGAAAACACCAATTTATTCAGAAGAAAACGTTTTATTATTTTTTTTTTCCCCAAAGAGAAAAAAAAGAAAGGGAAAAGGAAAAAGGAAAAAGAGAAAGAGAAAGAAAATTTAAAAAGAAAAAGAAAGAGAAAAAGAGAAAGAAAAATAAAAATAGAAAGAGAAAGAGAAAGGAAAAGGAAAAGGAAAGGGAAAGGGAAAGGGAAAGGGAAAGGGAAGGGAAGGGAAAGGGAAAGGAAAGGGAAAGGGAAAGGGAAAGGGAAAGGGAAAGGGAAAGGGAAAGGGAAAGGAAAGGGAAAGGGAAGGGAAGGGAAGGGAAAGGGAAAGGGAAGGGAAGGGAAAGGGAAAGGGAAAGGGAAAGGGAAGGGAAAGGGAAAGGAAAGGGAAAGGGAAAGGGAAAGGGAAAGGGAAAGGGAAAGGGAAAGGGAAAGGGAAAGGGAAAGGGAAAGGGAAAGGGAAAGGGAAAGGGAAGGGAAAGGGAAAGGGAAAGGGAAAGGGAAAGGAAAGGGAAAGGGAAGGGAAAGGGAAAGGGAAAGGGAAAGGGAAAGGAAAGGGAAAGGGAAAGGAAAGGGAAAGGGAAAGGGAAGGGAAGGGAAAGGGAAAGGGAAGGGGAAAGGGAAAGGGAAAGGGAAGGGAAGGGAAAGGGAAAGGAAAGGGAAAGGGAAAGGGAAAGGGAAAGGGAAAGGGAAGGGAAAGGGAAAGGGAAGGGAAAGGGAAAGGGAAAGGAAAGGGAAAGGGAAAGGGAAAGGGAAGGGAAAGGGAAAGGGAAAGGGAAAGGGAAAGGGAAAGGGAAAGGGAAAGGGAAAGGGAAAGGGAAGGGGAAAGGGAAAGGGAAGGGGAAAGGGAAGGGAAGGGAAAGGGAAAGGGAAAGGAAAGGAAAGGGAAAGGGAAAGGGAAAGGAAAGGGAAAGGGAAAGGGAAAGGGAAGGGAAAGGGAAAGGAAAGGGAAAGGGAAAGGGAAGGGAAAGGGAAAGGGAAAGGGAAGGGAAAGGGAAAGGGAAAGGGAAAGGGAAAGGGAAAGGGAAAGGGAAGGAAAGGGAAAGGGAAAGGGAAAGGGAAGGGGAAAGGGAAAGGGAAGGAAAGGGAAAGGGAAAGGGAAAGGGAAGGGAAAGGGAAAGGGAAAGGGAAGGAAGGGAAAGGGAAAGGGAAAGGGAAAGGAAAGGAAAGGAAAGGAAAGGAAAGGGAAAGGGAAAGGGAAAGGGAAAGGGAAAGGGAAAGGGAAAGGGAAGGGGAAAGGGAAAGGGAAGGGAAAGGGAAAGGGAAAGGGAAAGGAAAGGGAAAGGGAAAGGGAAAGGGAAAGGAAAGGAAAGGGAAAGGGAAAGGGAAAGGGAAGGGAAAGGGAGAGGGAGAGGGAGAGGGAGAAGGAGAGGGAGAGGGAGAGGGAGAGGGAGAGGGAAAGGGAAAGGAAAGGGAAAGGGAAAGGGAAAGAAAAAGAAAAAGAAAAAGAAAAAGAAAAAGAGAAAGAAAGAAAATTAAAAAGAAAAAGAAAGAGTAAAAGAAAGAAAAATAAAAATAGAAAGAGAAAGAAAAAGGAAAAGGAAAAGAAAAAGAAATTAAAAAAGAAAAAAAAAAAAAGAAAGAAAAAGAAAGAAAAAAAAAGAAAAAAAAAAGAAAAAGAAAAAAAAAGAAAAAAAAGAAAAAGAAAAAAAAAGAAAAAGAGAAAAAGAAACAAAAAGAAAGAGAAAAAGAGAAAGAAAAAGCAAAAGAGCACTAGCACTAGCAATATAAATATTAGAGTATAAAACTTGCATGTGGCACAGGGACAGGTTGGTCTACGTGGGCATGAGAAGGGTATAAGCATATATATAATATATAGGTGTGATCCAGTATTAGACACGGGGGGGCAGGCGTGGTGCACCTCATTGCACGGGCAGGCAGAGCACAGAGCACGGGGAACGGGGATACAGGCAACAAACTGGGAGCACTGGTGTCCACAAAGTGAGTTACTGGGGGGCTTCAAAACAGCACGCCACTAAATACACGCCACTGGCCAAGCTACCTCGGGGTGCAGGGGAGACAGACAGACAGACAGCTACTCAGCTACAGCATCTGGGGGGGTTAAAGGGGGGGGATGGATGGGGGGGTTTAAAGGAGGGGGTGGATGGGGGGGGGGTGGCAGCTGCAGGGGACAAGGGGTGGGGATGGCTCCCAGTGCAGATCTGGATGAACCAAGGGTGGGTGCTCCTGCTGCCCTGGGGTTTGGGGGGAATGGGGTGTGAAGTGGGGGGTGGGGGGGTGGTGGGGGTGAGGCTGGCTGAGGGGGCTGGGGCTGCTGGGTGAGTTATGGGTTAGTGATTAAAAAAGGTAGAAAAACCATACACTCCCCACCCCCCCATCCCCTCCCCCCCCATATACACACCCCCACCCCCCTTAACCCCCCTCAAGCCACCCCCCCAGCCTGGGAGACCTGGTGCTGGCCCTTCCTGGTCACCCACAGCCCTGCTCATGCCTTTGGCTGCACAAAGCCCCCCTCTCCCTGCTCTGCCCCCCCCCCCAAACCCTGACTCCTAGGCAGGGGGGGTGTCAGACCAAACCCTGACTCTTAGTGAGGGGGGTGTCAGAGCTGCTTTGATATGGGGAGCTGGCCTGGTGCAGGGGTGATGGGCACAGCTCCTCCTCCTTCAATTCCCTGCCTGGGGTGGGAAGCCCAACGGCAGCAGGAGCATCACCCCTTCCAGGTGACACCCCCCCCACACACACACCCCCCCACGTCACTTGTCACCCTGGTCCTCTGGCTTCTCAGCATCACCCTGCACCCAGCCCCAGCCCCTGGGTCCCTCCTTTGTGCCACCAAACCAACCATCACTTACTCAGCCACCCAGCAGCTCTGCAGGTCCCACCCCTTGTGGGAGAGAGACCCCCCCAAACAACCCCTTATTTAAGGCCTGGACCCCCAAATAAGAAGCAACATCCCACTGAACCCATCCTTTCCCTTCTCCCCCCACCCCATCCCCTTCCCAAGGCAGCCCCAGGTAGGGGGGCTGCTGGGTGCTCACAGCGTGGGCGTGTGGAGCTCAGTGCAGGCATGGGGAGAAGGGTGGGCATGCAGGGGAGAGGGGGGGCACACATCACCCCCTGGTCCCCTTGGGGAGAGGAGGGGACACTGAGCCAGACAGGTGCCTGGCTGCAAAGTGGGGGTGAGCCTCCCTTAGCTTCCAGGAGAACACTGACTGTACAGATAAATATTCACCCTGAAGAAGAGGGGGTGACATGGGTCTGCTCCTTGGAGACCCCAAGAGCCAGCTGGGGGGGCACCTTGGCACGCTCCTCCTTGACTTCCCTACCTCTCAGGCATTGGGGAGGAGGAGGAGGAGAAGGAGGAGGAGGAGGAGAAGGAGGAGGAGGAGGAGGAGGAGGAGGATGATATTCACCCTGAAGAAGAGGGGTGAGATGAGTCTGCTCCTTGGAGACCCCAAGAGCCAGCTGGGGGGGCACCTTGGCACGCTCCTCCTTGACTTCCCTACCTCTCAGGCATTGGGGAGGAGGAGGAGGAGAAGGAGGAAGAGGAGGAAGAGGAGGAGGAGGAGGATATTCACCCTGAAGAAGAGGGGTGACATGGGTCTGCTCCTTGGAGACCCCAAGAGCCAGCTGGGGGGGCACCTTGGCACGCTCCTCCTTGACTTCCCTGCCTCTCAGGCATTGGGGAGGAGGAGGAGGAGAAGGAGGAAGAGGAGGAAGAGGAGGAGGAGGAGGATATTCACCCTGAAGAAGAGGGGTGACATGGGTCTGCTCCTTGGAGACCCCAAGAGCCAGCTGGGGGGGCACCTTGGCACACTCCTCCTTGACTTCCCTGCCTCTCAGGCATTGGGGAGGAGGAGGAGGAGGAGGGGAGGGGTGTGGGGAGTTTTGGGGGGCTGGGGAGAGCGGGCAGGGGTTTTTTTTTGGGGGGGGAGGGGGTTGGCTGCTATTTTCAGGCCATGGGTGGGGGGTACTTTTGGAAAAAGGGTAAGAAGAGGGAAGGGTGCAGGATGCAGCTTCCCCCTTGGGCTCGTGCCATGGGGAACACTTTGGGGTTGGGGGGGGGGGGGGGGGGGTGTTGTTGTTGTTTTTAATGATCCCAGGTCAGAGGGAAGCAGGAACTGAAGCACTCCCTGCTCCTCAGTGACACAGCCCCAGGGCTGGCATGAACCAGGGCAGGGCTGGGGAGGGGGGTGGGGGGTTGTGGGGGGGGGGTAGGGGGTGTTTATTAAGGGCAAAGTTTAAGAGCAAAGATCTTGGAGGGAGGGGCTCCAAGCTAGGAGCCTCTTTTGCCTTCCTCTCTCCCCACCCCCTTCCCCCCCCCAAAACAAAAAAAAAAAAAAAAAATTTTTTAAAAAATTTAAAAAAAGAGATCAAAGCTCTAGAAATTAAAAGATCCACATTAAAATTATTCCTTGTGCCCTTATCAGAGCATCTGAGAGCCCAGCACAAGCCTTGTGCCCTTATCAGAGTGTCTGAGAGCCAGGCACAAGCCTTGTGCCCTTATCAGAGTGTCTGAGAGCCAGGCACAAGCCTTGTGCCCTTATCAGACTGATAAGCCCAGCACAAGCCTTGTGCCCTTATCAGAGCATCTGATAAGCCCAGCACAAGCCTTGTGCCCTTATCAGACTGATAAGCCCAGCACAAGCCTTGTGCCCTTATCAGAGCATCTGAGAGCCCAGCACAAGCCTTGTGCCCTTATCAGAGCATCTGAGAGCCCAGCACAAGCCTTGTGCCCTTATCAGAGTGTCTGAGAGCCAGGCACAAGCCTTGTGCCCTTATCAGACTATCTGAGCCCAGCACAAGCCTTGTGCCCTTATCAGAGCTATTTGATAAGCCCAGCACAAGCCTTGTGCCCTTATCAGAGCATCTGAGAGCCCAGCACAAGCCTTGTGCCCTTATCAGACTGATAAGCCCAGCACAAGCCTTGTGCCCTTATCAGAGCATCTGAGAGCCCAGCACAAGCCTTGTGCCCTTATCAGAGCATCTGATAAGCCCAGCACAAGCCTTGTGCCCTTATCAGAGTGTCTGAGAGCCAGGCACAAGCCTTGTGCCCTTATCAGACTGATAAGCCCAGCACAAGCCTTGTGCCCTTATCAGAGCATCTGATAAGCCCAGCACAAGCCTTGTGCCCTTATCAGAGTGTCTGAGAGCCAGGCACAAGCCTTGTGCCCTTATCAGACTGACTGAGAGCCAGGCACAAGCCTTGTGCCCTTATCAGAGCATCTGATAAGCCCAGCACAAGCCTTGTGCCCTTATCAGAGCATCTGGGGACAAAGAGGGATGCAGGAGCGTGGCAGGGAGCCCTTCCCAGCTGCCCTTGGATATTCCAGTCCCCCAGGGGATGGTTCCAGAAGCCCCAGCCCGTTATTCCCAGGGCACTTGGTTGGGTTCATTCTAGAACCTTCCCAGATTGCCTTTCATCAGGAGCAGCCAGCCAGCCCCCCCACCCCCCCATCCCCTTCCTCCTCTCCCTGGGGTTGGGGAGCTTTACATTCCTGCCTGTTGCATCACCAAGAAACCAGCGAACTAATTAAGGGTTAATTAAAAGGGATAACGAGTAAGAAATCACATTCATTAACTAATTAAGGGTTAATTAAAAGGATAACGAGTAAGAAATCACATTCATTAACTAATTAAGGGTTAATGAAAGGGATAACGAGTAAGAAATCACATTCATCCTCTCAGCCTGGGCTTAGTGGGTTGGGGGCTGGGGGTGGGGGGGTGATGGAGCCGGCTATCCCTGCAGCCCGAAGGTCTCCTCCTCTTCCTCCTCGCCTTATTTCTTCTCCTTCTTCCCGGCTTTCTTCTTGCCCCCCCCGAGGAGCCTTTGGGGGGGTCGCGCTTGCCGGGGGCGGGGGCGCCGAGGGTGGCGGTGCTGCCCGGGATGTAGACGTTCTGCCGGTAATCGGGGACGTGCTGCAGGGTGAACTGGGGGCCGTAGCGGGCGCTCAGCCCCATGGTGCCCGTCCCACCCCCCAGGGTGGAGTTGCCGTCGGCAGCTTCTGCGTTGGGGGGATGCCGGGAGGCAGCGAAGGGGGGAGAGAGAAGGTGGGAGGGATGGAGAGAGAGAGAGAAGGGCAGGGTGTTAACACCAGCCAGAGCCCAGCCCCAAGCCCCAGCAGCGCTGGTATCTTCTCACAGGGTGGCTAAACCCCCAAATTTCAGCCCCTTCCCCCACTCCATCCCACCTCCCCCCCCCCCCCCTTTTCAGCGCTATGACTCCAGAGGCAGGCTGCAGCACCCACGCTGGGGAGCACTCAGCACCCAGCACCCAGAGCCGCTGCTCCCCACCTCACGTCATGGCTCAAGGGTTGGGGGGTTGGGGGGTTGGGGGGTTGGGGTACCACCCCTCTGCCCTCAGCAGCGATGGGAGGGGAGGGGGGGGCTTTCCCTGCCTCATGTTGGCTGATCTGCCCCCCACACCCATCCCACACCCCCCACCCCTTCCCCCATCCCTGGCTGCTGCATCCACAGCAAAACACCCCCCATTCCCTACATCCCTGCCTGACGTTGGCTGCTCTGCCCCCCACCCCCTATCCCACCCCCCATCCCTGGCTGCTGCACCCACAGCAAAACATCCCCCCCTTCCCTGCATCCCTGCCTGACGTTGGCTGCTCTGCCCCCCACACCCCCATCCCACCCCACACCCCCCATCCCACCCCCACCCCCCACCTTTCCCCATCCCTGGCTGCTGCATCCACAGCAAAACATCCCCCCTTCCCTGCATCCCTGCCTGACGTTGGCTGCTCTGGCCCCCACACCCCCACACCCTTTCCCCATCCCTGGCTGCTGCACCACAGCAAAACATCCCCCCATTCCCTGCCTGACGTTGGCTGCTCTGCCCCCCAACACCCCCCACACCCCCATCCCACATCCCCCACCCCATCCCTGGCTGCTGCACCCACAGCAAAACATCCCCCCTTCCCTGCATCCCTGCCTGACGTTGGCTGCTCTGCCCCCCACACCCCATCCCACCCCCACCCCCCATCCCACCCCCACCCCCCACCTTTCCCCATCCCTGGCTGCTGCATCACAGCAAAACATCCCCCCTTCCCTGCATCCCTGCCTGACGTTGGCTGCTCTGGCCCCCCCACCCCCACACCCCTTTCCCCATCCCTGGCTGCTGCACCCACAGCAAAACATCCCCCCTTTCCCTGCCTGACGTTGGCTGCTCTGCCCCCCCCAACACCCCCCCCACACCCCCATCCCACATCCCCCACCCCATCCCTGGCTGCTGCACCCACAGCAAAACATCCCCCCCTTCCCTGCATCCCTGCCTGACGTTGGCTGCTCTGCCCCCCCCACACCCCCCATCCCACCCCCCACACACCCCCCATCCCACCCCCACCCCCCACACCCCTTTCCCCATCCCTGGCTGCTGCACCCACAGCAAAACACCCCCCATTCCCTGCATCCCTGCCTGACGTTGGCTGCTCTGCCCCCCCCCCCCACGCCGCCCCCACACCCCCCATCCCCCCCCCCCATCCGTGGCTGCTGCACCCACAGCAAAACATTCCCCCCCTTCCCTGCATCCCTGCCTGACGTTGGCTGCTCTGCCCCCCCACACACACCCCCCATCCCACAACCCCTTCCCCCATCCCTGGCTGCTGCATCCACAGCAAAACATCCCCATCCCCCCATCCCCCCCCCCCCAAAAAAAAATCATCCCCTGCATTAAGAGAAATCCGATCTCATCGATTTCTTTTCCCCTCCCCCCCCAGCTTCTCTCCAGGCAGGTTTATTCTGGGAGCAGGGAGGCAGGAAAAAAACCCCTCCCCTCCCCCTCCTTTCCCCCCCTCCCCTTTCCCCCCCCCCTGCAATACCACCAGCCGGCTCTAGGAAGCCGAGCACAAAGCAAACGCCAGCGTGTCCCGTGGTCCAGAGCTGGGAGCAGGGATGGGGGGGAAGGGGAATTCCTCCCTGTAAAGCCCCAGCGGAGGGGGGAGAGGGGGGAGTGGGGGGAGGGGGGTGGGAAGGGCCCTGAGCCCCCTCTCTGGGGATGCTGGGCCACTGCTGGAAGGCAGAGACCAGATGGAGATGGGGTGTGGGGGGGGGAGGGTAGGGGGGATGCGTTGAGGGAGGGGGAGGAATGAGCACGAGCAACCCACTGTACGGACCCCCCCGTCTCCCCCCACCCCAGTGCCTGCACACGCCCCCCCTATCCCCCCACCCCCCTCTCCCCCCACCCCAGTGCCTGCACACGCCCCCCTCCCCCCAACCTCTCCCCCCACCCCAGTGCCTGCACGCCCCCCTCTCCCCCCTCCCCCCACCCCAGTGCCTGCACGCCCCCCTCTCCCCCCACCCCCTTCTCCCCCCACTCCAGTGCCTGCACGCCCCCCTTCTCCCCCCAACCTCTCCCCCCACCCCAGTGCCTGCACACACCCCCTCTCCTCCCCCTCCCCCCACCCCAGGGCCTGCACGCCCCCCCTCCCCCCACCCCCCTTCTCCCCCTACCCCAGTGCCTGCACGCCCCCCACCCCCCTCTCCCCCCACCCCAGTGCCTGCACACACCCCCTCTCCTCCCCCCTCCCCCCACCCCAGGGCCTGCACGCCCCCCTCCCCCCACCCCCCTTCTCCCCCTACCCCAGTGCCTGCACGCCCCCCACCCCCTCTCCCCCCACCCCAGTGCCTGCACGCCCCCCTCTCCCCCCTCCCCCCACCCCAGTGCCTGCACGCCCCCCTCTCCCCCCACCCCCTTCTCCCCCCACTCCAGTGCCTGCACACGCCCCCCCCTGCCCCCAATCTCTCCCCCCACCCCAGTGCCTGCACACACACCCCTCTCCCCCCACCCCCCTTCTCCCCCCACTCCAGTGCCTGCACGCCCCCCCTCCCCCCACACCCCTCTCCCCCCACCCCCCTCTCCCCCCACTCCAGTGCCTGCACACCCCCCTCTCCCTCTCCCCAGTGCCTGCACGCCCCCCAGCCCCCTCTCCCCCCACCCCAGTGCCTGCACACCCCCCTCTCCCCCCACCCCCCTTTCTCCCCACCCCAGTGCCTGCACGCCCCCCTCCCCCCAACCTCTCCCCCCACCCCAGTGCCTGCACACCCCCCACACACCCCCTCTCCCCGCCCCCCTCTCCCCAACCCTCCCTTCTCCCCCCACCCCAGTGCCTGCACACCCCCCTTGAGCCCCAAGGGGGGGGACACAGGCCAGCCCACAGGCCCAGTGACACAGCCTGGGACGTGCCAGTTTGCTTCCCGCTGTGGAAGCACCCACCAGCAGAACCCTTCCAGAGGCTGGGGGAGATGGGGCCTGGGCCTGGGGGGGCTTTGAGGGCCTGGGAGGGCTTTGAGGACCCTCGGGCTGGAGGGGCTGTGCCCGTGCAGCCAGGAAGCTGTGCCTCCAACCCTCACTCCCCTCACCAGCAGCTGGTTCCATCACCGACCCCCTCAACCCCACACCCATCAGGGTGGGATGAGGTGGCTGGAGAGGCAGCTGGGGACCACCTTGCAGGTGGACTGTGGCCTCCAGCACTGGGGGAGATCCTTTTCCCCCCCACCCCCCTTGTGCTCCCTAAAAAAATATCTCCCAGCCCAGTTTGGTGGGCTTGGGCACCTCCTCCTGTGCCCTCCTTACTGGGTACCACTTTCCCACCCTCAGCAGGAGGGGCTGGTGCCAGCAGCACCCAGGGCAACTGGTCTCCATGAGCTCAGCTTGCAGTCACAGCACAGCTCTCACAGGGGGTGAAAAAGGCTCCTGTGATGTTCCCAGCCTGCCAGTGGGTGCAGGGTTAAGAGCAAAGGGCTGTTTCTAGGTAACACTGCCATTCAGGGTGGGAAAGGAGAGAGGAGAGGGGACAATAGAGGCTTCTAAAGGGGCACTGAGCTGCTCCTGCCAAGCAGGGCACTTCATCTCTAGCTGCTTGGAAAGGTTACACTCCTTTGCCAGCAGCCAGCCTTCATCCCAACCCAGCCTTCATCCCAACCCAGCCTTCATCCCAACCCAGCCTTCATCCCATCCCAACCCAGCCTTCATCCCATCCCAACCCAGCCTTCATCCCATCCCAACCCAGCCTTCATCCCATCCCAACCCAGCCTTCATCCCAACCCAGCCTTCATCCCAACCCAGCCTTCATCCCATCCCAACCCAGCCTTCATCCCAACCCAGCCTTCATCCCAACCCAGCCTTCATCCCATCCCAACCCAGCCTTCATCCCATCCCAACCCAGCCTTCATCCCATCCCAACCCAGCCTTCATCCCAACCCAGCCTTCATCCCATCCCAACCCAGCCTTCATCCCAACCCAGCCTCTCATCCCCAATCCCAAGCCTTCACCGCCTTCATCCCAACCCAGCCTTCATCCCATCCCAACCCAGCCTTCATCCCAACCCAGCCCTTGGGGGGGAAATGAGAATCATGGGCTTGGGTAACCAACTGGGGGCTCCCTCACCCTCCTGAGCAGAGGGGGAGAGGCTGGGTAAGGCAGCCCTGGAGCACATGTTGCTGCAGCTGTTAAGGGGGAGGTTCAGGAGAACCCAATATAACGTGTCTGGCCCTGCCTGCAGGCAGCAGAGCTGGGGAGAAGGATCTCCTCAGGCTGCCCTTCTGTCTGCTCTTCCATCACCTCATGGCACCCCGATGAATTCTTGCTGGGAGCCGGAGTATTTTAAGGGCAGGAGGGTGTCCTGGAGCATCTGCATTCCTCTGTCTGCTTTAGCAGCTGCCTCTGCCCCTTCAGACAGCTCAAAACACTGGCCTTTCCTGTTCCCAGAGGAATATCCAGAGGATGGGTGCTGGGACAGGGAGGCAGAAGGGGTAGGGATGCAGGCAGGGCATCCCCAGTCCCTTCATGATACTTGTGGAGCAGAGCAGCAGAGAAGGAGTTTCCTACCTCCCAGGCAGTCTCTGCTCAGTGCAGACTCATCAGCATGAGGTCACCCTGTCACCCTGTCCTGCCTGCCAGCTCACAGCTCAAGCAGAGCTCAGCAGTTGACAGTAGGAGATAAGGACCATTGAAATGGGCAGGAAACAGGATCCAAGGATGGGCAGCACAAAGCTTAATGGGCAATTAGCACTGTCCCTAACCAAAGCCTGCTCCAATCAACACTATTAGCTTAATGAGGGAGAGCAGAAAAGGCAAGGGTCAGAGAGCAGGGGAGGCATGAGAGCACGGTGATGGTGGGAAAAACTTGTGCTGTGTCTCCAACCATCCATCCCTCCATCCCTCCATCCCTCCATCCCTCCCTCCATCCATCCATCCATCCCTCCCTCCATCCCTCCATCCCTCCATCCCTCCATCCATCCCTCCCTCCCTCCATCCATCCCTCCCTCCATCCATCCATCCATCCACCCATCCATCCCTCCATCCATCCCTCCCTCCCTCCATCCATCCATCCCTCCATCCATCCCTCCCTCCATCCCTCCATCCATCCCTCCATCCATCCATCCCTCCATCCATCCATCCATCCATCCCTCCATCCATCCATCCCTCCCTCCATCCCTCCATCCCTCCATCCCTCCATCCATCCATCCCTCCATCCCTCCATCCATCCCTCCATCCATCCATCCCTCCATCCATCCCTCCATCCCTCCATCCATCCATCCCTCCATCCATCCCTCCCTCCATCCCTCCCTCCATCCCTCCCTCCCTCCCTCCATCCCTCCCTCCATCCCTCCATCCCTCCATCCATCCCTCCATCCATCCATCCCTCCATCCATCCCTCCATCCATCCATCCCTCCATCCATCCCTCCATCCCTCCCTCCCTCCATCCCTCCATCCATCCCTCCATCCATCCATCCCTCCATCCATCCCTCCATCCATCCATCCCATGGGCAAGGAAGGGGTGGAACAGCCCTTACCTAGCAGCTGGATCTGATTTACCCCCCCAGCAGGCAGGGCGGGTGGCAGAGGGCAGGACTGCCCAGACTTGTTGGGGGGGGGAGATTTGCTGCACTAGACCCTGGGGCTAGGTGGAAGTGGGTGCTTAACCTGGAAGGGACCTGCTTATCCCTCACATCCCAGGGGCCTGCTGGAGTGGCAGCCAGATAAACATCTGTGTTGAGCAAGGAAGCTGGATCTGGAGGCACCCTGTGATGAGAACCACATGCCCCCTCTCCTCCTCCCCCCTTGAAGCTCTTTTTCCAAGGTCGTTTTTCAGACCAAAGACACCTTTTCACATTGTTTCCCTTCCCTGGAGTGTAAACAACCCCCTTGCCCAAGACCTTCATCCCCTTCCCTTGGCCAGGCCCTGCTGGGTCTCCAGGCTCCCTGATGGCTCCAGAGCAGCAGAGTTCAGCAGCAGCTTTCCAAGAAAGCAACACCAAAGCCACCCCCTCCCCCTGCAGATTCCTTCTCCCAGAAGGAAGCATCCCAAGCATCCTGTCAGGGGGTTTATGGCTGTGCTCTGGCTTCTATTTTTAAATCCAGGGGGGTGAGGAAGAAACTTGGAGGTATTTATAACTAAAGCCAGTGTCTCCATCCTTTGTGGGGCTGAGAGTGGTAACAGCACTTCTGGGATAGAAAGGCACAGAGACTAAGCCATGGAAACATCCCCCCACCCGCTTCCACAGCTCTAAATCACAACCACCCAACCCAAAACGACCCCAAACTGAGCCCCTGACACTCCAACCAGCCCAGCAACTGGTGGGATTTCACTTTGGGGAGCCCACAGCTCAGTGGAGGGACCTGGTGGGAGTGGGGAGCACACACCAGCGTCCCCAGACACAAGGGTTGTTGGGATAACAAGTAATTGAGTGTGTTCCTGGTCCAGCCTTGAGGAAATCCAAGTTCTGGGCTCCTCAGCATCACAAGGACATGGAGGTGCTGAAGCAAGTCCAGCAACCAGGCTGGGGAAGGGGCTGGAGGGCAAATCCTCTGAGGAGCAGCTGAGGGAGCTGGGGGTGCTCAGCCTGGAGAAGAGGAGGCTGAGGGGAGACCTTCTTCCCACCTCCCCTGCCCTGCCAGGAGGGTGCAGAGAGGTGGGCGCTGGTCTCTTCAGCCAGGGGACAGGAGCTGGGACAAGGGGCAATGGGCTCAAGCTGCCCCAGGGCAGGCTCAGCTCAGCTGGGAGGGCAAAGTTCTTCCCTGGCAGAGCTGTGGGGCTGTGGCACAGGCTGCCCAGGGAGGGGCTGAGTCCCCAGCCCTGGGGGTGTTTAACAGATGGGGAGATGAGGTGCTCAGGGATCTGGGTTAGCTCAGGATGGGAACGGTTGGACTGGGTGATCTTAAAGGGCTTTTCCAACCTGGTGATTCCGTGATTCTGTGAACTCATCCAGGCTCCCTACCTCCCCACCTTACAGCAGGTTGCAAGCCAGCAGACACCTCATTTACCACCACCTTCTGGAAGCAAGTACTCCACCCCAAGCATCATCCCCAGACGGGCTCCTCCCCGTGCCACAGCCCCATCACGAGCCACATCAGGGCTGTGTGTCCAGTGCAAGAGGGTCCATGACGCTCATCAGCCACCCCAGTCAACCCAGCCACCCCAGTCCCACCAGCATCCCATGGAGCAGTGTGGCTCTGGGATGCCCTGGAAGGAGCACCAGGGCTTTTCCCCCCAGGTGATGGAGACCAACCGTTTGCTGAAGCCAGGATCATGGCTTGGAGCATCTCCGTGTCGAACTGGTTGTTGGGCCAGGCTCCACCTTCCTCTGCATTCTGGGAGCTGCAGGAGAAGAAAAGAAAGAGCAAAGTTGCTGCAGCTCAGCAAGGAGGAGCAGGCATGTCAGAGAGCATGGGAAGTCACAGCTGCCAGCTCATCCACACGCCTGAAATCCTTCTCTTGAGTAACACTCAAGGGTCAAGACACTTGGAGAGGTCTCCATCCTCACTGGGCTTTGGAAGCAAAAAAACACCCATACCAAACCCACTTAGGGGCTCAGCAGTGCTTCTAGAAACACCTAGCCAGCTCCTGCTGGCTTCAGGGACAGCCAGCACCTCGAAATCCCTCCAGTGCAATGTCATTCCCACCAAAAAGTGGTGGCCATGAAGCCCCAGAGGTGCATCCCAGGCCCTCTGTACCTCTGCAGACCACGTGAGAGGATGGACCTTTCAAGCTGTTGATGCTGGAAGGGGCTGCCCAGAGAGGGGGTGGGTGCCCCATCCCATCCCTGGGGGTGTCCAAGGCCAGGTTGGCTGGGGCCCTGGGCAACCTTGTGTAGCTCCAGGCCTGGAGGTTGGTGTCCCTGCCTGTGGCAGGGGGTTGGAGCTCTGGGACCCTTGGGGTCCCTCCCAACCCAGCCCAGGCTGGGATTCTGGGATTCTGTATGACCCCAGGAGGGACCAGTGCTCCCAGCAGCGCTCAGACAGGCATGGAAGAGCCTGCATTGTGTTGGGTGACCCCATCCCCTCCTGCACTGCCTGCCTGCTCCATGCCCAGCCAGGCGCTGGGCACTGCCCTCACCCTGCTTTACCTGCAGAGGAAATGACAATGTGGCAGAGTCCAGCCCATAGTGACACCACCCACATCACCACCTCTGGAACACCTTCCCTTCTGCTGCAACCCAGGGCACCCCAAAAGCTGGTTTATCACTGCTCCCCCTGACCTGTGTGGTGGCATGGGTTTCAAGAAGTGCCAGAAGCTAGGCTGCAGTGTTTGCAGGATGTGGCTGACACACAGGACACTGTGCTGCCACCCAGAGAGACCTGGCCAGGCTGGAGAGCTGGGCAGGGAGACACCAGATGGGGTTCAACAAGAGCAAGGGGAGAGTCTGGCCCCTGGGAAGGAATAACTGCTGGGATCAGGACAGGCTGGGGGGAGCTGCTGGAGAGGAGCTCTGGGGAGAAGGACCTGGGGTGCTGGGGGGTGACAGGGTGGCCATGAGCCAGCAGTGTGTCCTGGGGGCTGAGAGAGACAATGGGATCCTGGGGGCATCAGGAGGAGTGTGGGCAGCAGGTCACAGGAGGGGATCCTCCCCTCTGCTCTGCCCTGCTCAGGCCCCACCTGGAGTGTTGTGTCCAGTGCTGGGCTCCCTGGGATCAAAGGGACAGGGATCTCCTGGAGAGAGTCCAGAGGAGGGGTATGGAGATGCTGAAGGGCCTGGAGCATCTCCCCTGGGAGGAAAGGCTGAGGGAGCTGGGGCTGTTCAGCCTGGAGAAGAGAAAACTAAGGGGGGACCTGATTAATGTTTATAATTATCTTAAGCAGGGGATGCAGGGGGAATGGGCAGCCCCTTCTCAGTGTCTGTGGGGACAGGACAAGGGGGGATGGGCTCAAGTTGGAGCCCAGGGAGTTCCCCCCCAACCTGGGGAAGAACTTTTCCCCAGTGAGGGTGAGGGAGCCCTGGGCCAGGCTGCCCAGGGGGTGTGGAGTCTCCTTCTCTGGAGAGATCCCAGCCCTGTGTGCCCTGTCCTAGGGACCCTGCTCTGGCAGGGGGTTGGACTCCATCTCTGGAGGTCCCTTCCCACCCCTGGGATCCTATGATTCTATGCTGAGACTCCTCAGCCCTGGGTACCACTGTCCTGCACTCGGGATGCTCCAGCGAGCAGCACGCAGGCAGCACAGGACACAGTGACCTCTTGATGTCACCAGCAAGGCTGGGAATAGAGCCCCAGGCTCGATCCAATAAAGGACTTAGAAATCTAAACCCCCAGGGCAAACCACAGCCCGTTCAGACACCAGTTAACCCCAGCAGCTCCTGCCCCACTGGCTGGCAGCTGCCCAGAACCAGCCCAGTGCCTCCCAGCAACTGCTCCTGCCTCTGGGGGCTGCCCCAGCATGCTGGTGGGATCCAGGGATGGTGAAAGGGAAAGCACAAGCAAGTGCTACATCTTTCTTTTTTTAATTATTAGATAAATTATTAAATTTTTGTTTTAATATTCACAGAATTGTCTTGGTTGGGACACTCCCTTCAGATCATCAAGTCCAACCATCACCCCAAGCTGCCATCCACTACTAAACCAGTCCCTCAGCACCACATCTGACCATCTTTTCAATACCTCCAGGGATGGGGATTCTCCCTCCCAGTGGTTTGAAGTGTAAGGCCTGGGTTCAACTCCATCTTTGAGGCAGCAGTGCCAGCATCACATCTTCCACCTCCCAAAAAGGCTCTTCCATCCTCACCCACCTCTCCTTTGGGGCTGCACTTGACCTAAGCTTGTCCTGCCTCATAACCAAGTCCTCCAAAGCCCTAGGACAGTGGGAAAAGCTCACCCTGTGGGCAGGGCATTCACCTGGGGGGTACCACCAGGACCCCCCCAACCTCACCTGAGCTCCCTAACCGAGTGGTCCTCCCACTCCACCCCAACAACCCTTGACCCCAGGGCTGCACAGAGGCAGAGATGGGAGAGGTGACTACCAGGGATGTGCCCAGGGCTGGGCTGGAAATGGGAGGGAAGAAAGGCTGTGGTTGGTGCCTGCAGGCTTAGGAGGGGTATTGAGTGGCACCAGAGGAGCAGCTGGACCAAGAAGCACTTGGGGCTCATCCAGGCTGCTCTGACCTCATGTTTTAGGGGGTGTGAGCCCCCAGTCCTTTCTTCTGGTCTAACAATGGGAGTAGCAAACACACATGAACTCACGTGGTGACTGTGAGCCTGTGTCCGGGACATGGCAGTGTCACAGGGACAGCCAAAGCCATACACCCCCCTTACCACCCTGAGGGGGGTCACAGAATCCCAGGCTGGGTGGGAGGGGCCCCCAGCCTGCTGGAGGCAGGAAGGTCCAAGAGCCCATTCAGAGCAGGGCCAAACCTTCAGCTGGCCCCAACTCTGCACCAGATGCTCTGAGCAGCCACATTTTGAGCGTGAGGTTTGACCCACCCTCAGGTGAAAGCCATTTCCTACCACCCACTCCAAATTCATCCTTCATCCTCTCACTGTGCACCTCTCAAGCCAGCAATGAGAGACACCCCACCCCCCTCTCCTCCCCTGCCAGGAGCTCTGGACCTCTGCTCATTTTGAGGGGCTCCCATATGGCTGTGTCTTTCTTGCTGTGGGGAGCCCAAACCCAGGCACACTGCTCCCCTAAGCGCTCAGTTGGGGGCATCCATCTCTTCTCTTGAGCTCCTGCCCAGTAAAACCCAGTCTCCACCACACTGGTGGCTCACAGTCTAACCTGAAGATCCTCCCCCTTCTTCTTCTTCTTCTACAAACCCACTGCACCTAGTGTTCCCCCAATCTGCTCCAGCAGCCCCAGGGCTGTGTGCCCTGCACCCCCAGGACATCAGGCATGATAGCTCTTTTAGAAATGCCTTAGAGCTGCAAAAACTGCTGCTGAGATGACTTCTCCAAGCAGGAAATTCAAGTGCCTCAAGTACTGGCAGTGCAATCATCCAGAATTCAGAGGCACATCAAAAAAAACCCACCCCCACCCCCCAGAACCAAACCCAACAAAACAAGTGCTGTCATCTTAAAAGGACCCAAAAATAACTCCCCACATTGGAAAAAGAAACACAGCTGATGAGCAGCTCTGGCTGCCTTCCATGGCTCTATGGGATGGAGTTGTGAAGCAGAGCTGTGAATCACTGATCCAACCAGCCAGCAGCCTGCCCTGCCCTGCATCTCCATGCCTGGGGCTGGCAGACCACAGAGCTCCCCTCCTTTCCCCCCAAAACCCACAGCCTTGGGTGCTGCCTGGAACAGGGAGCTGGTTCCTATGGAAATGACTGAGGAATCACTGGTTTTCATACAAATCCCATTGCCTCAATAGAGGGTTGAGGGTTATTTTTCCTTCCTAAAAACCCATCCCCCACAGGATAGATTTTTATTTCCCCCCTCCTTGTTCAATTCTACACTTCAAAGCTCAGCAAAGAGCTGGCTTGCATTTTTTTTTGGGGGGGGGGAACAGCACAGCTAGGGCTGGAGAGAAGGAAGCAAATCCCCATTTGAGAGAAACCCAGGGATGCAGCATCTCAGAGGGGGGCTCAGAGCAGGCTGGGTGCTGTGCCAGACATAGAGTCAGCCCATGGCATGCAAGCAGCTCCACCAAACCTGGAAACCAGAAGAAAAAGGGGTGCCCTGCAGCACAGTCACAGCACCCCTGCAGCACAGACACAGCACCCCATCACCAAGGGGTTTCCACCAGCATCTGCAGGGTGGAACCTGGGGGGGGTCGTTCTGACCAGCTCTTCTGCATCACACACACACCCCCCCCACAGTCACTACATCCTTTTTGAGCCTCCACAGCACAGAATTATTCATTTCCTTTGTGGGCTGCTATGGAGCTGGTTGCTATGGCAACCACAGGCTTCACAAACATTTCTTTGCACAACTGCCCAGTGGATTCCTGAAAAAAAAACCCCAAAAAACCAACCCAACCCACTCTGGTTTCCTCCCTCTGCAGCTGGAAACCTGAGCTGGAGCAGCACCACAACAGGCTGAACAAGTTAATTCATGCCAGAGCAGTGCTGTCAGAGCTCAGGGGCTGGAGAGGCTCAGCCCAGCACCCTGCAGATGAGACCTTGGAACCCCAGGGTGGGGGGGCTTGGAGGGGCTGCACTCGGTCCGTGGATTTTCCCAGGATACCCTCAGCATCCTCGCTCCTCATTTAAGGTTTTCTGGCTCCTACAGCAGTTTCCCACCCCCCAACTTCCCTCCCCACCCCCCCCCCAGCCTCCTCCTCCCGTCCCCAAGCCAGCACTGCTCCCACCTCACAGCCCCAGCTGCTCCCAGGCTCCCCCACTCCAGGGAGAGGGATGGAGCTGGGGTTTGTTTTCTCCTCCCAGCCTCTTTCCCTTTTGCTCCCATTTGCTCCCCAGATTCAGCTGCTGCTCCCACCACCCACCACCCCCCTCCATCACCTCCCCCAGCAGCCTGGCTAGGGCAGCACCCTGCCCCCCTCAAGCCAGCACTCAGGGTTAGATGGCAGCTTCAGCCCCATTCCTGGGCACCCCCTAGAACCCCTCAGGCTTCCCCCCATCCCCATCCCCATCCCCATCCCCCTGCACTTGGGTTTCCTCTCTCCCAGCTTCCTCCAAGCCTTCCCTGCCCCCTCTGGCACCTCCCACACGCAGCAGCTCCAGCCGGAGGACTGAAATCACAGCCTGTGCCTTTCCAGGCTGGCAAAGTGACAAGGAGGAGGGAACGGCTGGGTCCCCGCCGGTGCTGAGCCCCCACCACGCTGGAGGCAAAGTGGGGACACAGCCCCATGGTTGGTGATGCAGCCCCGGGGACCAGCATCCCTCTGCCCCACCACCCACTCCAGCCTCCTGCAGCTCCAGCCCACCATCCTCCTGCCTCCCCCAGCCTCCAAAAAAACCCCAACCCAACCCCCAAAAACTGGGACAGGCTCCAAACTTGCCACGATTTCCTGCTTTCTCCCTTCTTCACAGAGGATGCTGCTGCCCTTCCCCCACGCTCCCCCAGCTCCACGCATTCCCTGCCTCTTCTGTAATGCAATTCCAGGGGCTGGAAAGGGTGGGGGGGGCTGGATGAGAACCAGCTTGAAGATCATGACTTTGCAAAGGCAGGATTGAAAAGTGTTAGGAGGCAAGCAGGGAGGAGGAGTAGGGAGGGGAGGGGAGGGGGGAAGATTTGTAGCCTCCCAAAGCACTGGGGAGTTTTACTCCCAGGCAGCAGAGATGCTGGGATGCTGCTCTGCCAGGCAGAGGCAGAACAAAAGAAGACACTCAAATGGGGACTGGGGGCAGCGTTGTGTGTGTATCCCCCCATCCCTTGCCCTCCTGAGTGAGGCAGAGCTGAGACCAGTATGAATTCACCCAGCCCATCCTGCTGCCACCCATGTCCCAGCTCATCCACTGGGCTGGGTATTTGAAGAAATTCTTTGGAAAGGTTCTTTGTGCTTATTTAGCAGATCCCTGTGCTCCTGCAGCCAGCCCTGGCATGTGCTCAGCTGTGCAGGAAGCAGATGGAGAGAGGAAAAATTAAACTAATACCCAGAGCACCTGCTAAATCCCCTAAAATAGCATTTCTATAGATAACAGAGTGATGCTGAAAATCCTGGTCTTACAGGGGGCTCCAGAATGAGAGCTCCATCCCATCCCTGGGATGTTTGCCTCCCTCTGCTAAAGACTCCTCAGCTTTTTTGTCCTGCCTGGCAGGGTCTGGATGGCTCAGGCTCCAAGGATTCATGACAGATGCAGATGAAGACATTGTTGGCCCAGGATGGTCGATGAGGGGAGGAAACATTCAGCTGAAGAGGGACTACGTGACCTAGAAAGGAGCCAATGTACTGGGACTGCTGAGATTTGGGCTGTTCTTGGGGTGAAGCCCACAAGCAGCAGTGCTCAGGGGCATCACACACAGCGTGGGGGGACCAGCTCTGCGCTCTCCTGGTTGTGTAAGGGGAGATGGGGGGGACACCTCACTACAAAACCATCAGCTTCTAGTCCCAGGATCAGATCAGCCTCATGGGGTGGGGGTGGGCAAGGAAAGCAGTTATCCAAGGACAACTCCTGCTCCCAGGTCAAAACAGCTCCTGCCTGTGCCAGCACTCCAACTCCTCTCCAGAACTGCAGCAGGGGGCTGGCTTGGAGCAGAGCCAGGCAATGAGCAGCCTCCTAACTCTTTAGGATGGTGTTTGAAAGGAACCCCCCATCCCAGAGTCATAAAAATCACTGAAGTTGGAAAAGACCTTGAAGATCATCAAGTCCAACCATGTCCACCCATCCCTCCCATCCCTGGAGGGATCCATCACTGCCCTGGGCAGCCTGTTCCTGACAACCTTTTCAATGGAGAAATGTTTCCCAATATCCAATCTAACACCCCCCACACACCCCCCTGGCACAGCTTGAGGCCATTTCCTCTTGTCCCATCACTTGTTACTTGGGAGAAGAGACCAGCACCCACCTGGCTATACCCTCTTTCCAGGTAGTTGTAGAGAGGGATCAGGTCTCCCCTCAGCCTCCTCCAGACTGAATCCCTTCCCTCTCCATGTTCCCCTCAGCTGCTCCCCATCAGACTTGTGATCCTGACCCTCCACCAGCTTCCTTGCCCTCCTCCAGCACCTCAAAGCCACGAGCCTCTGAGGGATCTTCAAGCTTTGCTGGTTCAAGACCCACCAGGGCAACACCAAACCTGGCAGATAGGACCATCTGGCCCTTGCTGGGCTTTCATGGGCTTGTCCAAGACACACAGACGGGCTGAGGGATGGAGTAGGTTGCATCATCAGGCATGAACAAACACCTCAAACAACTTCCCTGCCAGGCTCCCCAGGACCTGGCACAAGCTGCTGATTTGAGCTCTGCAGACCCAGAGACTTCAACTCTTCCCTTCAGAGCAGAGAAACTTCCCCCTCACAGCTCCTCCTCTGCTCAGGGGTCTGCAAGCCACATTGGATCACAATGGCTCTCAATCTTAGGGAAGAGCACTGTGTCCCTCAGGTTATGGCTGGTTTTGCAAAGTGAAGACCCCAAAGGGGTTCCCAGAGGGTGCTGTGGCTTTTTCAGGCTCTGCTCACAACTTCCTGAGCCCCAAGCTGGCAGCTGAGAGCAGTCCTGGGGGAACCACTCAACACTCAGGACCCTGCAAAGGCAGACAGATGCAAACCAGCCAGAACAAGCAGGGGGTTTGGCCCAAGGACTGGTAAGTCTTTTTTGATTCACCAGCAAAGCACCTAGAACCTGACCTGGCAAAGCAAATATCTCTGTTGGCTTCAACCCTAGAGTGCATTTGGGATGGACAGCCAAGGATTAGTGGTTTCCTGAACTCTCCAGAGTGTCAGTTCATCTGCTGGTCCTCTCAACCCTGTCCCCAAGGAGCTGAGGGTGGGAAGCCTGAGTAACTGCTCCCAAGGCTCTTGACCTTCTGGGCTGGGTCAGCCTGGAGAAGAGAAGGCTGTGGGGGGACCTCATTGCAGCCTGCCAGTCCCTGAAGGGAGCAGAGGAACAGGAGGGGAATCAGCTTGTTCAAGGGCAGAGCCTGGCAGGACAAGGGGGATGGAGTGAAGCTGGAGGAGGGAAGGGGGAGAGGAGAGATTGGGGGAAGTTCTGTGCAGAGAGAGTGGGGAGGGGCTGGAAGGGGCTGCCCAGAGAGGGGGTGGGTGCCCCGTCCCTGGGGGTGTCCAAGGCCAGGTTGGCTGGGGCCCTGGGCAACCTTGTGTAGCTCCAGGCCTGGAGGTTGGTGTCCCTGCCTGTGGCAGGGGGTTGGAGCTCTGTGACCTTTAGGGTCCCTCCCAACCCAGCCCAGGCTGGGATTCTGGGATTCTCTCCAGGAACCATGGTGACACCAGCTGCCGTGCATCCCAGTACTTGCACGTTCTCCAGGCAACACCTCTCCTGACAGCTCTGTCTCCTTTTCTCCTTTTCAACCTATTTCTTCCATGCTGCCCATCTACTCCTTCAGTTACCCCCAGCTTCTGGAAGCTGCTGAGGGGTTTCAACCAGATCCAGGGGCCAGGTGGACATTCCAGATATGTTACTCTTCTACCATTTCCATGAAAATCAACAGGGAAAGCCCCAAATTGGTGCCTCCTGCTAGGGAAAGGTTCAGTTACCAACTGTGAGCTCACCTGTCACTTCCTATCATCACATGAGTGGCTGGAAATGGAAAAAGCTGCTTGTTCTGTTGCTGGTTCAGAGCTGGGCAGACTGGGATGCTGTGTGAGATGATGGTGGTCCTGGGGAGGGGGTCAGAGAAAGCAGGAGGCTGGATATGCGATGGGAGGAGAGGACCATAGGGAGACCCTCACTGCATGGGCAGCAATAGCATATGTAATGGGAACAGCAGGGACCCTGATGGGCTGGAGGAGTGGCCCATGTGAACCTCATGAGGTTCAACAAGGCCAAGGGCAAGGCCCTGCACTGGGGCACCCCCTGGGATCAGTATTAATGGCTGGGGAGCAGCCCTGCAGAGAAGGACTTGGGGGTACTGGTGTGTGACAAACGGGCCAGCAATGGTGTGCTCACAACCCACAAGTCCAGCCATATTCCGGCCTACTTTCCTGAGACGCCCCCTTGCCCTCAGGAGCACTGGGCCCACCTCTGGGCTTCCCAGCACAACAGATGTGGAGCTGACCGAGCAGGCCCAAGAAAAGGCCACAAGAGGGGCTGGAACATCCCCACTACAGAGACAGGCCGGGCACTGGGGTTGTGCTACCTGGAGGAGCCAAGGCCTTCCCATGGCCTTTCAGTGCTTGAAGGGGGCTTCTAGGAAAGGCAAAGGTTTTCTCCCAGGGCCTGTTGTGACAGGACAAGGGCTTTGAACTGCAAGAGGGCAGCGTTAGACTGGTCATGAGAAAGAATTGCTTCACAATGAGGGTGGTGAGGCCCTGGCCCAGGGTGCCCAGAGAAGCTGGGGTGACCCCTGGATCCCTGGCAGGGTTCAAGGCCCGGTTGGATGGGGCTTGGGGCACCCTGGGCTGGTGGGGGGTGTCCCAGCCTGTTTTGAGTTCCCACCCAAACCAGTCTGGGGCTCTATCAAAAGATGCCCCAAGAGCCATGCTGGGGCACAAGAGAGACAGGGGGGTCGCAGTCACAGGGACCCAGGGACAGGGCGGGGGGCAGGACTGCTGCAGCTCAACCAGCACCTTGCCCAGCATGTGCTGGTTTTCACAACATATCCAAGCAGAGAGTGGACAGAAGGTAAATCCATCAGTATCTACCAGCACATCCCCCCTGGCACAGCCCCTCCTGGGCTTTCCAGCACTTGTTACTGCATCCCCTCTAAGGTTACACACATCTGCCCCATAAATTCCTGTGGGGTTAGGACACCCACAGACACACTTGTGGCTGCTGGGTGAGCTCGGGGTTGGTTTGTTTGGGTTTTTTAAAGGACCTGCTAAAGCCTGCATCTGTGGCCAGTTGTCTTCCTGCTGAGTAAGCCCAGGAATGGCTGTGTCTCCTGCTGCCTCCAGCTGCTGTTTGCTCAGGGATGTCCCACCCAGATAGATCACATACAAGGCTCCCTTGGCAGGAACCGTGTCCTGGTGCGTTGGGATGCTGCTATCATGTGGCATAAGTTTAAGGACTGTGCTCCCAACACCTTTCTTCCCAGCCCTGTCCTCCATCACCCACAGGCAGGCTGCTGTCAGTCCCACAAACCCACCTCTTGGAGTTCAGGCATGGAAATAAATCTTCAAAAGAATTAAGCCTCCCTCCTTTCCTCCTCAGCTCTCCTGTGGGCACTGCTGTGGTATCTCCACTGACAGCCCTGAATCCTGCCACTGCAGTCCTCCTCTGCACAGCCTGGGGGGATGATGGCTGGGGTCAGACAGCACAGCTGTGATGCTGTTTAGTAGGCAAGTGAAGCAAGCATCAGCTGCATCCAGCCTGGGAGGGGGAGCCTGGCTCACAACCAGTTGGAAACCAGTAACACTGGGAAACTTAGCATTAAAGAAGATAAATTGTGGGGGAGAGGAAACGACAGACTCAATCTTCTTTGCATGCTTTGTTCCTCCCCTGGAGTGACCAGGGATTCCCACACTGCTCCCCACTTCCTTGTCCATGTGCCCTCCTGCCTGGGATCTCCTTCCAGCCCACACACATGGCCTGAGATTGTCCCCAGTCCTCCCACAAGCTGCCCACAACGTATCAGCTCTTCCCAGCCAGGGATGCCTCACTCTTCTGTGAGCAGCACAGAACCCTCCCCTCTCACCCAGGAAGGGAATCCTGACCTGAGCCTGGTGTTTTCCTCAATAAACCATGGCACAGAGATCAGAACAAAGAGCTGCTGGTCAGGCAAGTACCACCAACATCCAGGGCACGAGCCAAATCCCTGTTCCTTTGGCAACTAGTGGAAAAAAAGCAGCAAGGTGGGTCCCTCATACCAGTCCCAATCTCTGTGTTCTCCCCCCCCCCAGCAGGGAAGCACCATGCTGATGATCCCCCAGGGATGTCCTGGGATGCTGCTGGACTGTGCGATGGACAATTCATCACTGTAATCTCCACTACAGCCACTGATCTGATTTGTCTGGGAGCAGCATCTGCTGCTCAGTAGCATTCTGTATTCCTTGACATTTGCCCAGAGACAGCCTGAGTGCTGCTGCTTATTTCCCCCCCCCCCCAGAAAACAAAATACAAACATCATTACATGGATTAATCTCTCCTCCTGGTTTTACCAAACAAGATTAATTGAGGATGGCTCTACTCAGGTCTGACTCCCTACCACGTTCTCAGAGGATATTGCCTGAGCTCTTATCTCCTGAGCACGTGCTCTCCTGTGTTTCAGAACAAAGAACAGATTCTCTTTGTTGTCCCATAGCAGCCCTCTGAATGCAGCCACGTAGGAGATCAAGAGATGGTCCCTGCCTTATTGCCCTCACTCTGAGGTCTGCCTGGTTCCAGGTGCTCAGAGGCCTGTGGGTTTTGTTTTAGGGGGCAGAGCTAGGCTGAGAAAAAGGCAAGATCGTTCCCTTCTCCCACTCCCACCATGACAGCAATGGGGAAATCACAGCACAGGTCTAAGACTGCTGGTCTGGCTCTGGATCCACGCCGGACTCCCTCCAGCATCCATCCAAACCACAACCCTAAGCTGCCTTGCCTTTATGGCTATTTAATTTGGGTCAGGCAAATGCAGTTAAGGACACATCCTTTTTTTTAAACTCTCCTTTTCAGCGAAGAAGAGGTGGAAGAATGTGTTCCCCAGGCACCAAGCAGAGCCCTGCACTTCAGGCAGCTCACAGTGTGAGCTAACACAGGAGCGAGTACCAGCAGGCAGGACTCATGCTGCTGCCCTTGCACCCCTTGCAGTGCCCAGGGAATCCACTCACCAGCCATCAAGATGCTGGGAAGAGCCCAGTGGGGAGCAGGCTGTTTGATCACCAGGAAGATGTCAGGGCTGGTCACTGAACATATGATAGCACTTTCTATTTCCTTTAGTCTCATGACATAGGGTGAGAATAAAAACATCTCCCTTGATTTAACTTCAGACAGGATCAAAGAAACAGGGGGGAAAAAAATCCTCTGCAAGAGCTGTTTCACTGCAAATGTGAAATTCAAATCTTCTGAGTTATTTCAGTACCAGAAGGTGTTTGGGAAAAGCCCAGGGGGACAGCCCAGGCAGCCCACCTATACCACAGCCAACGGCTTTAGGGATGAGTGAGGGCACCCAGGTCACACAGCATCAGAATATGCACCAGAACCAGCATGTTGTGTTAGTTCAGCTCCCTGGGAACAGAGCCTGAGGCTGCCTTTCCTCCTGCCTTCTCTCTTCCCAACCCATCTGCTACCGCTCCCATTTCGGCACTGGGAAGGGACTGGAGTTTGTAAAGAGCTACTGGAGCTTGTGAAGAGCTACTGGAGTTTGTGAAGAGCTACTGGAGCTTGTAAAGAGCTACAGGCAGAGCCTGGGCGCTGGGGTGAGCACCACTGGGCCATGACCTGAGGAAAGGTTCCTGTCACTGAGTGAAGCAGGCTTAGATCCCCTCAGCGCCACGTCTTGAAGAGCTCTGGCAGGATGCTAGAGGAGCAGCAGAGTTTGCTCTGATAGGGCTCATTTGCTCACTTCTTGTAGCAAAACTATTCCAGCTGCTGTATTAACAGGGCTTCCCAGTTAATTGTCACATGAAGTAGAGCAGAAATGATTATTCTTGATTAAAATGATGGGGAAATCAACTGAGCCCAGAGAAACTCACTCCAGCAACAGCCCTGGTTTAAAGCCCATGGCTGGTTTCTAGTGGGAAATGCTTTACATCAAACCCTCACTTCATTTTGCCTTTGTCAGCTGGAAGGGCCTAGGAACAAAGTTTAATTGCTGCAGCTACTTTGATATCACAGCCTCTTAATTTTCTGTTACCCTTAATTATCCAACCAGACCCAGGGAAAGACTCGGGCACAACCAGCTGCTGCAGATGTTTAACTGCAACCTCAGGCACTGAAATCCAGGACTTGACGTTCCCTGTGGCAAATTCAAGCCTCCACAGGAGCTGCCAGGGTGGCAGGAACCTCAAAGCACCCACAGGGACAAGCTCCAGGGACACAGTGCCTGACCCAGGATGCCCAACATCCAAATTCCCCCCTGAATCTCTAAGGGTATAATCCTTGGGTGTGCCCCCAGAGATAACTACCTCGTGCATAAATTATCCTGGAGCCAGTCTCCTCACACATAATAATCTCTTGTTGGGGTATTTCCAGAGGGAAGCAGACTCCCAACTCAAGACCTTTCTCACCCTGATGGTACTTTAGAAAGTTCACCCTCCAAAGAGGATCCCTGGCCCTGCCTATGAACTGGGAGGGAAGATGGGAGAGATGAAGGGCACCTGCTCAAGGTTTTCTTGTCAATGCTTTCTCCCTGGGCCAGAGGCAAGAGAGCACACAGAGAGGGGTACCCTCCTGGGAAGCAGGGCTCTGCTCTGCTGCTCATTATCTTTTTGGCATCACGTGTGAATTGGCAAAAATTCAGCCATGGTTTTGAGAGCAAGACCAGGCTTCAGGAGACCTCCTTCCTGTGAGTGTCCTGACTCGTTATGTTTAATTTCTCCTTCCTTAGCCTCCCTCTGTCCCATTACCCAGCTCCAGTGGGGAAGCACGCTGAGGGTTCAGACCTGAATGAACCACCCTACGTTGGAGATGGGACTTCCCAAGGAATGCAAGAAAGGCACCAAACTCACCAGCAACTGGAGCTGGGGCCGGGGCACCCAACCCTGGAACAGGTTGCCCAGAGAGGTTGTGGAAGCCCTATCCCTGGAAGTGTTTAAGTCCAGGTTGGATGAGGCTTTGGGCAACCTGATCTAGTGGAGGGTGTCCCTGCCCATGGCAGGGGAGTTGGAACTAGATGGTCCTTGAGGTCCCTTCCAACCCAAAGCATCCTGTGATTATCCCGCAGGAGAGAGCACATACAGTGGCAACCAACCACACATAATAATCACAGGAAGAATTTCTGATAACTTATCAGAATGGGTCAGGAGGCTGGAGCCAGGCTCCTCTCAGGGATGGCAGTGACAGGACAAGGGGCAATGGGGGCAAGCTGAAAGTCCCATGTGAATATAAGGAGAAACTTTTTCACTGGGAGGGTGGCAGAGCCCTGGGACAGGCTGCCCAGAGAGGCTGTGGGGTCTCCTTCTCTGGAGACATTCAAACCCCACCTGGATGTGTTCCTGTGGGATTTAGTCTGGGTGATCCTGCTCTGGAAAGGGGGTTGGACTAGATGATCTCTTGAGGTCCCTTCCAACTCCTAATGTGCTGTGATTCTGTGGTTTCATGAGGGACCTGCTCCTGCTGAGTTAGACGTGGCTGGGACATGTTTCTCTAGAGGGAACTTTAGGGACTCCAGGCTCATCTACTCAACTTCTGGCTGCCACAGGAGCTTACACAGCACTTTGACATTAGGTGCTCAAGCCAGAGCCAGAACACACTTCAGCAACACAGAGCTTGAGGCTCCATGGCCAGTAAAGGGTCTCACACAGTGACTCCCAGTGGCCTCCACGCAGGGGGAGGAATTAATTAGCCTCAGAACCCAGCCTAAATGCCCCAAATCTGCTTTAGAGAAGCAGCCTTTCTCTAGGAAGCATGTTTTCCAGTCCTTTAACCATCTCACAAACTTGGAGCCACCCCCTCGATTCCTGACCACCCCCCTTGATCTGTAGACACCAAAACCAGGCACACCACCAGCAGCTCTCCCACCATCACCAAACAGAGCTGACACACAAACAGCCTGATTTCTAACTCCTCAGCTGGACAATGCCACCAGGGACAGGGAACACCCATCCTCAGAGCTGCCAGTCAAGGATTTTCCAGCACTGAAAGTGGCATGGAATGGGAAGAAACCCCTTGGTGGACACATACACAGAGCAAGAGGCACTTACCCACTGGTTCCAGGTCTCTGGGTCTGAGAGAAGCGCCAGTCTGTGTTAGGCTGAGCTTGCTGCAGAGAAAACAGAAGAGTTTTAATGCCTCTGTCCTTGCCTTTGAAAATGAAAGCGAGCTGGTCCTGGATTATTCCAGTCTGGAATATCGGTGTGTTCTTTCCAAGTGAAGAAAATCAATTAGAACAAAAAGAAAGCCCCCCTCTCCACCCCCCCTCACCTTCCCCCTCCTCCCCCCCACTTTTCTTCAGTGTTTCTGAACCAGCCTGAATACTGAAAAGCGTGACAAAACCCATTCAGGGAATAATCTTCCAAAGCTGCTCAGGAAACCAGGCTGTGAAAGAAACGAAGCATGAAATAAACTGGTAAGGGCATCAATTCAGTGAGAGCAATGGTACCAAAGCAAGGAACCAGGGGGTGGGAGAGAGAGAGGGTGGGGGCAGCAGCGTTAATTGATACGGAGAAAGATGCTTTTAATGCCAGAATGTAAAATGATAACAGAGCTTCCTAATCTGTCCTTATTCTGGCCTGAAAAAGGCTTGCCTGAGATCTGGGCTTCACACACTGGGTGTGAATGGCTTCTCCTAGATGCTGTGGCCTGAAGAGCTTTACAATATTTCTTTTTTTATATATATATATATAATTTTTTTTCTCTATCCACAGAGGAAAGAATAAACTTCCGACAGCAGAAGACCAAACAAAGAGGGTTGTTTGTTCAGGAGACACAGTCAACTCCAGACACAGCAGCACACTTTGTAACTCCAGCAGCAGCACGCTCTGGAAGTCCATCAAGCCAGCCCCCGCGTCGCCTATCTGGGTTATTTTACTACCAGACAATGGGCAGCTTGTAAATAAGGAAGGGCACCAAGCAGGCTTGCATCCTCCTGCTTGAATCACCCTGTCGTGGTTTCCCCCCGGCTGTGGGCTGAGATCCACGCAGCTGCCTGCTCCTTAAAGTAAAAGAGCAGGGGAAGAGGGAAAAAGGGGGAAACAAGGGAAGGGAAAAGGAAGGGGAAATAACTCCAAACCCAAGAAACTAAGAGGCCCGTGGGTTGGGATAAGGAGAGTTTACTGAGAGAACAGAAAGATCAAATATCCCAATGCTAACAGGACTTTAGAGCAAAAGAAGATGAAACTCTTGATCCCCAATGCAGTTTCTCCCCGACCCACACAACTCAGGTACCACCCAGAGCTGTCCCGGAACCCGACCGTCCCCCCAAGCAGCACGCGTCCCGCCACCGCCCCTCTTCTTCCTCCCCTCAGCCCCCCGTTCTCCTGGGCAGGACGTCATTGCCATGGAATACTCTCTTTGGCCCATCTGGGTCACCTGTCCTGGCTTCGCCCCTCCTTTCTCCTGAACAGAGAAATAGGAAGAAGCTGAGAAAGTCCTTGACTGTCTGACTGCAACTAAGAACTTCAGGGTGTTCTCAGCACTGCTTTCATTGTAACTCCCAAACACAGCATCCCATCAGCTGCTACAAATGGAGTTAACCCTATCCTGACTGAAACCAGGACACACGCCTTTGTGAAGGGCACTAAACAGCAGAACTGCTTTCTCTCTCAGGAAGACACACACTGATCTTCTTAATCAACTCCCAAACCATAACGTGCTCTACCTGGGAAGGGCAACATTCCTTCTCCGTTACCTTAGGAATCAGCACTTCAGCCTCCACACAGCGGAACACCAATTTGATAGGATTATTCTGCCTGTACATGCAATTACTAAGGCAAAGGGAGGACGGGCACAGCTGACCTAGATTTTTATTTAGTAGACGTGATTTCACTCATTTCTCCCCAGCTTTGATGATCCTCGTGAAGGACTAGATCAGAATAAATTACCCCCTTAAAATAGAGGTCCCACTGCTGCCCGTGCTGCATGCAAACGAAGCTGTTTAAGTACTCCCCCTCCAGATTCCAGGCACACGTTTTTCCACACGCTGGCACACCATCTCACACCAGATAAGCCCTTCCCCATCTTTTTTTTTTTTTCTTTTTTTTCTTTTTAATTCCTGCTGTAATCACCACTTGCTAATTTAGGGCAGGCGTTTATGGCACAAAATTGCTTCCCTTTTTTATATCCCCAAGTTATAAAAGCTACAGCTAAATACAGTCACCTACCCCCGTATTTAGACAGCTGAACACAAGTTCTCAAAGCACGCCGCTGCCTGGGTCCCTGTGAGCCCAAGGGCACGTAAGGTCACCAAGAGCTTTGTGACAAACACAACTCCATTCAGTACCGAGCGGGGAATTCAGCCCCTCGCTGGAAACAAGCAAGCTGGAAAATGAATAATAACTAATAATAGTAGCTAATAATACTCAGGGAGTTGAGAAATGTCTACAGTGCCCTTCCAAAAGAGAGCACCAGAAACACCAGGGAACGTGGCTTTCAGATCCCCCGCGCTGTGACTCCTACGCTGTGCAGAACAAAGCAGTGACACACAACTGAGAAGTTAAGACAGCAAAAAAAAAACCCCAAAACATCCCAGACTCTGCTAAGAATCACTTTAGAAAGAAAAGGGTATGAACGGAGCCGAGGGAAAAACACTCCACTTCCACAACCCCCCCTCCAGTCCTTGATTTGATAGTGCTGCCCAGCCCCTTTCCCTTCCCCAGCCAAAGCTTCCACCTGCCACCACCCAGGAGGTGCCAGTGACAGACATTCCCCGAAGCCACTTTCTCAGGTGGAAGGACAGACAGAGAACAGCCAGCTGGCCTGGATGTTACGGACCATTTGCAGGCACAGGAGAGTAAGAAACACCCATCTCTTACCCCGTCGCAGGGACTCGCTAAGGTGCTGGTCACCTGCTCATAAGCAGCCACGGTCTCCGCAGTGCTAGAATGGCTGAAAGGCTTTACAAAGAGGAAATCGCTCTGGTCAGACATGGGTGAGAAACAAGAGGTGTAATTCTGTGCCTGGGAGGTCAAGCCCGCTCCTCCCACGTCCAGGTACTTGATGAAACCATCTGGCTTCATCTGCCCGCGGAAATGGGACGCGGGCTTACGGCCAGTCCCTCGGCAGCAGCCCGGGAAGGTCCAGCTGGCAGCACCGGCTTTGAGACACCGAGCAGCCACCACAGCAAACATCACGCAAGACACAAGGGAAATGGACACCAAGGAGATGATGAGGTAAAGCGTGAGGTTGGTATCCTTGGGAGAAGATTTGGGTACGTCCAAGGACTTGGCGAAGTCCTGCACGCTATTTTCCTCTGGAGAAATGACTATTACCACAGAGGCCGAGAGGGATGGCGTCCCGTTGTCCCTCACTTCCACCACCAGCCTGTAAGGATCTTCTGATTCTCTGAGAGCCTGTGCAACCCTTATCTCCCCAGAGCGACGTTCCACTTGGAAAGGCAAAGCCTCAGCTGCCTCCTGAAGCTGGTAGGACAGCCAGGCATTATGGCCACTGTCAGCATCAACAGCTACAATTTTGGTGACCAGATAGCCAGGTTCTGCCAAGGCTGGGATGGTCTGGTGGAAGGCGGAGCCCTTGGGGACAGACGGGTAGACCACAGTGGGGGCATTGTCATTCTCATCCAGGATGAACACGTGGACTACCGCAGTGCTACTCAGCATGGGAGACCCAGCATCCTTCACCTCCACAGGCACCTGGAACACCTTGTCCTGCTCGTAGTCCAGAGCCCGCACAGTGTAGATGGTGCCATTGTCCTGGTCTATCCGGAAGTAGGTTGAGATGGGTATATCCTGCATCCCGTTGTCCAGGATGGAATAAGACAGCTTGGCGTTGCTACCCTCATCAGGATCAAATGCTGACACTGAAAAAACAGAAGTTCCAGGAAGGGAGTTTTCCTGGATGTGAGCTGTATCAAAAGGGCTGGAGAAGTTTGGTGTGTTATCGTTCACATCAGCGATTCGGAGGTAGAAGGTTTTTTGTGTGGCCCTCCGCGGGGACCCTGAGTCCACAGCCTTCACCGTGATGTTGTACCCACTGGCCTTCTCCCGATCAAGGGGGCCGCTTGTGACCAGTGAGAAATGCTCTTTAAAAGAGGACACCAGTTTAAAGGGGAGGTCTTTCGCTATCTGCAGGTGGACCTGCCCATTGTCACCTGAATCGCTGTCCTTCACACCTATGAGGGCAACCACAGTGCCTGGAGTTGCATCCTCCTGCACTGGGCTGGAGAGAGAGGTGAGCACAATCTCTGGGCTGTTATCATTGATATCGATTAATTCCACTCGCAGGTGACAATGTCCTTCCATGGCTGGGGAGCCCCTGTCCCTGGCCCGAACTGCAATCTCATAAGCACTGGATTCCTCATAATCCAGCAGGGCTTTGGTTCTGATCTCCCCTGTCCGGGGATCTAAGGAGAACAGCTTGGTGAATTTACCAGGTGCATTATTGCTAGTTTTGAAAGAATATTCCACATCCCCGTTGGGACCTTCATCCAGGTCGGTGACATTCAGCTTGGTGACCAGGGTGCCCACTGGTACGTTCTCCTCCAAATGTACCTTGGATATGGGTGGGTCGCAGACAGGAGGGTTGTCGTTTGCATCCAGGACGTGGATGGTAACCTTGGCAGTGCCAGATCTCACTGGATTCCCTCCATCCAGGGCTGTCAGGGTGAGGTGATGAACAGCCACTTTCTCTCTATCCAGGGCTTTTTCAAGTACAATCTCTGGCATTTTAACACCGTCTCCTCTCGTGTTGATACTCAGGATGAAATGCTCACTGGGGCTGAGCTCATAGGTGGAAATAGAGTTGGAGCCCATATCAGGGTCTTCTGCTACCTCCAGGGGTAGCCGAGTCCCAGGGTTGGCTACCTCAGTGATCTCCAAGACCACCTCTGGCTTGGGGAACTGGGGCGCGTTGTCATTAACGTCGAGAACATCCACCTCGACGCGATGGAGCTGGAGGGGATTCTCCATGACGAGCTGGAGGTGCAAGGAGCACGCAGGGTTCTGCCCGCACAGCGTCTCCCGGTCCAGCCTGCTGTCCAGGATCAACAAGCCCGCTGCCAGGTTCACCTGGAAGTGCCGCTGCCCACCCTCGCTCACCAGGCGCAGGTTGCGGGCAGCCAAGCTCCGCAACTCTACCCCCAGGTCCTTGGCTAGGTCGCCCACCGAGAAGCCCGGCTCCCGGTCCTCGGGCACGGAGTAGCGGAGCTGAGCTCTGCCGAGAGACGACAAGCAGGAGAGGGCTGCGAGCAGCAGCAGCAGCGGGAGCTGCCATAGCAAACTCCGTCCCCCGAGCATCCCGTGCCGGGGCCGGTGTGCGAACGGAGCAGCGCGGAGAGGCGCGGAGCGGCGGCAGCTCCGCGCAGACTCCCCCCACCTCCCCGCCCCCGGGAGCAGCAGCCGCCGCCGCCGAGCCGGAACCCCCGCGCCCCGGGTGTGGGGAGTCCGAGTGGGGTGCGCAGGGAGGAAGCCGCCGCCGGAGCCGGACAGGGAGGGATGGAGGGGGATGGAGCGGGGGGGGGGGGCGATCACGAACCGGCCGGCAGAGAAGCTCCTCGGCACGCAAAGGCGCACAAAGTCGGCGAGCGGAGCGGAAGGACCGAGTGACAGTTTTACGTCTCTCCACAGCCCCCTCCTCCTCCTCCACCTCCTTTTTCTCTCCCTCCTCCTCCTCATTTCCCTCCTCCACCGCCTTCCCCAAAATACGCACGGCGTAACCCCCCCTCTCCCCCCGCCGCCGCTCCACCCCCGCAGCGCGGGGAGGGCGCCGGGGACTCCCGGTAGCGGTAACCCCCGCTCCTCCCCGTCCCACCCGGCTGCTGGGAGCGGGCACCGGCGGGCACCCCCTCCCCAAAGGCGGCTGGGTGTGCCGCATTCCCGGGGAGACACCGGAGCTGCGGTCAGGCTTGGGGACACGCTCCCGAGCTCACCTCGCTGCACAGGGTGGGATCCGGCGGGCAGGCACCGGCTGGACCCGCGGAGGGTTTCACAAACATGAACTCGCTGATGTCCGAGACGGGCGAGAAGCAGGAGCGGTAACGCGGGGCAGGGGGTGCCGTGGCCGTCACCTGGACGCCCATCACCGTATCCCCTTGCTTAGGCTCATAGTGCAAGTGCCCAAAGATGTGGCTGGGTGGGGGCTGAAGCGTGTTCACACTCTCCACGCAGCAGCCCTGGTTGGCAGGCGCAGAGCCCCGCCGGAGGCACCGCACGCCCAGCGCTGCCAGTCCCACCAGTGAGACGGTGGAGATGAGCACTAGGGACACAATCAGGTAAAGGGTAATGGTGGGTAAGCCCCCACCATCAGCGGCCCGAGCCTCGGAGCCCTGCAAAGCCTCTGGGCCCTTCTCCTCCACCAGCACCACGAGTGTGATGGCCGTGGAGAGCGGAGGGTCCCCGGCATCCCGGACCACCACCACCAGTTCATGAGCAGAGGGATCCGTCTCCTGCAGGGCCCGCGTTATCCGGATCTCCCCGGAGCGCAGGGCCACGCTGAAAAGCCCTGGGTCCGTGGCTTCCACGAGGTTGTAGGAGAGCCAGGCATTGCGCCCTGAGTCCGCATCTATCGCCACCACCTTGGTGATGAGAGCGGGTGGGGCGGTGGAGGGGGAGATTCGGAACTGAGCAGCAGAGTCCTCCCCGGCCCTGGGGAAGTGCACCCGCGGGGCATTGTCATTCTGGTCCACTATAAAAACATGAACCAGCGTCCTGTTCCTCAGGGCCGGGGAGCCACCATCAGATACCTCCACGTGGAACTGGAGATAGGTGGTTTGCTCATAGTCAAAGGGGAGTTTGGCTGAAACCTGCCCGTTTGTGGGATGTATGGAGAGGTAGCGGGTCGGATCCAAGCCTGGATCTGTCCCACCAGCTCGCAGGATGGAGTAGGAGAGGCGGGAATTCTGCTCCGAGTCGGGGTCAGCAGCAGAGACGGTAACCAGCATGCTGCCCACCGGGTTGTTTTCTGCCACCAGTACTTCGTAGGACGCCTGCTCAAACTGGGGCGCGTTGTCATTGACATCTGCCAGGGCGATTGGCAGGATGGTGTGGCGGGAGAGCGGGGGACTGCCCAGGTCCGAGGCGGAGACGGTGACATTGTAGTAGGCAACGTGTTCCCGGTCCAGGCGGGTGCTGGTTAGCAGCGAGTACTGGTGCTCATAGTCCTTGCGCAGCTGGAAGGGAAGGTCTGGAGACACGTGACACTGGACTTTACCCTGATCACCAGAGTCCCGGTCTCTGACATGTATCACAGCCACCACGGTGCCCGGGGGTGCGTCCTCGCTCAGGGAGCTGGAGAAGGAGGTAAGAATGACCTCAGGGGCGTTGTCGTTCACATCAGTGATTTCCACCACCACGCTGCAGTGCTCCTCCATCGTGGGCGACCCCATGTCCTTGGCCTCCACTTCAATCTCATACACCGTCGCCTCCTCGAAGTCCAGGTTGCCCTGGACGCGGATTTCCCCGGTTTGCTCATCAATGGCAAAGATCTGGCGCAAGGCAGCCGAGTTGTGGCTGCTGAGGGAGTAGCGGATGTCTCCGTTGGGCCCTTCGTCCACATCAGTGGCATTTAACTTCACCACGAGGGTGCCCAGTGGCGAGTTCTCCACCAAGCGGGCTCCGTACGACGGTCTGTCAAAGACCGGGTGGTTGTCGTTGGCATCCAGGACCTGAATGGTGATGTGCGTCTTGCTGGACTGAGGGGGAGAGCCCCCGTCTTCAGCAGTCAGGACCAGGTGGTGGAAAGCCCTCAGTTCCCGGTCCAGGGCCCTCTCAAGCACCAGCTCAGGGAACTTGCCACCATCTGTACGTGCCTTCACGTTGAGGTTGAAGTTCTCGTTGGCACTCAGGTGATAGGTCTGCAGGGTGTTGGTGCCCACGTCAGGGTCCTGGGCAGGCTGGATGGGAAAGCGGGCGCCCAGGGACGCCAGCTCGTAGATGCGCAAGGAAACCTCGTCCCTGGGGAACTCCGGAGGGTTGTCATTGATGTCCAGGATCTCCACCTCGATGCGGTAAAACTCCACCGGGTTCTCGATGGCAAGTTTCAGGTGGAGGAAGCAACGAGGGTTCTGCCCACAGAGCTGCTCCCGGTCTATCCGCTCGCTGACCATTATAACGCCGGTATTCACGTTGACCGAGAAGTACTGGGAATCCGAATCAGACAGTACCTGCAGGTTAGCTGCCGCCAGCTTGGCCACATCGGTGCCCAGGTCCTTCGCGATATTGCCCACGAAGGCGCCCCGGGTGAGCTCCTCCGGGATGCTGTACCGGATCTGAGCAGAGGAGCTGTGCAAGAACAGACAGAAAGAGAAGACGCGCGGCAGCCCCAAGGACCGACCCGCCTTCCCTGCCCTCGGCATCCTTGCCGGGTGGGCGGCCAGGGGAGCGATGCCCTCCGCGCTCCGGGGCCGCGCTCAGCGCTCGCCGCTCCCATTCATTGTTTGGGGCGGACACGGTTCGACGGGGGCGGGGGACGCCGGGGCTCCGCGCAGCCGCTTCGCCATTGGCTCCCAGCTCCCTGCCGCTCCTCCAATCGCCTCCCTCCTTTCCCAGGACAGCAACACCGGCGCCAATCGCGACCCGCCGCCGGTTGCCGCGCGGCGCGAACCTGCGGCGCTTCCCCGAGCAACGGCGGCGGCTCCGTGTCCGTCCCCACCCCGCCTCCCCCCGTCCCCGCCGCCTGGCCCTCGCCACAGCCGGACCGGGGAGCGAGGGAGGCCCCGGGGGGGAAAGCGCGGTCCGTCCGTCCGCCCGGCGAGCCCCCGCTCCGGCACCGCCTTCCCCCGCGCCCGTCGGCTCTCACCTGGCCGGCGTCCCGCAGCGTACCGGTAGCGGAGAGGAAAGCCCCCGTTTCCCTCGGTAGGGTGGCAGGGGGCGGGCAAGGCCGTAGGAAGGTGAAGTCGCTCCGGTCGGAACCGGGGGAGAAGCAGGTGCTGTAGCACTGGGACTGGGAGTCGGTGGGTCGCAGGGTGACCTCCATGTACTTCAGGGTGCCGTCGGAGCTGAGCTGGAGCTTGGGGCTGGAGTGCTTGAAGAAGTCCCGGGACGGCGACTCGCTGAGCCAGCAGCAGCAGTAGGGTGAGGTGGCGGCCCGGCCTCTGCGGCGGAGGCACCGGGCAGCCAGGAGGGTGACGGTGGCGAGTGCCACGGTGCTAACAGCTGCCAGCGCGATGATCAGGTAGAGGGTCAGGTCTGGCTTCTCCTTGGCACCAGCCAGGAAATCCCGAGGCTTGTAGCTCTCCTCCGGGGCTGTCTCCTCCAGGGTCACGGTGATGGTGACAGTGGTGGAGAGCGGTGGGTCGCCGTTGTCCGAGACCTGGACAATGAGCTGCTGTGACTCCGCATCGGTGTCCCGGAGGGCACGTGCTGTCCGCACCTCCCCGGTGTACAGTGACACATGGAACAAGGAGGGGTCAGTGGACTGTGGCAGCAGCCGGTACGAGAGCCAGGCATTGTGCCCGGCGTCTGCATCCACTGCTGTCACCTTGGTGACCAGGTAGCCCGGTGGGGCAGAGAGCGGCACCCTCTGGGGTGCTGGGATGTCACTTTCACTGTCAGGGTGCAGGATGGTGGGGGGTGGTCATTCTGGTCCAGCACAAAGATGTAGACAGTAACGTTGGCATGGAGTGGGGGGACCCCGAGTCCCGCACGGCCACAGAGACCGGCAGAACCTGCAGCAGTTCAAAGTCGAAGGTGCGCTGAGCATAGAGGTTGCCATTGTCAGGGTTGATGTGAACAAAGGAAGAGGTGGGGGCACCCTGCACTTGGCCACTTTCTATGGAGTAAACAAGACGGGAATTATCCCCATCGTCAGGGTCTGAGGCAGAGACAGTGCAGAGCAGGGAGCCGGGTGGGTTGTTCTCTGGGAGGAAGGCATCATAGGAGGGCTGCAGGAAGCGTGGGGGGTTGTCATTCACATCAGATATATTGAGGAGCAGTGTGAGCGTTGTGGTGAGGGGAGGAAAACCACCATCCTGGGCAGTCAGCTCCACTATGTACTGTGGGGCGGATTCTCGGTCCAGGCTCTCCCGGGTGACCAGGGAAAAATGGTTCTGAAGGGACCTGATGGTGAAAGGGACATTGGGGGACATCTCCAAGCTCACATACCCATTGGCCCCTGAGTCTCGGTCCCGTACATTGAAGAGCCCCACAACAGTATCCAGTGGGGTGTCTTCTGGCACTGGGTTCAGCAGGGAAGTGAGCAGAACCTCTGGGGGGTTGTCGTTGGCATCCTCCACTTCCACCTGTAGCATGCAGTGGCCCTCCATCTCTGGGACCCCACCATCATGGGCTCGCACGTAGATCTCATAGAAAGGTGATTCCTCAAAGTCCAGGGCCCCACTCACCCGGACCTTGCCACTCTGGGGATCCAGGGCAAAGAGCCTCCGGACAGAGTCAGAGGTGTGAACCCCAAACGAGTACTGCATCTCCCCATTGGAGCCCTCATCGGGGTCGGATGCATTGAGCTGGATGAGCAGGGACCCCGTGGGCGTGTTTTCTGGGACCTGCACCTTGTACGTGGCACGGTCAAAAGTGGGTGCATTGTCATTGACATCCAGGACCAGGACCGTTATCTGCGCCGTGCCCGAGCGCGCTGGGCTTCCCCATCCCTGGCCGTCAGCACCAGTTGCAGTTCTGGCTGCTCTTCCCTGTCCAGAGCACGCTCCAGCACTAGCTCCGGGAAGAGTTTGCCATCCTGCTGCGGCTTGACGTCCAGGGAGAAGTGGGAATTGGGGCTCAGCTGGTAGGAGCCCACAGCATTAGTGCCCACATCAGGGTCCTGGGCGCTCTCCAGGGGGAAGCGCGCACCCACTGTGGCAGACTCGGCGACACGCAGGGTACGGTGAGAGGTGGGGAAGCTCGGGGAGTTGTCATTCAGGTCCAGGATCTCCACTTCCAGACGGAAGAGCTGCAGGGGGTTCTCTGCCACCACCTGCACTGACAGCACACAGCTGGCAGCCGCTCCGCACAGACGCTCCCGGTCCAGCTGCTGGCTCACCACCAGCGCGCCGCTGTCCAGGCGCACGGCAAAGTAGCGCAGGCTCTCCTCCGAGCCCAAGCGCAGCCTGCGACCCGGCAGCTCCTCCACCTTCAAGCCCAGGTCCCGGGCCACGTTCCCCACCACGGTTCCCACCTCCGACTCCTCAACCACCGAGTAGCGGATCTGCCCGGAGACCCAGCCCCAGCCGCAGAGCAAAAACAAACTCAGTACTTGCCATTTCCAGGCGGGTCGCTGGAGGCTGACACTCTCCATGTCCGTGCGCGTCCGGCCTGGGACGCAGCAGGCACTGGGGAGCTGTGGAAAAAAATCCCTGGGTCTCTCTTCCACAGCTTGAAAAACAGCTCCGGGGCTCCAGCGGGCTGCAGCTCCGGCTGTCAGCCTTAGAGCAGAGGGGGTGGGCTGGGGGAGGGGGAACTGAATCACAGCCCCAGCGCGGAGGTGGAAGGGGGGGAGAAGCAGATTTCCCCCCCCCCCTCCCCCTTCTCCCTGCTTCAGATCAGCGCCCAATTGGCCGAGAGCTCCGTCCCCTCTCGGCCAGCCGAGGCTCTCCGGAGGTGCTGGAAGCAGGGACCCGAGCCTGCATCAGCAGGGCTGCCACCCCCGGCCTCCCCTCCGCCAGCCTGAGTCACTTGCTCCAACAGCTCGCTTCCCGTTCGCAGGGAAACTGCACGTCCTGGCAGCCTGGAAGCTAGGTACAAGCCCTCCTTGTGTGGCTCCCCCTTCCACAATGGTGGCTTCACATCTCTCCCACAGACAAAGGGCAGCTGTCATGAACGCAGGCCAAGAGACTTTTCATGACCGATGAAAAGGTACTTGTTAGAGCCCTGAGGTGCCAGGGACTCTTCTCCCACCCCTTTTCCTCCCCTCATCCCCCCTCCTACCCCTCAGCTAATGCTTTGGCCACTGCCTGCACCCCACAATTGTTCCTGTAGGCAAGGCCACTGCCACCAGTACCACCATCACACTGAGACAGGGACTCCTGCCCCTGCCAGCTCCTGCTGGGTGTCAGAGGCAGAAGGTGAGAAGGGCGAATCATTGAAAGCTGAAATATGTTTGCCCCCCCCCTTCTCCCCCCGTTTGGTTGGACACCCGTTTGTCACACTGGGACCAGGAAGGGGTCAGTATTTACAGTACCAGAGTCACTGCAAAGGCAGGGAGCCAGCCAACGAGCCCACCAGCCCACCACCGGATCACAGCATCGGGTCAGGATGTCAGGCTGGGAAGGAGGCCTGAGCCTCCCACCTGGCAGACACACAGACACACAGACCGCAGTCCTGCAGCAGACAGCTTTTTGGACAAGCCATCTCCCGCAGGGCAAAAGCAGGGGTCTCAGCCTGCCGGGGGTGGAGGGGGGAGTGGAGCAGCAATTTCCCCCTCTCCCTGCCCTAAAGGACAGTGAGGAGCTGCAGGGTGTTAGCTCGGGGTCACGTCCATGCAAGAGCCTCCCCAGTCATGCCCTGGGGTCGTGCCCTCCCTGTACCCAAGACCAGCCTGGCGTCCCTTGGGTGCACACAGACCCCGTGGGGAGCAGAGGGGCTGGCATCTGCATCCCGGAGCAGGCAGGCCAGGGAGCGGGCTCCCGGCCAGCACCCTGCCCATCACCACCACACCAGCAACACAGGGACCTGGGGGAACTGGGGAGAGAGGCTGGGGGAACCCGTGCCCGGCGCGGCGGACGGTGACAGGGACACCATCCTTCTGGACGAGAACGGAGCCGTAGCGGGGGTCTCCCTTCCCCCGCCCCCCGCCCCTGCAGCCCCTCCCTGCCCATTGCAAGAGCCACGGGGAGGAACAACCCTGCTGCCAATCACGGAGAGACAGAGCAGGGAGCCTCGCGATTGGTGCAGAACACCTGGGGTCCCGCCTACTGCCTGCTGCGGGGAGTGAAGAAGGACTTCTTAAAGGGCCAGCGCCCCAAAACGCTAGGCAGCTGAGCTCCCCAGCACCCAGAAACCGATACGTACTCATTCCCCGAAGGCTTCCGACGGTGCCACCAGCAAGAAGATGTCACAGCAACCTTCACCCTGGGATGTGCCCCTGTCTCCATCCCAGGCAGGGCCCCAGACTGCACAGCCGGGTCACACACCGGTAATCCAGGATGCTGCACCCCTGGGGATGGGTTTGGTGCTGCTGTGGTACCTCGGCAGAGCCCTCCCCCCCCCCCATTTAGATCACACGATCCAGGAGAATTTACTCAGTATCCCAAGGTGGCTTGGTCACCAAGGGACAGGAGAAAGGGATGGGCTTCACAGAGGGGATCCTGCTGTTGATTGGATCTGCCAAAGCCTGTGATGGGAATGATGACAAGGCTACGGGCTGTCTAGGATGGAAAAGGAGATTTCTCCATTCCAGAGGGCCAGAGCTCACCCTGTGCAAAGGCTCTGACCCAGATGACCCAGGGAGCTGAGCAATCACTGGGGATCCTGCAGGGTAGGATCCCTCACAGCAATGTCACCCACCACAGATGGGGCCAGCACCATCCCCAGCGCATTGGTTCTGGGGTCTGGCAGTTGCCCTGCAGACCAAAGAGGTGTAAAGCCTTGACACGGTCTGTGCCATCAGGCTGGATCTTCTTTGACCACAGGCCCCAGTGCCAGACCAGCTAGTTTCACCATGCCAGTGCCTTTCCAGTGTAGTACTGTGGAGCAGGGGGAGCTATGGCTATGGCTTGGGCTTACTACCTGCCCATTATCACCTCCTCCCATCCCCACTCACAAATCATTTATAGCACACACCCACACCCCCCGCCAAGAGGCATCTTTCCAGGACCCTTTGATGGAGGGGACATCCTTGTCCCCATCTGCAGCATGACCAGCACAATGCAGAGGAACACTTGTTCCTGCAGCTGCTGCTCTCGTTCCACCTGCCACAGACCACAAGTGCTTGGTGTGAGCAGCGACGCAAGACGGAAGGGGAAAGGGAAAAAAAAACCCAAGGCATAAGATAATAATTCTGGGAGGTTCCTGCCTCCGCCTGTGATTCAGCAAGCAGGCAGCACACACAGCCCCACACAGCTTCCGCTGCACCTCACTTCCTTCTGCTCCGAGGAACCGGTCGCTCCTGCTCACAGCCTCCCTGGAAGGGACACATTGCCGGCACCAACCCCCTTGGGAACCCATCAAGATCCTGGCCCCCTCTTGGGCTGGATCCACTTCCCAGCTCCACGTCTGAGGATCAAAACGTTCCTGTGATTTAAAAGCTCTCAAATCGGGCTGCACAATTCCCACCGGGGGAGAAGCACGGAAGCTCCCTGCCATGCGCAAATACCTTCCTGGCTGCAGTTTGTTCAGCCAGGACATTGGACATCGCCCGGACACAGCATACTGGACTTGTCACAGGGCTGTTAAAGCACTACCTGGGTGGAGGAATCACCATCCAGCTCAGAGACACCATCCAGCTCACCGGAGACCTGCAAGCAACTGGGGTAGTCTGCAATCCCACCCCCACCCAAATTAACATCGTTACAAAAGTTCCATGGAAACACAACCAGAACCATCAGGAGTCGAGCATGAAGTGAGACATGGACAGGAGGAGCTGCTCTATGGCCACGGCCTGGCACACAGAGGAACCAGCATCATCCTTCAGTTTTGCATATGACACTGTGGGAAGCGACACCTGGACCTCCCACTGGTGGCTGGTGGTTCCCAGCCCCACCTCCAGCACCACCTCCCCAGCCCACATGGGCACGGCGCAGAGAAGCTTTGTTTCCCTCCCAGTGCCAGACCCCACAAGTGCTCCCCTCAGCCCCGAGTTTTGCAAAGGGAAGGAAATACCATTAGTAGCAAGCTTTCTGCCAAGGATTTGCAAGCGATTGCAAGCTGACCTCGGCCTCCACCAGTCATTCATGCATGGAATACTCCAAATCTGCTTTGGAAAGACATGTATTTGCTAGCCTGAGAAAACTAATCCACTTGATCCTGCTAACCACAGAGCAAGCATCATCAACACTCAGGACGGCTCACTTTGAAGAAGACCTGGTCAACTACAGCTAACCCCTCTTTAGAAGCAGGGAGCAACTGGATATTCCCTCCCAGCCTCACTCCAATACCATATCCATATGGCATGAACAAACCACGGCTCTGCCCAGCACTGGGACATGCCAAGAAAGGAGCTACGTTACCTCAGCAGGCGTGGGGAGCCGTTTGGCGGTGCCCGTGATCTGGTGGTATGGCCCTGGCTCACCGTTCCTCATGGTACTCTGGCGGCTGCCCAGGGGGCTGGAAGTGAAGGGCTTTTTACACAGGAGATCACTCTGGCGAGAGTCCGTCGTGAGATAGACCTGGTGGTAGAAGTTGGGTGGCGTGAGGCCGCCCCGCACGGCATCGATGTGGTGGAAGGGCCCCGGCGTCCTGTACAGGGTGCTCCTGGAGCTGTTGAACAGTTCCTTTGACTGCCTCCACTTGTAGCATTTGAAGATGCCCACTGACAACATGGTGATGAAGAAAGCTGCTGACACCAAAATAACAGCCAGGATGAGATAGAAAGTCACGTGCCTCCTGGGATCGTTGGCAGGTGCCACGTCAGTGAGGTCAGTGAGAACCTCCTTGACCATCTCAGCCACAGAGATGGAGACAGTGGCACTGGCAGACAGCACAGGCTCCCCATGGTCTTTCAGCAGGATGACCAGTGTGTGCTGGGGAGCATCATCCTCCCGGAGCTGGCGGGCTGTGAAGATCTCCCCGTTGTGCAGCCCAACTGAGAAGAGGCTGGGGTCAGTGGCCTGCAACAAGGTATAGGAGATCCAGGCGTTGTACCCTGCATCCGCATCCACCGCCACCACCTTGGTGACCATGTGCCCGGCAGGAGTGCCTGGGGCCACCACATCAGTATAGGTGGTGGTGGTGGTGTTAGGCTGAGGGTACAGCACGGTTGGGGCATTGTCATTGAGGTCAGTGACAAACACACTGACTGACACGTTAGTGGCCAGAGGCGGAGAGCCACTGTCCTGGACCTGCACCATCATGCTGAACTCCACCTGGTCCTCGTGGTCCAGGGAGGTGAGCAGGTAGAGGGTGCCATTCTCACGGTTGATGGAAAAGATGTGGCCTACACTGGGATCACCCTGCAAGAGGGTATAGGAGAGATGGGCATTGCGCCCAAGGTCCGGATCTGTGGCACTCACATTAAGGATGGGGATGCCAGACACGTTATTCTCCAGCACATAGACATCATAGGAATCCTGGGAAGTCTTGGGCGCGTTGTCATTGACATCTGACACCTGCACCAGGATTTGTTTCACCGCAGACAAGGGTGGGGAGCCTGAATCTCTGGCTGTGATAGTGATGTTATACGCTGATGTTTTTTCTCGGTCCAGAGCTTCTTTCGTTTTCAAGGTGTAGTAATTTTTGAGGGAGGAGCTGAGCATGAATGGGATCCCAGGAGAAATGAAGCAGTTCACCAGGCCATTATCATGAGAGTCCAAGTCCGTTACACTCAGCAGAGCTATGACGGTCCCTGGGGCTGCATCTTCAGGCACGGGGCTGTACACAGAAGTCACTGTCACCTCTGGAGTGTTGTCGTTCACATCCACAACTTCCACCAGCACTTTGCAATGAGCCACACCAGGAACGGCACCCTTGTCTTTTGCCTGTAAGTAAATCTCATACAGCTTCGTTTCCTCATAGTCCAGCTGGCCCTTGACCCTCAACTCCCCTGTGGCCGAGTCCAGAGCAAAGAGTTCTCGTACCTTGGCTGGAGTGTGGCTGCTGAAGGAATAGACGATGTCTCCGTTGGGCCCATCATCCAGATCATACGCACTGATCCTGGCAACCAGGGTACCACTGGGCGTGTTCTCCCTCACACTTGCCTTGTAGGTGGACTGGTTGAAGACCGGGACATTATCGTTGGCATCCACAACATCAATGTGGATCTGCACCTGGGCCGACCGTGGCGGGCTGCCTCCATCCAGCGCAGTCAGGATCAAGTTCAGCTCCCGTTGCTCCTCCCTGTCCAGCTCCTTCTCTAGCACCAGCTCCGCGTACTTGCTGCCGTCCACTCTTGTCTGCACGTCGAGCGCGAAGTGCGAGTTGGCGCTGAGCTGGTAGGTCTGCAAAGAGTTAATCCCCACGTCGGGATCTTGCGCGCTCTCTAGCGGGAAGCGAGCTCCGGCCGCCACCGACTCGCTGATTTCCAACCTCGCCTGGCTGCTGGGAAAAACCGGGTCGTTGTCATTGATGTCCTGGATCTCCACGGCGCCGCTGTACAGCTCCAGCGGGTTTTCCACCACGATCTCAAAGCTGAGGGAGCAGGGAGAGAGGGCACCGCAGAGCTCCTCCCGGTCTATCCGCTCGCTCACCAGCAGCGCGCCGCTCGTCAGGTCCACCCCGAAGTACTTCTTGTTGCCCCCGGACACCACCCGCAACCGGCGTCCCGGCAGCTTCCCGAGGTCCAGCGCCAAATCGGCTACCACGTTCCCCACCACAGAGCCTCTCCGCGCCTCCTCGGGAATCGCATAGCGAATCGCGGCGGAAACACAGTGGGAAAGGCCGAACAAAAGCAGGAGGCTCAGTACCTGCCCCGTCGTTACCCCGCGGCTCCTCACAGCAGCGCCGTTCATCGCACAGGACGGCCGCGCTCTCCGCTTCGCCGTCCCCCTCCCAGCCCGTCCCGGCTAGAAATCCTCAGTTCGCCCCGTCATGCCGGTGCCCAGCGAGCCCCGGGAAGCGGCGGCCGGCGGACAGACGGGCATTGCTTTGCGGGCTCGGCGGTGACTCACTCCCAGGCTCTCACTGAGACAGCCTGCGCCTCATCCCGGCTCCGAGCGGGGCCGGGCCGCCAGATCCCCCCGCTACATCATTGGCCGACAGCGGCACACAGAGTCCCGGCCAATAACTGCACGGAGAGCTGAGGAGCCCCGCCGCGGGGCAGCCGCTCGCCGAGCACCGCCGGGTCCCCGGTCCCAAAGCAGCGGGGCTCTAACCGGCTGACCCTGAAGGGAGAGCACAGCCCTGCGAGGGAACCGGCTATGAAGGACAGCCAGGCTGGGAGAGCCCGGGTAGAGGCAGCGGAGATCGGGCACGGGGACTACGTGTGCTGGCAGCAAGGCTGGCCGAGAGGATGACGCCAAAAGGGGCGATATGCAAACAGGAGGGGGTGTCCCCCGGGAAAACTTCTTTGGGAAGAGGCAGAGGGACCAAAGAGGGGAAGTGGAGCGGGAGGGGGGTGGGAAAAGGAGGAGAGGGAGAGAAAGTTGGCAGAAACACGCAGGGGAGAACCAGCCCTGGCACGACGCGCTAGCTCCAAGCGTCACCCGGGACCTTTGGGATGCTGGTCCTCCCACCCGAGTGCTTGGTCAGCCCCTTTCTGCCACCCCACGGCCGTCGCCGTGCGTGCCACCAAAGCGGCGGTCGCCGGCAAAACGACACGTATTTCGGGCTGCCGAGTTACAAAGCAGCTTCTCCCGCGGCAGCGCACAGCCGAACCCGCGGGGGCACCTCTTGCCCCAGGGTCCCCAGGAGCATCGCCCCTCCTGCTCCCCACCGCCACCACTGTCCCAGCAGGAATCTTCCCCGACAAACCACAAAAAACTCGGGTTTAACACGCCTTCCTGCTTTCGTCACCTCCCAGCTTGCTCCCTCTATCTCTTTCCAACCAGATGCTGGGAAATCACGGGGCGGGGCGGGAGAGGTTCCTGTTCCCGTGCAGCAACAGCCCAGCGGGTACCGCGTAGATCACGGGCTCGGTAGCGCCTGGGGGAGATACAGCCAGTCCTTAGGCTGCTTGTCTGCCTATGGGCGTGATGCTGTAAGAAAACAACTCGTGTGACGTTGGTTTCCCAACGGAGTTGTTGCGACTGGTTACCTTGTCAACCCTGCTGCTTGTCGTGGCTTGAGCGCGTTGTGAAAGGGCTGAATATCACCTGCAGCAACGTGGGAGACCCCCACCCCACCCCTAGAGTGACAGGGACCTCGACTCCGCGTCCTTACCCTCGCGCAGTCCTGTCAACTGCCGTGAGCACACGGGATCCCCCCAGGAAGAGTCGAGGATATCAAACAGGTGGGCACACTCCTTCCTCTCTGCATGCCCAGCTACTTCTTTTCCTACTGAATAACCACTGATGAAAGATAAACCGTCTCAGCGCTACACAAGGTTCTTATCACCAGTCCACAGAATAGGATAAAAGTACAACGATAAATAATGGGATAAAAGTACAACGATAAATAATGGGATAAAAGTACCCATAAAATCCACCATTAGTCACCCAAAGGTGTATTTTAATAGAATTTAATTCTGGAGACAATTAAAGACTGAGAAGGAAAACTTTACCCACCCCAGCTGCACTATGCATGTAAGTACCTGCTCATGCCACTCCATTTTGGAAGAGGCCTTCCTGTAGCAGACCACGTCTGAGGGCTCCCAGTGCTGAGAGCAGATTTCTTTCCTCCTATGTCCTTACGCAACCAAATCCCGACTATTTCTCTGTCTTACATGTAACACACAGACACCCCTTCTCCTCCACCCCCCCAAAAAAAAACCCAAGACACACAGCTCTCTTCGAGATAAATCTTGGAAGTCTTCAACCACTTATTTTCCCTGAAGTAAGTTTGTTTTGGTTTTTTTCCCCCCAGCCACTGCCCATTTCACGTCTTCCCTAAACTCTGCTTACTCAGCAGTTTCTCTAATATGGGTATGACAATTCCTAAGGAGTTTCTCTTCATATGAGTGCACACACGACCCATATTCAGAGCACGTTGCCTGTGATATCCCAGCAGCAGTTAGGACAGCCGAGCTGCGGAGAGCTGAGCACAGCAAAGAGATCTCGGGAAGGGTATGGAAGACTTCCACCCCCCATATTCCCGTTGATCTGGAGACACTACGTCTTACCCACTTCGATGGGAAACCCGAATACTGAAGGAGACGCTTTGGAAGTCCTGAAAGCGCTATTTAGAAGGAGAGGAGTGGAAACGTGTGTCAGGTAAGGAGAAAAGAAGCCTTTCCCCTGCGCTGGGAATTCCTTCGGGGACGAGTTCAACACAAACCCCAGGCAGGACCGCTCGCTGCGGTGCTATTCCCGGTTCCACCGGGGCTCTAGTGGAGCTGGTGGCAGCCCCGGATTCAACGCATTGTCTGCTCGACTCCGGGCTCGGAGGTACAGTGAGACATGAGTCCTTGCTCCCCAGACAGACGGACAATGTGAAGTCATTGGTATACACGGTATCTTCGTTTGGAGGGCTTCGGAGAATGAGAACCACCGAGCTGGAAGGCAAAACTGAACTACAGAGTCGCTACCCCACTGAGCGACCAGGAGGGGTAGATCACACATCGTTATCACAGGAACGCACTCAAACCTGGCAGAGACAATGGACACTGGACCAAAACAAAAGGTCTCTCACGACAGTTTTGCTCCAGCTACACCCCACGCCCACTCCAGAATCCCGGCTCGGTGCAACTCGCACCCGGAGTAGCACAGACAGCAGAACTAACAACTTAGTGTCGCTCCTCGGGACACAACCGAAAATCCGCGATGAGACTGGGACGGTAAAAGGAAGACTCCAAGGTCACAGACACGCTCCCCCATCCCTCACACAGACACTCCGGATCCACTGAGCAGCGCGAAGGGAGATGACATTCCCACCCATCCCTGATGGTAGGACTGGGGAAGGTTTACGCAACTCCACAAAGAGGGAAACCAAGACAGAAGCTCACCTGTGCCGAGGTGCGTGGGCTGGGAGGGTCATTCCCAGAGTGAGTGTCTGATCCCGGCTCCCCAGCCAGGAGACCGTCAGACCGCGTGGCCGCCCCTGGTCTCAGGAAGGTGAAGTCCTTCTGCCCTGACTGAGATGCCAAACACAGCTCGTAGGAGTAGGGCAAGGGCAGCGTGCTGCTGCAGTAGTTATACGGTGCTTTAGAACCCAAACTGGAATACAGTTCCTTGTCAGAAGTTACAAAAACGGGAGGGCTCCTCGACCGCCGGCATTTAAAGAAGATTGTCAAGGTAACGATCAGAACGAACATCAGGGACACAACCGCGAGCGCCGCTACAAGAATGAGGTTTAGATCCGCTGTCACCTGGGACGCAGAATCTGTGTCGCTCAGCTCCGGCAGCGCCTCCTGCAAGCTCTCGGCCAGCACCACGTGCAGCGTGGCCGTGGCCGACAGCGCCGGCTGCCCGTGGTCCTTGACCAGGGCCAGCAGCCGCTGCTTCGCCGCGTCCCTCTCCGACACGGCCCGCGCCGTGCGCACCTCGCCGCTGTGCAGCCCCAGGCGGAAGAGCGCCGGCTCCGGCGCCTGCACCAGCTCGTACGACAGCCAGGCGTTGCGCCCCGCGTCCGCGTCCACCGCCACCACCTTGGCCACCAGGTAGCCGGCCTCGGCCGAGCGCGGCACCACCTCGAACGGCGCCGAGCCCGAGCCCGAGCCCTCCCCCGCCGCCGCCGCCGCCGCCGGCCAGAGCACCCGCGGCGCGTTGTCGTTGCGGTCCAGCACGAAGACGCGCACCGTCGCCGTCGAGCTGCGCGCCGGCGCCCCGCCGTCCTGCGCCCGCACCGCCACCGCGAACTCGCGGCACTGCTCGTAGTCGAAGGAGCGCTGCGCGTACAGCGCGCCGCTCCGCGCCTCCACCGACACGTACGGCGCCGCGCCCGCGCTGCCGCCCGCCAGCCAGTAGCTCACGCGCCCGTTGGCGCCCGCGTCCGCGTCCCGCGCGCTCACGCGCAGCACCAGCGCGCCCGCCGCGTTGTTCTCCCACACGTAGGCGCTGTAGGCGGCCTCCTCGAACACCGGCGCGTTGTCGTTCACGTCCGACACCTCCAGCACCAGCGCCGCGCGGCTCCACAGCGCCGGCACGCCCCGGTCGCGGGCCACCAGCGTCACCCGCTGCTCGGACGCCTGCTCCCGGTCCAGCGCGCCCGACGTCACCACCTTGTACGAGCCGCCCGACGACGCCACGAGCGACAGCGGCGCCTCGCCCGACAGCTCGCACGACACCTGACCGTTCTCCCCGGAGTCCCGGTCCCGCACTTTCACCAGCGCCACCACCGTGCCGACCGGCGCGTCCTCGGGCACCGGGCTCGACACCGACGTCAGCGTCACCTCGGGCGCGTTGTCGTTCACGTCCAGCACCTCCACCTCCACCTTGCAGTGCGCCACCAGACCGCCCCCGTCCCGCGCCTCCACCAGCAGCGTGTAGCCTCGCGTGTCCTCGAAGTCCAGCGCCTCCCGCAGCGTGATGGTCCCGCTCTCCGCGTCCACCGCGAAGGTCTGAAGCACCTTGGCCGGCATTTCCCCGAAGCCGTAGGAGATGCGGGCGTTGGTGCCGGCGTCGGCGTCGGAGGCGGAGACGTTCAGCACCGTCGATCCCGGCGGCGCGTCCTCCCGCAGGCTCGCGCGGTACCGGTCCTGCGCGAACACGGGCGCGTTGTCGTTGGCGTCCGTGACGTTGATGCAGAGCTGGGCGGTGCCGCTGCGGGGCGGTTCGCCGCCGTCCAGCGCCGTCAGCACCAGCCGCAGGCTCTGCTCGCTCTCCCGGTCCAGGGCGCGCTGCAGCACCAGCTCCGCGAACTTGCTGCCGTCCTGGCTCTGCTTCACCTCCACCGCGAAGTACCCGTTGGCCTCCAGCTCGTAGCTCTGCAGCGCGTTGCTGCCCACGTCCGCGTCCTCCGCGACGCCCACGGTAAAGCGAGCGCCGGGAGAAGTCAACTCGTTGATCTCCAGCTGGAAATTGTCCCGCAAGAAGCGCGGCGCGTGGTCGTTGACGTCCTGGATGGCCACCTCGACGTGGAAAACGTTCAGCGGGTTGTGCACCAGCGCCTCGAAGCTGACGGAGCAGGACGCCGACTCGCCGCACAGCTCCTCCCGGTCCAGCCGCTCGCTCACGTACAGGTTCCCCGTCTCCTCGCTCACGCCGAAGTATTGCTTCTCCGCGCTGAGGCGCAGCTTGCGTGCCGGCAGGTCGGCCGGGCTCAGCCCCAGGTCCCGCGCCAGCGGCCCCACCAGCGAGCCTCTGCCCAGCTCCTCGGGGATGGCGTAGCGGATCCGCTCCGGCGCCGCCCGGCAGCACCAGCCCAGCAGCAGAGCGGACAGCAGCACTCGCCCGGCTGCTCGGCCGCGCCTCGGCCCCTGCGCGCCCGCCATTCTCGGCAGCGCTCGCCGCGCTCTCCTCTCTCCCGGACGCTCTCGGCAGCGAGCGCAGCGCTCTCCCCAGGGCCGCGCTCTCGCCGCCGGCTCGCACGCCGCTGCTCCCCGCTCCGCGCCGCCTCTCGCCGCTGCTGCCCGAGCCGCTGCCGCTCCGGACGGCGCCGTGCGAGCGAGCAGCCTGCGGGGGCAGGACGCTGCGGCGGCTCCGGCTGCGGCGGGTGCGGCTGCGCTTTGGCTCCAGCGCCGCTCCGCGTCGGACAACAGCGGCACCCGGAGGCGCCGCCGCGACACCGCAGCCGCCTGATGCCGTCCCGGGCATCGGTCTCCCGCGCTGCCGGCAGCTGTCGGGCGTCGGCGCCATCGGCTAGGGAAAAGCGCGATTCATCTTCCCGTGTGGGAGCTGTGTCACAGCCGCCGAGAGGCGAACCAAGCAGCCCTGTTCTGACGTGGAAATTAAGATTCTGGCTGGGAACCGTGTTACCGAGCGGCGCAGGAGCGCTCAGACCTCGTACAGGAGAGCACAGGTGAGTCCAGGTAAGTGCAAGTTGTTATCCTCTGCAGCAAATGTCTGATATACACTAATTTCTGCTGTTTCCATGGATTATGGCAACAAGCATTCCTCGGCTGTTTTATTCTATTTATACACGCGCTGAGAAGCGGCAGCTACAAAGCCCCTCAAGAAGAGAAGCTCGTGAAACGTTCGTGAAACTTCTATTGCTCCAAACAACAGATCGCTCTGTGGAACACCGCTGTGCCTGTTTTCACTCCGCAGAAGCAGCTGGTTCCTCCAACTACACCTCTCTATAAGAGACACGATGACGACCAGTATAGCACATGAAACCTGCCCGCGTGACAGTAACGATCCCTCAAATTAACGCCACAAAGTCGCTGCCTGAAGAGGCTTCTTGAGGTCAGGAAAGTCATTCTCACTAAATCATTCCAGGCGCAGTAAGACTCTGGATGTCATCGATGGCTGGTGAGACGCAGAGGAGAAACCAACCTTTCTAAGCAGGAATGCTATTAAAGAATGCATGCTGCTCTGCTCCTAAAACACCACTGGAATCTAAACACTTTGCATCAAAAAATCGAGCATGGGTACACAAGATGAAGCGAGCTGCAAGGCGACACAAAAAGCACAAAGTAACTCCTCACATCAGCAATATCTTGCCATTTCTTGAAGTGCCATGGCACCTGCAGCAGCAGCCCAGCAGAAACTGACACGATACTCTGCTTTCTAGCACTTCACCCATAGCTACAGTGAGTCTATAAGCACATCACCCGGTCTAGAACCATGCAGATCATCAACTCCACACCATGTGCAGAAGAGGACAGTGATAGGTCACCAGCAAGGTGACTAAACACTGGTCACATATGCACACATATTCTAGAACTGAACACTTACCAGCGAGTGAAGCCACTCCTCTCGCACCCTATTCCTCGATCCAGAGCTTGGAGATCGCTTTTGACCCAACCAAGGAAACGCCCATAAGCAACAAGGAATCGGCAGGAATCACTGGGGATGCTCCCTGGTTAAGGAAGAAATGCCTCCGGCGTGGAAAACCCACGCTGAATTCGGGTACACAAAGCCGACACTGCTGTCACTACTGGCTGGGTGAGGAGCTTGCACACGTGAGGCCAGTACAATGCTGGTGCAGAAGCAGGCACAGCCAGCTCGACTTGCCTTCCCAACAATGGCTTCATTTTATACCACTGCTGAGTGAAAAAGCTGTGTTACAAGGGAAGAGTGATATCTGAGTGAAACGAAAACAAAACTTAGAAATCAAACTAAACTACATCATCATCCACGAAAAAACACGAGAATGTATTTCTAAAAGCACAATCCTATGAAGAAAATCGATCTCTGCCTGGTGAGGAGCAGAGAAAAAGACAATCTTTCTAATGGGAACCATTATTAAGTCTTTTCATCACAGTATATTTTCGATGATAATAAAAAACGAACCAAGTAAGATCAAGTGCGAATAAATCTGCAAACATAAAATTATATGAAAAAATAGTAGAGCCTCAGAGAAAGTACAAAACGTTGACCAATCACAGAAAAATTGTTCCACAATCCTGAACACGATGGAAGCTATTTTTATGTTATAAAGAGTTGCCAGCCAGAAAGAGGCGCTAGAGCAGAACAAAAAACCATAAATGCCAGCCAAAAACACCCAACAAGACAAACAACAACAAAAAAAAAAACCCCACAAAAATCCCCACAAGAACAAAAAACACATCAAACCACAAGGCAAGAGTAGGAAACCTGCAGAAGGGAAGGAATCACAGCTTAATACTTCAGATCAGTCAACTCAGTAGCAACACAACAAGGGTATCGAGTTGGTAAGAAGTCCACAGCAGCCTCGCACAGAAGCTCACACCACAGACCAAAACCACAGAAACACAGTCACCTCTGCAGCCTCCTTCCATCTTTCAAACACTTGAAGTCCAAACTCGGGAAACTTCTTCAGCTGACCTGCCTGGACAGACAGAATGTGTCTCCCTGCACAAACAGCACACGACAGGAAACTGACCTCTGCAGACAGACACCATGGAAGGAAAACTTAGGACACACAACTGCTCCCTAGCTCACAGCAAGGATCACAGCACGGGCACAGCCAAAGGGATCTCTCTGCTCATCACAAAGTTTTCTCAACACTATTTTAAAGAAATGTGACATGTTCTCAAGGCACAAGCCACGTGCAGCCCCGAGAAACACCCAGTGCTAAAAGTACCGACCCAAAGACACCGTCATCCTCCATCAGCAGAGTGACAGCTTGGCAGACACGTCCCGCTCAAATGTAACTGCAAAGGGTAGCTCGATGCTCAGGAACTGCCATTCACGGGAAACACCGTGCAGCAGCAAAGGAGGAACCGGATCAACAGCTGCCGCCTCCCACATTTCCCATTATGGAGCTGAGGAGGAAATTCCCAGGGCTCCCGTACAGAAGGAGGGACAGTGCTTAGCCCAAACTTCCTTGGGAAGATGTTAAAGCCCCAGAAAGAAGGGATCAGAACATTCTCTTATACCCCGCTGTGCTTAGAGTAGGCACACAATTCAGGTGCTTAAGCGGCACTTCAGGGGTAATTAAGTGATTAGGCTGATTGGCGGGTAGCGACTTTGTTCTTCACAAAGCCCCCAGGACATAGTCTGTATGCTAAGTACCCAATTCAGCTCTTTGTTAAGCATCGCCGACAGCCTGCAGACACCGGGGGCTCCCAGGGCTCCCCATACAGATGGAGGGACGGCGCTCAGCCCACACCTTTCATGGAAAGATGTTAAAGCCCCCAAAAGGAAGGGATCAGAACATTGTACTCTACCTAGCGCCCTTAGAGTAGGCACACAATTCAGGTGCTTAAGCGGCACTTCAGGGGTTATTTATTAGACTGATTGGCAGGTAGCGACTTGAGTCTTCACTATGGCCTTTCAGCTAAGTACCCAATTCAGCTCTTTCTAAAGCATCGCCGACAGCCTGCAGACACAGCGCAAGGTGGAATGACCCCCCAACCCCAGGGGTCCCTTCCCAGCATCAAGAACACGTCTTCTAGCCAGACCTCGGTGAGAAGCAGAAACTCGTGTTGCACGACGCGAGCGCTGGACACAAAACGGGGCCAGGAGCAGAGAATCTCTGGGGGAACTTTCAGCAGCTCCTCACGCCCATGTGCCCGGAATCCCCCGCGCAAGGAAACTGCCCCTCCTCACGTCTCCCCCGAGCCTAGAACAGCCCCGATGAGGCTTCCCCCTCCCCGCAGCGAAAGGGGCAGAGGGGCGAGGGCAGAGGAGCAGCAGCAGCGGGAGGCGTCGCGGAGCGAGCGCGGCCGCAGGAACTCACCGGGGCAGCGGCGGGGTCGTCCCCGAGCAGCGGCGCGGGCTCGTCGGGCGGCGGTCGGGCCGGGAGGGTGTCGCAGCAGCTGCCGGCCGACAAGCGGAGCTGGCTCTTGCGCGAGTCGGCCGTGAGCGACACCTCGTGCGAGTAGGAGTGCAGGAAGGCGCGGACGCCGTCGATGCCCACGAAGTGCGAGGCCGGCACGCCGCGCAAGGCGGCGCTGGGCGGCGGCGGCAGCAGCTGCGAGCGGCGCCAGCGCCGCAGGCGCAGCGCCAGCAGCAGCAGCAGGAAGGCGAGGAAGAGGCAGGAGACGGCGGCCACGGCCACCACCAGCCAGCGCGTCAGGCTGCCGGCCGCCTCGCCCGGCGCCGCCGCCGCCGCCGCCGCGCTGCCCAGCTCGGCCAGCAGCTCGGCCACGCTCTCGGCCAGCACCACCGTCAGCGTGGCCGTGGCCGACAGCGCCGGCCGCCCGTGGTCCTTGACCAGCACCACCAGGCTCTGCCGCGCCGCGTCGCGGGCCAGCGGGAAGCGCGCCGTGCGCACCTCGCCGCTGTGCAGCCCCACGCGGAACAGCCCCGGCTCCGTCGCCTTGGCCAGCTCGTACGACAGCCAGGCGTTCTGCCCCGCGTCCGCGTCCACCGCCACCACCTTGGCCACCAGCGCCCCGGGCTCGGCCGAGCGCGGCGCCAGCTCCACGCCCGCCCAGCCCGCGCCCGGCGCCGCCGGCGGGTACAGCACCTGCGGCGCGTTGTCGTTCTCGTCCACGATCACCAGCCGCACCGACACGTTGCTGCTCAGCGCCGGCGCGCCGCCGTCCTCCGCCAGCACCCACAGCCCCACCTCGCGCACCTCCTCGTAGTCGAAGGAGCGCAGCGCGTACAGCGCGCCCGTCTCCGCCTGCACCGACACGTAGGACGACAGCGGCGCGCCCCGCACCCGCCCCTCCCACAGCCGGTAGCGCACGCGCGCGTTCTGCCCCCAGTCCGCGTCCCGCGCCCGCACCCTCAGCACCAGCGCGCCCGCCGCGTTGTTCTCGGCCAGGCGGGCGCTGTAGCGCGCCTCCGCGAACACCGGCGCGTTGTCGTTCACGTCCAGCACCCGCAGCGCCAGCACCGCGCCGCCCAGCAGCGCCGGCGACCCGCCGTCCGCCGCCCGCACCGTCACGTTGTACTCCGACACCTCCTCGCGGTCCAGCTCCCTCGCCGTCACCACGCGGTAGTAGCCCTCGAAGCTCTTCTCCAGACGGAACGGCAGCCGCTCCGCGAGGCTGCACCGCACCTCGCCGTTGGGCCCCGAGTCGCGGTCCTGCACGTGCAGCAGGGCCACCACCGTCCCCGCCGCCGCGTCCTCCGAGATCTCGCTCAGATGAGAAGTCACTGTCACTTCGGGCGCGTTGTCGTTGACGTCTGTCACTGTGATCGACACTTTCGCCACGTCGAAAAGTTCCCCGGTGTCCCGCGCCTGCACCTCCAGTTCGTAGGAGTCGTCTTCCTCGAAGTCCAGGGGACGCAGCAGCGTCACCGCTCCCGTCTCCGAATCCAGCTGGAAAATCTCCGATGCAATCTCCGAAATTTTCTTAAACGAGTATTTGACGTGCCCGTTCGCGCCCTCGTCGGCGTCGGTGGCCGTGAGGGTGACGAGGACGGAGCCCACGGGCACGTCCTCCGGCACACGCACCGTGTACTCCGCCTGGCTGAACACGGGCGCGTTGTCGTTGGCGTCCAGCACGGCCACGCGGATCCGCGCCGTGCCCGTCCGGGCCGGCTCTCCGCCGTCGCTCGCCCTCAGCACCAGCTCGTGAAACGCCGCCTGCTCCCGGTCCAGCGCCTTGGCCAGCACCAGCTCGGGACGCTGATGCCCGCCGGGGCCCGCCTGCACGGCCAGCGAGAAGTGCTCGTCGCCGCTCAGCTCGTAGCTCTGCAGCGAATTCGCTCCCACGTCCGGGTCGTGAGCCTCGGCCAGGGGAAGCCGCGACCCCGGCGCCGTCGTTTCGCTCATTCTCTCCTCCAGCTCAGTGTCCTTGAAGCTGGGGGCGTTGTCGTTAATGTCCGTGATTTCCACCTCGATGCCGTGAACCTGCATTTCCCCCTCCACTATCACCTCACAGCGCAGCACGCATTTCTCCGCCAGCCGGCACAGCTGCTCTCTGTCAATCCTCTCCGCCGTCACTAAATGTCCCGTCTCATCGTGCAGAGAGAAATACTGCGTCCCAGATCTGTCTATGAGGCGGACGCCGCGTTGTCGGAGCGCGGTGATGTCGATCCCCAGGTCCTTGGCCACGTCGCCCACGAACGAGCCCTTGGGCATCTCCTCGGGAAGCGAGTAGCGCAGCTGCCCCCACGCCGCCTCCCACGCCGCCACCAGCACGCACCACAGCAGGGCTCGCTGCCGCCGGCCCCGCCGACTCACCGCCGCGCACATCGCCGCCGCTGCACCGCCGGTACCGCACCGCCGCCGAACGACGAGCCGCTTCCCTCTCCCGGTCTACCGCTCCCTGTCCCTCTGCCTCGCTGCAGCACGGCTCCGCAGCGGGCGGGGCTGCCTGCAGCGCTCCGGCCTTCCTCTCGCTCCTCCTCGGTCAACAGCGGCGCCCGCAGCCTCCTCCCGGAACTGCAGACAACGAGCGCTGCCCATTATAAGTAAGTGCTTTATAACAACGATATGGTATCTTCGTGATAGTACGGCATTCCGCCAATCTGCACGGCAGAACAGCCTCATCTCGGAATCCCACCACCTACATCGCTTCGCCCAACCCCGACCCGCAGCACAAGGCAGCGTTGGAGAGCCCCCGTCAGTAGGACTCCTGCTCAGGGACTGCCCTGACCCCGCGACTTGCTGCTTGGCACCTCCACCCCGGGGGCTGCTCGGAATCAGTGCTCACATCTCCCCCTTCTCCAGCCATCACTGCGGAATTGTGGATTAGAACCCTGCCCTAGGCAGCGCCTCGGCAGCAGGCAGTGATGCACACACGCGCTCCGTTGAGGAAGTCATTGCAATCGAACATAAATAAAACCTAAACCAAACACCAACACTTCACGTTATATGAAGTACAACGGGGAGAGAAAAAAAAAAGGAAAAACGAGATTTTTTTGTTCTGGATATTTACATTCTACGGGTAATCGGTGCAGAAAATAAAGATAAATAAGTGCACAAGAAACTCAGAAAGTAATGCCTGGGAAAGACGAGTCTGTCTCATTAGTGCTCCGATTTCTGAACACAACTTTACGATCTGTAACTCTATTCATGGACTCTGACCCACGTTTCATTTGGGAACCCGACACCGAAACAGACTCAGCCAATAATTTTTGTTCACTTGTTATCCAGGTGCTTCGACTTCGATTTTTCGAACCTATCATGTAGATTACATTCTACACAGCAAGGATCTGCATTTCCCGTGCCCAATACGCACCATTTAGGACTCTACAAGTTTTGTAGAAAAAAAAATCTCAGCTCATCCTGAACGTCTCACGAACCAAAACAAGACCTGGTATCGATCAAGTAGGAGTTTTCAGCAGGAACGCAAAATGAGTTTGGGTTTAGTAGTCAGTGAACCACCTTGCCTGGCTAGCCACTCTGCCTTTGGAGAAGAGCCGAAGGAGCGATAAAGAGGAAATATCCTGCCCAAGGACTACGCAAATAACAGACATATACACCTTCAAGGAGCCTGTGTGTTAAGTTGAATAGGCTTGACCAATACTAGATAACGCGGCAGTTATCTGAGTGAAAGCACAACAAAACTTAAAAATCAAGCTAACCTACATCATCATCCATGAAAAAACACAATAATGTATAGCACAATCCTATGAATATAATCGATCGATGCCTGGAGAGACGCACAGAAAAAGAAGAAAATCTTTCCAATGGGAACCATTAATAGGGCTTTTCACCACGCTCTCTTTTCAAGGATAATGAAAACCAAACCAAATAAGACCGAATGTTACTAAACACACAGACATAAAATCATATGAAAAAATAGTAGAGCCGCATAGAAAGTTCAAAATATTGTCGGACAGCAAAATTATTCCACAATCCTGATTAGGATTAAATATATTTTTATGTTTTTAGAATTACCAAGCACAAAAATGCCCATTTTTAGAGAAGGGGAAAAAAAAAAAAAAACCCAACCAACCAACCAAAAAACTACAGCAAACCACAAAACAAGAGTGGGAAACCTGCAGAAGGGAAGGAATCACAGCTTAACACTTCAGATCAGTCAACTCAGTAGGAACACAACAAGGGTGTCGAGTTGGTAACAAGTCCACAGCAGCCTCGCACAGAAGCTCACACCACAGACCACAGCCACAGAAACACAGTCACCTCTGCAGCCTCCTTCCATCTTTCAAACACTTGAAGTCCAAACTCGGGAAACTTCTTCAGCTGACCTGCCTGGACAGACAGAATGTGTCTCCCTGCACAAACAGCACACGACAGGAAACTGACCTCTGCAGACAGACACCATGGAAGGAAAACTTAGCACACACAACTGCTCCCTAGCTCACAGCAAGGATCACAGCACGGGCACAGCCAAAGGGATCTCTCTGCTCATCACAAAGTTTTCTCAACACTATTTTAAAGAAATGTGACATGTTCTCAAGGCACAAGCCACGTGCAGCCCCGAGAAACACCCAGTGCTAAAAGTATCGACTCAAAGACACCGTCATCCTCCATCAGCAGAGTGACAGCTTGGCAGACACGTCCCGCTCAAATGTAACTGCAAAGGGTAGCTCGATGCTCAGGAACTGCCATTCACGGGAAACACCGTGCAGCAGCAAAGGAGGAACCGGATCAACAGCTGCCGCCTCCCACATTTCCCATTATGGCGCTGAGGAGGAAATTCCCAGGGCTCCCGTACAGAAGGAGGGACAGTGCTTAGCCCAAACTTACCTGGAAAGATGTTAAAGCCCCAGAAAGAAGGGATCAGAACATTGACTTCTACACAGCGGCGCTTAGAGTAGGCACACAATTCAGGTGCTTAAGCGGCACTTCAGGGGTAATTAAGGGATTAGGCTGATTGGCGGGTAGCGACTTTGTTCTTCACAAAGCCCCCAGGACATAGTCTGTATGCTAAGTGCCCAATTCAGCGGTTTGTTTGTTAAGCATCGCAGACAGCCTGCAGACACCGGGGGCTCCCAGGGCTCCCCATACAGATGGAGGGACGGCGCTCAGCCCACACCTTTCATGGAAAGATGTTAAAGCCCCCAAAAGGAAGGGATCAGAACATTGTACCCTACCTAGCGGCGCTTAGAGTAGGCACACAATTCAGGGGCTTAAGCGGCACTTCAGGGGTTATTTGTTAGACTGATTGGCAGGTAGCGACTTGAGTCTTCACAAAGCCCCCACTATGGACTTTCAGCTAAGTACCCAATTCAGCTCTTTCTAAAGCATCGCCGACAGCCTGCAGACACAGCGCAAGGTGGAATGAACCCCCAACCCCAGGGGTCCCTTCCCAGCAGCAAGAACACCTCTTCTAGCCAGACCTCGGTGAGAAACAGAAACTCGTGTTGCACGACGCGACCGCTGGACACAAAGAGGGACATAAGCAGAGCGTCTCTGGGGGGACTTTCAGCAGCTCCTCACGCCCACCTGCCCGGAATCCCCCACGCAATCAAACTCCCCCTCATCACGTCTCCCACGCGCCTCGAACCGCCCCTGCCACGGCCCCGACGAGGCTTCCCCCTCCCCGCAGCGAAAGGGGCAGAGGGGCGAGGGCAGAGGAGCAGCAGCAGCGGGAGGCGTCGCGGAGCGAGCGCGGCCGCAGGAACTCACCGGGGCAGCGGCGGGGTCGTCCCCGAGCAGCGGCGCGGGCTCGTCGGGCGGCGGTCGGGCCGGGAGGGTGTCGCAGCAGCTGCCGGCCGACAAGCGGAGCTGGCTCTTGCGCGAGTCGGCCGTGAGCGACACCTCGTGCGAGTAGGAGTGCAGGAAGGCGCGGACGCCGTCGATGCCCACGAAGTGCGAGGCCGGCACGCCGCGCAAGGCGGCGCTGGGCGGCGGCGGCAGCAGCTGCGAGCGGCGCCAGCGCCGCAGGCGCAGCGCCAGCAGCAGCAGCAGGAAGGCGAGGAAGAGGCAGGAGACGGCGGCCACGGCCACCACCAGCCAGCGCGTCAGGCTGCCGGCCGCCTCGCCCGGCGCCGCCGCCGCCGCCGCCGCGCTGCCCAGCTCGGCCAGCAGCTCGGCCACGCTCTCGGCCAGCACCACCGTCAGCGTGGCCGTGGCCGACAGCGCCGGCCGCCCGTGGTCCTTGACCAGCACCACCAGGCTCTGCCGCGCCGCGTCGCGGGCCAGCGGGAAGCGCGCCGTGCGCACCTCGCCGCTGTGCAGCCCCACGCGGAACAGCCCCGGCTCCGTCGCCTTGGCCAGCTCGTACGACAGCCAGGCGTTCTGCCCCGCGTCCGCGTCCACCGCCACCACCTTGGCCACCAGCGCCCCGGGCTCGGCCGAGCGCGGCGCCAGCTCCACGCCCGCCCAGCCCGCGCCCGGCGCCGCCGGCGGGTACAGCACCTGCGGCGCGTTGTCGTTCTCGTCCACGATCACCAGCCGCACCGACACGTTGCTGCTCAGCGCCGGCGCGCCGCCGTCCTCCGCCAGCACCCACAGCCCCACCTCGCGCACCTCCTCGTAGTCGAAGGAGCGCAGCGCGTACAGCGCGCCCGTCTCCGCCTGCACCGACACGTAGGACGACAGCGGCGCGCCCCGCACCCGCCCCTCCCACAGCCGGTAGCGCACGCGCGCGTTCTGCCCCCAGTCCGCGTCCCGCGCCCGCACCCTCAGCACCAGCGCGCCCGCCGCGTTGTTCTCGGCCAGGCGGGCGCTGTAGCGCGCCTCCGCGAACACCGGCGCGTTGTCGTTCACGTCCAGCACCCGCAGCGCCAGCACCGCGCCGCCCAGCAGCGCCGGCGACCCGCCGTCCGCCGCCCGCACCGTCACGTTGTACTCCGACACCTCCTCGCGGTCCAGCTCCCTCGCCGTCACCACGCGGTAGTAGCCCTCGAAGCTCTTCTCCAGACGGAACGGCAGCCGCTCCGCGAGGCTGCACCGCACCTCGCCGTTGGGCCCCGAGTCGCGGTCCTGCACGTGCAGCAGGGCCACCACCGTCCCCGCCGCCGCGTCCTCCGAGATCTCGCTCAGCGCTGACCGCACCGAAATCTCGGGCGCGTTGTCGTTGACGTCTGTCACCGTGATCGACACTTTCGCCGTATCAGAAAGTGTCCTCGCCGCCGTCGTGTGCCTGCACCTCCATCTCGTAGGAGTCGCCTTCTTCGAAGTCCAGGGGACGCAGCAGCGTCACCGCTCCCGTCTCCGAGTCCAGCTGGAAAAACTCCGATGCCATAACCGACAGTGTCTTAAACGAGTATTTGACGTGCCCGTTCGCGCCCTCGTCGGCGTCGGTGGCCGTGAGGGTGACGAGGACGGAGCCCACGGGCACGTCCTCCGGCACACGCACCGTGTACTCCGCCTGGCTGAACACGGGCGCGTTGTCGTTGGCGTCCAGCACGGCCACGCGGATCCGCGCCGTGCCCGTCCGGGCCGGCTCTCCGCCGTCGCTCGCCCTCAGCACCAGCTCGTGAAACGCCGCCTGCTCCCGGTCCAGCGCCTTGGCCAGCACCAGCTCGGGACGCTGACGCCCGCCGGGGCCCGCCTGCACGGCCAGCGAGAAGTGCTCGTCGCCGCTCAGCTCGTAGCTCTGCAGCGAATTCGCTCCCATGTCCGGATCCTGCGCGTCTCGCAGGGGAAACCGCGACCCCGGCGCCGTCGTCTCGCTAAGTCTCAGTTTTATATCTGCCTCTCGGAAGCTGGGGGCGTTGTCGTTAATGTCCGTGATTTCCACCTCGATGCCGTGAACCTGCATTTCCCCCTCCACTATCACCTCACAGCGCAGCACGCATTTCTCCGCCAGCCGGCACAGCTGCTCTCTGTCAATCCTCTCCGCCGTCACTAAATGTCCCGTCTCATCGTGCAGAGAGAAATACTGCGTCCGACCTCCGCAGACCAAGCTAACACCGCGTTCGCCGAGCGCGGTGATGTCAATCCCCAGGTCCTTGGCCACGTCGCCCACGAACGAGCCCTTGGGCATCTCCTCGGGAAGCGAGTAGCGCAGCTGCCCCCACGCCGCCTCCCACGCCGCCACCAGCACGCACCACAGCAGGGCTCGCTGCCGCCGGCCCCGCCGACTCACCGCCGCGCACATCTCCGCCGCGGCTCCCCTGGAAACCGTACCGCCGAACGACTGCTACTTCTGCTACTGCTCCGCAGCTCGCGGTCTGTCCGCCCCTCTGCAGCACGGTCTCGGACCGCGGAGACGCTCGCCGAGCGCCCGGCCGCCGAGCCGACACAAACAGCGAGCGAGCGAGCGAGCCGGGCGGCAGCGGGCGGGGCTGCCTGCAGCGCTCCGGCCTTCCTCTCGCTCCTCCTCGGTCAACAGCGGCGCCCGCAGCCTCCTCCCGGCACTGCAGCCACCGATAGCTGTCCGCTGCGACTAACGGCTTTATAGGGGAGATACCGTATCTTCATAATACTACTGCAATCCCTCAATCTGCACGGCAGAACAGCCTCATCTCGGAATTCCACCACCTACATCGCTTCGCCCAACTCCGACCCGCAGCATAAGGGGGCGCTGGAGAGCCCCCCGTCAGTAGGACTCCTGCTCAGGGACTGCCCTGACCCCGCGACTTGCTGCTTGGCACCTCCACCCCGGCTGCTGCTCGGAATCAGTGCTCACATCTCCCCCTTCTCCAGCCATCACTGCGGAATTGTGGATTAGAACCCTGCCCTAGGCAGCGCCTCGGCAGCAGGCAGCGATGCACACACGCGCTCCGTTGAGGAAGTCATTGCAATCGAACATAAATAAAACCTAAACCAAACACCAACACTTCACGTTATATGAAGTACAACGGGGAGAGAAAAAAAAAAGGAAAAACGAGATTTTTTTGTTCTGGATATTTACATTCTAAAGTTATTCACTGTAGAAAAATGATAACAAAGTAAAAGAGAATAAAAAAGATAACTCAGAAGCTAGAGTCTGGAAAAGACTCCTCAGCCTCATTAGTGCTCCCATTTCCGGACGCAAAGCAAGAATCTCTAACTTCTCCATTCACAGATTTGAACACACACTTCTTTTTGAATGCAACAGCGAAACAGCATTACCCAAAGCACTTGTGACAAAGGTGCTTCAAGAAGAAGAGATGGGTAAGGAAAAGTCTCAAACATCGACCCACAATCCAATTTTCCTGACCCATCTACGGATCCATTCTCCACAGCAAGAATCTGCCTTCCCTGTCCAAACACACACCGTTAAATGCCACAACTTTACAGACAAAAGTTCCCACCTCAAGCCTAGGGTGTCATGAACCAAACCAAGACCTGATATGGATCAAGCAGAAATTTTCGCTTTACAGAGCGAGAAATCTGTTTGGGTTTCAGATTCAATGTAGTACCTTGCTTTGCTACTCATGTCAGCTCAGTAGGAACACAACAAGGGTATCGAGTCGGTAACCAGTCCACAGCAGCCTCACACGGAAGCTCCCACCACAGACCAAAAGCACAGAAACCTCTGCAGCATCTTTCCATCTTTCACTGTCCTGCCCAAGGACTATGGGAATCAACAAACATACACACCTTCAAGGACCATGCCTACCAAGTTGAATAAACTTGACCAACAGTAGATGATGGGGCAGGTATGAATTCAGTATCAGACATGCAGGCGGGTAATCCCATAACAAGGTCAGTAACGGTTTAGCTCCTGTGTGCGCTCTGCTGGCTTTGGGGAATGAGCAGCCAGCAACCATCTCTGCGCGAATACGGTTATTTCCACATTATGTGGAAGCAGAGCTGGGCAGCCCCGACCCCGCCGCCAAGGGAAGAGCCCGCAGCCCAGCACAGAGCCCGCAGCCCAGCACCCTCGGCGGGAGGCTCGCAAAGGCCCCGAGACAAGGACCGCGCGGCTTTACAGACCTGCGGTGCGGCGGGCTCGGCGGGCGGCTCTCCCGCGCCGGCAACGCTGCTGCTGCTGCTGCCGCCTCCGCTGGGGCTCGTCTTGTGGCAGGGCTCCCCGACGAGAAGCAGCTCCTCCGCCGGCAGGCTGGGCGGCGGCGGCGGCGGCAGCCAAGCGGGCTCGGGCCCGGCGCGGCCCGGCGCCACGCACAGGTTGTAGGAGTAGGGCAAGGTGCCCTCGCAGAAGTCGGCCGGGAAGGCGGCGCCGGGCACGGAGAAGCGCTGCGCGCCCAGGCAGCGCAGGACGGCGGGCGGCCCGGCCCGGCGCAGCCGCGCCAGCACGGCCAGCGCCACGCTCAGCAGGAAGAGGGCGGAGAGGAGCGCCAGCGCCAGCACCAGGTAGAACTGCAGCTCGGCCGGCGAGTCGGCGCCCGCCGCCCGCTCGCTCAGCTCCGGCAGCGCCTCCTGCAAGCTCTCGGCCAGCACCACGTGCAGCGTGGCCGTGGCCGACAGCGCCGGCTGCCCGTGGTCCTTGACCAGGGCCAGCAGCCGCTGCTTCGCCGCGTCCCTCTCCGACACGGCCCGCGCCGTGCGCACCTCGCCGCTGTGCAGCCCCAGGCGGAAGAGCGCCGGCTCCGGCGCCTGCACCAGCTCGTACGACAGCCAGGCGTTGCGCCCCGCGTCCGCGTCCACCGCCACCACCTTGGCCACCAGGTAGCCGGCCTCGGCCGAGCGCGGCACCACCTCGAACGGCGCCGAGGACGAGCCCGAGCCCTCCGCCGCCGCCGCCGCCGCCGGCCAGAGCACCCGCGGCGCGTTGTCGTTGCGGTCCAGCACGAAGACGCGCACCGTCGCCGTCGAGCTGCGCGCCGGCGCCCCGCCGTCCTGCGCCCGCACCGCCACCGCGAACTCGCGGCACTGCTCGTAGTCGAAGGAGCGCTGCGCGTACAGCGCGCCGCTCCGCGCCTCCACCGACACGTACGGCGCCGCGCCCGCGCTGCCGCCCGCCAGCCAGTAGCTCACGCGCCCGTTGGCGCCCGCGTCCGCGTCCCGCGCGCTCACGCGCAGCACCAGCGCGCCCGCCGCGTTGTTCTCCCACACGTAGGCGCTGTAGGCGGCCTCCTCGAACACCGGCGCGTTGTCGTTCACGTCCGACACCTCCAGCACCAGCGCCGCGCGGCTCCACAGCGCCGGCACGCCCCGGTCGCGGGCCACCAGCGTCACCCGCTGCTCGGACGCCTGCTCCCGGTCCAGCGCGCCCGACGTCACCACCTTGTACGAGCCGCCCGACGACGCCACGAGCGACAGCGGCGCCTCGCCCGACAGCTCGCACGACACCTGACCGTTCTCCCCGGAGTCCCGCGTCCTCGCACGTTCACCAGCGCCACCACCGTGCCGACCGGCGCGTCCTCGGGCACCGGGCTCGACACCGACGTCAGCGTCACCTCGGGCGCGTTGTCGTTCACGTCCAGCACCTCCACCTCCACCTTGCAGTGCGCCACCAGACCGCCCCCGTCTCGCGCCTCCACCGGCCAGCGCTGAACGACTCGCGTGTCCTCGAAGTCCAGCGCCTCCCGCAGCGTGATGGTCCCGCTCTCCGCGTCCACCGCGAAGGTCTGAAGCACCTTGGCCGGCATTTCCCCGAAGCCGTAGGAGATGCGGGCGTTGGTGCCGGCGTCGGCGTCGGAGGCGGAGACGTTCAGCACCGTCGATCCCGGCGGCGCGTCCTCCCGCAGGCTCGCGCGGTACCGGTCCTGCGCGAACACGGGCGCGTTGTCGTTGGCGTCCGTGACGTTGATGCAGAGCTGGGCGGTGCCGCTGCGGGGCGGTTCGCCGCCGTCCAGCGCCGTCAGCACCAGCCGCAGGCTCTGCTCGCTCTCCCGGTCCAGGGCGCGCTGCAGCACCAGCTCCGCGAACTTGCTGCCGTCCTGGCTCTGCTTCACCTCTACCGCGAAGTACCCGTTGGCCTCCAGCTCGTAGCTCTGCAGCGCGTTGCTGCCCACGTCCGCGTCCTCGGCGACGCCCAAGTAAAACCGGGCGCCGGGAGAAGTGAACTCGTTGATCTCCAGCTGGAAATTGTCCCGCAAGAAGCTCGGCGCGTGGTCGTTGACGTCCCGGATGGCCACCTCGACGTGGAAAACGTTCAGCGGGTTGTGCACCAGCGCCTCGAAGCTGACGGAGCAGGACGCCGACTCGCCGCACAGCTCCTCCCGGTCCAGCCGCTCGCTCACGTACAGGTTCCCCGTCTCCTCGCTCACGCCGAAGTATTGCTTCTCCGCGCTGAGGCGCAGCTTGCGTGCCGGCAGGTCGGCCGGGCTCAGCCCCAGGTCCCGCGCCAGCGGCCCCACCAGCGAGCCTCTGCCCAGCTCCTCGGGGATGGCGTAGCGGATCCGCTCCGGCGCCGCCCGGCAGCACCAGCCCAGCAGCAGAGCGGACAGCAGCACTCGCCCGGCTGCTCGGCCGCGCCTCGGCCCCTGCGCGCCCGCCATTCTCGGCAGCGCTCGCCGCGCTCTCCTCTCTCCCGGACGCTCTCGGCAGCGAGCGCAGCGCTCTCCCCAGGGCCGCGCTCTCGCCGCCGGCTCGCACGCCGCTGCTCCCCGCTCCGCGCCGCCTCTCGCCGCTGCTGCCCGAGCCGCTGCCGCTCCGGACGGCGCCGTGCGAGCGAGCAGCCTGCGGGGGCAGGACGCTGCGGCGGCTCCGGCTGCGGCGGGTGCGGCTGCGCTTTGGCTCCAGCGCCGCTCCGCGTCGGACAACAGCGGCACCCGGAGGCGCCGCCGCGACACCGCAGCCGCCTGATGCCCGCGCTCCCGGGGGTCCGTGCTTGCGGCCGCCGTTTAGCTGCGGCACTCAGGCTCAGGGTCTCCCTTTTATTGCCATCTGGCAGACAGAAGCACTCGCTTCCTTCCACGGCGTTAGGAACCGGAGAGGTTTTCGATATATTCACGTAGCCTCTTAAATTCGCAATGAGAATTTACCTAAGTACCTTTTCACTACCCTAAGTAAGAAACATTCCTGTAATCAATTATTACTTATAAAGAGAAAGGAAGCAAAGGGGATTTCAAACCTTTCATCCCCGACCTGCAAATAATTTACTTTTCCCAGGATTTCTTCTTTTTCCTCAGGTAAGTTCCTGATATTTTTCCTGATACTATTTTTCCTGTAGGTATAAGAACTGTCACACCAAGACACGTACCACAAAACTTAAGATGCATAGCTCTGTGTAGAGAGAGCAGAATCACCTTTTTCTATTACTTTCCTTATAAACAAACGTTGCTTCTTTCCTGTCTCTACCATGGCGCATCTGAGAATACAAAGTGCAAACCATAAAAATCACAGAATGGCACGTGCCTGAAGGGACCTTTAAAATCACATAAGTCCACCCCGCTCTGTGATCAGGTTCCTCAAAGCCCTGTCCAACCTAGCCTTGGAACCTTCCACTGATGGCACACGCAGAACTTCTCTAGGCAACCTGTTACAGTGCCTCACCATCCTCACTGTACAACATTTGTTCCTCATGAACAAGCCAAATCTACCCTCTTTCAGCTTAAAACCCCCGGCCCCTGCTCTGTCACAACATTCCTTCTCTCCATTTTTTTTTCAAGTCCCCTTAGTAAATGTTCCAAAAGGGGCATTAAGGCCCCCCAGAGCCTTGCTTTCTCCAGGCTCGAGAATCTGAACACTCTCGGCGCTATATCATAGCAGGGGCATTCCAGCCCTTGGACAGTTGGGGCTTTTCTCTGGACCATCTCTAACAGGCTAATGTCTGGACCTCCCTCCAATGGCTGGCCATGCTCTTTGTTACACAGCCCATAATACAACTGCATATCTGGGCAGCAAGTGCACGTTGCCAGCCCATATCCTATCTGTCACCCACCAGTGCCCTCAAGTCCTTCTGCTTATGGCTGCTCTCAATCCATTCATCCAACAGCCTACACTGAAGCTGGGGATTGCCCCAACCCAGGAGCAGGACCTTACCCTTGGCCTTGTTGATTGTCATGAGGTATGCACAGACCACTTCTCCAGACTGACAGGGTCCCTGTGGGCGGCATCCCTTCCCTCCAACAAATGAGCTGCAACGCTCAGCTCACAGAGGATGCACTCAATCCCACTGCCTGTCATCAATGAAGAGAATGAATAGTCATTGTCCCAGTATGGGCTCTTGATGAACACCACACATAACTGCTTTCTACTTGGCAAGGCATGATATCTGTGTGTGTAATGGATTTACTAAGACGAGCAGATAAAATAGTATCTGCAGTTCTATGGCTCCAGTGCCAGAACATCTCCCTCAGGTCTCCTCTCAAACCCTACGCAACTTACTGGTTTGCTTCTGCCCTTCTCATCACTGGCAAAAGCATACTGTGTGAGGCTAATGCAGTACAATCACACCATGAATGGGGGTACGTGTGTCTCCTCACTACTGTTCGAACAAGACAATAAAGGATTCAGAAGCTCCTGAAGGGTAAACAGCCAGAGAAGTCACCCAACAGAGAACAGCTTCATCGAACTCAGGGATTAGTGGGAATCTCCTCCCCTCCTTTACGCACATGCTCAAACCTCACTGCAAAGGGTAAGTCTATGCTCAATAACTGCCACGCACGGGAAACACCACACAGCAGGAAAGGAGGAACCTGAGGTGCCCAGAGCTTGGCCACTTGGAGTCTCAGCGGTGGCATCTCCAAGAATTATACACTTTCAGACACACTGGAGGTAGCTCAGTATTGTTATCAATGACCTTCATCTGTGGAAGACAGACTCCATGGAATGGAAAGCTGCACAGAAAACTCCTTACCATGGGAATTCCTGACTTCTGACATGGGCACCAGTAACCTTTAAAAAAATAATCATCTATAGAACTTGTCCTCTTCACAATTGTAGATGGGAAATGCACATGTGGGACAGTCAGGCAAACACCACAGCTTTTGTCTTCAAAACAAGACCAGAAACTAAAGCCCACCTTCAGATTCTTGCAACCAGCAAGCAAGAAGAAACCAACCTTTCTAACCAAGAATGCAATTAAAGATTGCATGCTGCTCTGCTCCTCAGACACCATTGGATTCTAAGCACTTGGCATGAAAGGATCAAGTACAACTATGTAAGATGAAATAAGCTGTAAAGCAACACAAAAACCCAAAATTAACCCTTCATATCAGCAATATCTTGCCATTCCTTGAAGTGCCATGGCACCTGCAGCAGCAGCCCAGCAGAAACTGACACGATACTCTGCTTTCTAGCACTTCACCCATAGTTGGCAGGCCTAGGAGGAGACTTCATGAGTCTATAAGTACATCATTCAGTCTAGAAACATGCAGCTGTTCAACTCCACACTACCTAAGGAAGAGGACTGTGCTGGGTCACCACCGGGGTGATCAAACACTTCTCACATATGCACACATACTCTAGAATTGAACACTTACCAACAAGTCGTGTCACTCCTCTCACACCCTATTCCTCGATCAACAAGGAATTGGCAGCCATGCCTGGGGATGCTCTCTGCTTAAGGGAGAAATAACTCCAGCATGGAAACCCCACACTGCATTCGGGTACACAAAGCCGACATTGCTGTCACTACTGGCTGGGTGAGGAGCTTGCACACGTGAGGCCAGTACAATGCTGGTGCAGAAGCAGGCACAGCCAGCTCGACTTTCCTTCCCAACAATGGCTTAAATTTATACCAAATAACCACTGCTGAGTGAAAAAGCTGTGTTACAAGGGAAGAGTGATGACTAAGAGAAACCACCAGAAACTTTAGAAATAAACCTAAATACGCCATTCACAGAAAAAACTACCGTGTATTTCTAATAGTCGAGTCCTATGAATAAAAACGATCACTGCCTGGGGAGGAGCATAGGAAAAGACGACAGCGTTTCTAATGAGAACCATTGTTAAGTCTTTCCTCACACTCTGTTTTTAACAGTAATATATAACAAAGTAAGATCAAGCAATCCTAAACAAAGGAACAGAAAATTACATGAACCAAGGTCAGGGCTGTAAAAAAAAGTACAAAATATTAAGCAATCACGTTAAAAAGAAAATCCATCCAACCACCAAAATGAAAAAAGAGTTACCAGCCAGAATGAGGCCCAGCTTGAAAGGGGGTGGGGGGTCGAGAGGATGGGGAGAAACCAAAACAAAACAATTGAAAAAGAAGAAAAAGGGCAAAGTCAAACCACATGGCAAGGAATCACAGCTTAACAGTTCAGATCATGTCAACTGCGGTAGGAACACAGAGTATCGAGTTGGTAATAAGTCCACAGCAGCCTCAGCAAACTTTTCACCTTGTGGGATGATGACTGGAAGTAATGGTAACTTAAAAGTTAAACCCTATTTCAAAAGGTTCAGCATTTACAGAACATTCCAGCGTGATAAGCAGCTGAGATGCCAGGCACCCACTCAGACATAAAATTCCTAAACATCCTCCTTCATAATAAGTTCATAGGGGAGCTTCCCGTATCAACCCTGTGACAGCTACGTGGAGGATGGAGCGAAGCGGAGACATTGCAGCCAACCTCTGCGGTAACATGGCACTTGAGGGTTAAGGCGGAACTGATAGGTTGTATCCCTGCTATCCCTGGCCCACGACCTCTCATGAATTTGTCAAAATGCTGTCTTTCTGGTTATTTATGCTCATTATAATGTCATCATAATAAAAAACCACACACACACCCCTTCTCAATAGCTACCCAACTCAAAGGTACAATCACTCCCCAGTGAACATCAACTCAAAAGACACCGTCATCCTCCATCAGCAGAGTGACAGCTTGGCAGACACGTCCCGCTCAAATGTAACTGCAAAGGGTAGCTCGATGCTCAGGAACTGCCATTCACGGGAAACACCGTGCAGCAGCAAAGGAGGAACCGGATCGACAGCTGCCGCCTCCCACATTTCCCATTATGGCGCTGAGGAGGAAATTCCCAGGGCTCCCGTACAGAAGGAGGGACAGTGCTAAGCCTAAACTTACGTGGAAAGATGTTAAAGCCCCAGAAAGGAAGGGATCAGAACATTGACTTCTACACAGCGGCGCTTAGAGTAGGCACACAATTCAGGTGCTTAAGCGGCACTTCAGGGGTAATTAAGTGATTAGGCTGATTGGCGGGTAGCGACTTTGTTCTTCACAAAGCCCCCAGGACATAGTCTGTATGCTAAGTACCCAATTCAGCTCTTTGTTAAGCATTACCGACAGCCTGCAGACACAGCGGAAGGGCCCCCCCACCCGCAGGGCTCCCAGCCCAGCAGCAAGAACACGTCTTCTAGCCAGATCTCGGGGGAAAGAAACAACTCAGAGAGACAGTAGCAGAGCATCTCTGCGGGGCCCTTCAAGCAGCTTCTCAAGCCCAGCTGTCCGGAATCCCCCACGCAATCATCTCCCCCTCCTCACATCTCCCCCCGAGCCTCGAACCGCCCCTGCCACCGCCCCGACGAAGCTTCCCCCTCCCCGCAGCGAAAGGGGCAGAGGGGCGAGGGCAGAGGAGCAGCAGCAGCGGGAGGCGTCGCGGAGCGAGCGCGGCCGCAGGAACTCACCGGGGCAGCGGCGGGGTCGTCCCCGAGCAGCGGCGCGGGCTCGTCGGGCGGCGGTCGGGCCGGGAGGGTGTCGCAGCAGCTGCCGGCCGACAAGCGGAGCTGGCTCTTGCGCGAGTCGGCCGTGAGCGACACCTCGTGCGAGTAGGAGTGCAGGAAGGCGCGGACGCCGTCGATGCCCACGAAGTGCGAGGCCGGCACGCCGCGCAAGGCGGCGCTGGGCGGCGGCGGCAGCAGCTGCGAGCGGCGCCAGCGCCGCAGGCGCAGCGCCAGCAGCAGCAGCAGGAAGGCGAGGAAGAGGCAGGAGACGGCGGCCACGGCCACCACCAGCCAGCGCGTCAGGCTGCCGGCCGCCTCGCCCGGCGCCGCCGCCGCCGCCGCCGCGCTGCCCAGCTCGGCCAGCAGCTCGGCCACGCTCTCGGCCAGCACCACCGTCAGCGTGGCCGTGGCCGACAGCGCCGGCCGCCCGTGGTCCTTGACCAGCACCACCAGGCTCTGCCGCGCCGCGTCGCGGGCCAGCGGGAAGCGCGCCGTGCGCACCTCGCCGCTGTGCAGCCCCACGCGGAACAGCCCCGGCTCCGTCGCCTTGGCCAGCTCGTACGACAGCCAGGCGTTCTGCCCCGCGTCCGCGTCCACCGCCACCACCTTGGCCACCAGCGCCCCGGGCTCGGCCGAGCGCGGCGCCAGCTCCACGCCCGCCCAGCCCGCGCCCGGCGCCGCCGGCGGGTACAGCACCTGCGGCGCGTTGTCGTTCTCGTCCACGATCACCAGCCGCACCGACACGTTGCTGCTCAGCGCCGGCGCGCCGCCGTCCTCCGCCAGCACCCACAGCCCCACCTCGCGCACCTCCTCGTAGTCGAAGGAGCGCAGCGCGTACAGCGCGCCCGTCTCCGCCTGCACCGACACGTAGGACGACAGCGGCGCGCCCCGCACCCGCCCCTCCCACAGCCGGTAGCGCACGCGCGCGTTCTGCCCCCAGTCCGCGTCCCGCGCCCGCACCCTCAGCACCAGCGCGCCCGCCGCGTTGTTCTCGGCCAGGCGGGCGCTGTAGCGCGCCTCCGCGAACACCGGCGCGTTGTCGTTCACGTCCAGCACCCGCAGCGCCAGCACCGCGCCGCCCAGCAGCGCCGGCGACCCGCCGTCCGCCGCCCGCACCGTCACGTTGTACTCCGACACCTCCTCGCGGTCCAGCTCCCTCGCCGTCACCACGCGGTAGTAGCCCTCGAAGCTCTTCTCCAGACGGAACGGCAGCCGCTCCGCGAGGCTGCACCGCACCTCGCCGTTGGGCCCCGAGTCGCGGTCCTGCACGTGCAGCAGGGCCACCACCGTCCCCGCCGCCGCGTCCTCCGAGATCTCGCTCAGATGAGAAGTCACTGTCACTTCGGGCGCGTTGTCGTTGACGTCTGTCACCGTGATCGACACTTTCGCTTTGTCGGAAAGTCCTCCGCCGTCCCGCGCCTGCACCTCCAGTTCGTGCAGAGCCGCTTCCTCGAAGTCCAGGGGACGCAGCAGCGTCACCGCTCCCGTCTCCGAATCCAGCTGGAAAATCTCCGATGCCATCTCCGTCGCTTTCTTAAGCGAGTATTTCACGTGCCCGTTCGTGCCCTCGTCGGCGTCGGTGGCCGTGAGGGTGACGAGGACGGAGCCCACGGGCACGTCCTCCGGCACACGCACCGTGTACTCCGCCTGGCTGAACACGGGCGCGTTGTCGTTGGCGTCCAGCACGGCCACGCGGATCCGCGCCGTGCCCGTCCGGGCCGGCTCTCCGCCGTCGCTCGCCCTCAGCACCAGCTCGTGAAACGCCGCCTGCTCCCGGTCCAGCGCCTTGGCCAGCACCAGCTCGGGACGCTGATGCCCGCCGGGGCCCGCCTGCACGGCCAGCGAGAAGTGCTCGTCGCCGCTCAGCTCGTAGCTCTGCAGCGAATTCGCTCCAAGGTCCGGGTCTTGAGCCTCGTCTAGGGGAAACCGCGACCCCGGCGCCGTCGTTTCGCTCATTCTCTCCTCCAGCTCAGTCTCCTTGAAGCTGGGGGCGTTGTCGTTAATGTCCGTGATTTCCACCTCGATGCCGTGAACCTGCATTTCCCCCTCCACTATCACCTCACAGCGCAGCACGCATTTCTCCGCCAGCCGGCACAGCTGCTCTCTGTCAATCCTCTCCGCCGTCACTAAATGTCCCGTCTCATCGTGCAGAGAGAAATGCTGCGTCCCAGATCTGTCTATAAGGCGGACGCCGCGTTGTCGGAGCGCGGTGATGTCGATCCCCAGGTCCTTGGCCACGTCGCCCACGAACGAGCCCTTGGGCATCTCCTCGGGAAGCGAGTAGCGCAGCTGCCCCCACGCCGCCTCCCACGCCGCCACCAGCACGCACCACAGCAGGGCTCGCTGCCGCCGGCCCCGCCGACTCACCGCCGCGCACATCGCCGCCGCTGCAACGCCGCCGAACCACGAGCCGCCTCCCGCTCCCGGTTCTTCGCTCCCAGCCCCTCCGCCCCTCTGCAGCACGGTCTCGGACCGCGGAGACGCTCGCCGAGCGCCCGGCCGCCGAGCCGACACAAACAGCGAGCGAGCGAGCCGGGCGGCAGCGGGCGGGGCTGCCTGCAGCGCTCCGGCCTTCCTCTCGCTCCTCCTCGGTCAACAGCGGCGCCCGCAGCCTCCTCCCGGAACTGCAGCCACTGAGATCTGCCCGCTGTAACCAACGGCTGTTTAAGGGCGACTTTGTATCTTCCTAATTGCACTGCATTCCCCCAATCTGCACGGCAGAACAGTCTGAGCCCGGAATCCCACCACCTACATCGCTTCGCCCAACCCCGACCCGCAGCACAAGGCAGCAACAGAGAATCCCCGTCCTGCTCAATGACTGCACTGCCCTCGCTACCTGCTACTTAGCGCCTGCACCTCGGGGGCTACTTGGAATCAGTCTTCAGATCTCCCTCTTGTCCATCCATCACTGTGGAATTGTGTATTACGACCCTCCCCTAGACAGCGCCTCTGCAGCAGGCAGCGATATGTATATAGGCCCCTTCTGGGACATTGTTGCAATCGAAAATAAGTAAAACCTAAACCAAACACCACGTACCCAACACTTCACGTTAAATAAGTAGAACAGTTGCAGATACGGGGAGAGAAATAATAGGGAACGCGGGAGTTATTTCTTCTGGATATTTACATTCTACGAGTTAATCGCTGTAGAAAAATGGTAAAAATAAAGGATAATTTAAAAGATAAATAAGTGCACAAGTAACTCAGAAGGTAAAGTCGAGACAGCCTCATTAGTTGTCTCATTTCTAGACGGAAAGAAACAATTTATAACTTCTCCATTCATGGAGGCTCACACATGCTTCCTCTTGGAATCCAACAGCTAAGCAGCCTTACCCAATTAATTGTTCACAACTGAGTTAAAAGACATAATTATTCATCTCATCCTTAACCTGTCATGAACCAAAACAAGACCTGGTATCGATCAAGTAGATTTTTTTTAGGAGGGACAGAAATGTGTTTGGGTTTAGTAGTCCGTGAACCACCTTGCCTGGCTAGCCACTCTGCCTTTGGAGAAGAGCCGAAGGACTGATAAAGAGGAAACATCCTGCCCAAGGACTATGCAAATTGACACACATACACAACTACAAGGAGCCTGTGTGCAAAGTCGAATATGCTTGACCAATACTAGATGCGGCAATTAATAACTCATTATGGTAAATGCAGGCGGGTAATCCCTTAACAAGGTCAGTACGGTTTAGCTCCTGTGTGCGCTCTGCTGGCTTTGGGGAATGAGCAGCCAGCAACCATCTCTGCGCGAATACGGTTATTTCCACATTATGTGGAAGCAGAGCTGGGCAGCCCCGACCCCGCCGCCAAGGGAAGAGCCCGCAGCCCAGCACAGAGCCCGCAGCCCAGCACCCTCGGCGGGAGGCTCGCAAAGGCCCCGAGACAAGGACCGCGCGGCTTTACAGACCTGCGGTGCGGCGGGCTCGGCGGGCGGCTCTCCCGCGCCGGCAACGCTGCTGCTGCTGCTGCCGCCTCCGCTGGGGCTCGTCTTGTGGCAGGGCTCCCCGACGAGAAGCAGCTCCTCCGCCGGCAGGCTGGGCGGCGGCGGCGGCGGCAGCCAAGCGGGCTCGGGCCCGGCGCGGCCCGGCGCCACGCACAGGTTGTAGGAGTAGGGCAAGGTGCCCTCGCAGAAGTCGGCCGGGAAGGCGGCGCCGGGCACGGAGAAGCGCTGCGCGCCCAGGCAGCGCAGGACGGCGGGCGGCCCGGCCCGGCGCAGCCGCGCCAGCACGGCCAGCGCCACGCTCAGCAGGAAGAGGGCGGAGAGGAGCGCCAGCGCCAGCACCAGGTAGAACTGCAGCTCGGCCGGCGAGTCGGCGCCCGCCGCCCGCTCGCTCAGCTCCGGCAGCGCCTCCTGCAAGCTCTCGGCCAGCACCACGTGCAGCGTGGCCGTGGCCGACAGCGCCGGCTGCCCGTGGTCCTTGACCAGGGCCAGCAGCCGCTGCTTCGCCGCGTCCCTCTCCGACACGGCCCGCGCCGTGCGCACCTCGCCGCTGTGCAGCCCCAGGCGGAAGAGCGCCGGCTCCGGCGCCTGCACCAGCTCGTACGACAGCCAGGCGTTGCGCCCCGCGTCCGCGTCCACCGCCACCACCTTGGCCACCAGGTAGCCGGCCTCGGCCGAGCGCGGCACCACCTCGAACGGCGCCGAGGACGAGCCCGAGCCCTCCGCCGCCGCCGCCGGCCAGAGCACCCGCGGCGCGTTGTCGTTGCGGTCCAGCACGAAGACGCGCACCGTCGCCGTCGAGCTGCGCGCCGGCGCCCCGCCGTCCTGCGCCCGCACCGCCACCGCGAACTCGCGGCACTGCTCGTAGTCGAAGGAGCGCTGCGCGTACAGCGCGCCGCTCCGCGCCTCCACCGACACGTACGGCGCCGCGCCCGCGCTGCCGCCCGCCAGCCAGTAGCTCACGCGCCCGTTGGCGCCCGCGTCCGCGTCCCGCGCGCTCACGCGCAGCACCAGCGCGCCCGCCGCGTTGTTCTCCCACACGTAGGCGCTGTAGGCGGCCTCCTCGAACACCGGCGCGTTGTCGTTCACGTCCGACACCTCCAGCACCAGCGCCGCGCGGCTCCACAGCGCCGGCACGCCCCGGTCGCGGGCCACCAGCGTCACCCGCTGCTCGGACGCCTGCTCCCGGTCCAGCGCGCCCGACGTCACCACCTTGTACGAGCCGCCCGACGACGCCACGAGCGACAGCGGCGCCTCGCCCGACAGCTCGCACGACACCTGACCGTTCTCCCCGGAGTCCCGGTCCCGCACTTTCACCAGCGCCACCACCGTGCCGACCGGCGCGTCCTCGGGCACCGGGCTCGACACCGACGTCAGCGTCACCTCGGGCGCGTTGTCGTTCACGTCCAGCACCTCCACCTCCACCTTGCAGTGCGCCACCAGACCGCCCCCGTCACGCGCCTCCACGGCCAGGGTGAACGACCGTGTGTCCTCGAAGTCCAGCGCCTCCCGCAGCGTGATGGTCCCGCTCTCCGCGTCCACCGCGAAGGTCTGAAGCACCTTGGCCGGCATTTCCCCGAAGCCGTAGGAGATGCGGGCGTTGGTGCCGGCGTCGGCGTCGGAGGCGGAGACGTTCAGCACCGTCGATCCCGGCGGCGCGTCCTCCCGCAGGCTCGCGCGGTACCGGTCCTGCGCGAACACGGGCGCGTTGTCGTTGGCGTCCGTGACGTTGATGCGGATCTCGGCGGTGCCGCTGCGGGGCGGTTCGCCGCCGTCCAGCGCCGTCAGCACCAGCCGCAGGCTCTGCTCGCTCTCCCGGTCCAGGGCGCGCTGCAGCACCAGCTCCGCGAACTTGCTGCCGTCCTGGCTCTGCTTCACCTCCACCGCGAAGTACCCGTTGGCCTCCAGCTCGTAGCTCTGCAGCGCGTTGCTGCCCACGTCCGCGTCCTCCGCGACACCCAAGTGAAACCTGGCGCCGGGAGAAGTCAACTCGTTGATCTCCAGCTGGAAATTGTCCCGCAAGAAGCGCGGCGCGTGGTCGTTGACGTCCCGGATGGCCACCTCGACGTGGAAAACGTTCAGCGGGTTGTGCACCAGCGCCTCGAAGCTGACGGAGCAGGACGCCGACTCGCCGCACAGCTCCTCCCGGTCCAGCCGCTCGCTCACGTACAGGTTCCCCGTCTCCTCGCTCACGCCGAAGTATTGCTTCTCCGCGCTGAGGCGCAGCTTGCGTGCCGGCAGGTCGGCCGGGCTCAGCCCCAGGTCCCGCGCCAGCGGCCCCACCAGCGAGCCTCTGCCCAGCTCCTCGGGGATGGCGTAGCGGATCCGCTCCGGCGCCGCCCGGCAGCACCAGCCCAGCAGCAGAGCGGACAGCAGCACTCGCCCGGCTGCTCGGCCGCGCCTCGGCCCCTGCGCGCCCGCCATTCTCGGCAGCGCTCGCCGCGCTCTCCTCTCTCCCGGACGCTCTCGGCAGCGAGCGCAGCGCTCTCCCCAGGGCCGCGCTCTCGCCGCCGGCTCGCACGCCGCTGCTCCCCGCTCCGCGCCGCCTCTCGCCGCTGCTGCCCGAGCCGCTGCCGCTCCGGACGGCGCCGTGCGAGCGAGCAGCCTGCGGGGGCAGGACGCTGCGGCGGCTCCGGCTGCGGCGGGTGCGGCTGCGCTTTGGCTCCAGCGCCGCTCCGCGTCGGACAACAGCGGCACCCGGAGGCGCCGCCGCGACACCGCAGCCGCCTGATGCCCGCGCTCCCGGGGGTCCGTGCTTGCGGCCGCCGTTTAGCTGCGGCACTCAGGCTCAGGGTCTCCCTTTTATTGCCATCTGGCAGACAGAAGCACTCGCTTCCTTCCACGGCGTTAGGAACCGGAGAGGTTTTCGATATATTCACGTAGCCTCTTAAATTCGCAATGAGAATTTACCTAAGTACCTTTTCACTACCCTAAGTAAGAAACATTCCTGTAATCAATTATTACTTATAAAGATAAAGGAAGCAAAGGGGATTTCAAACCTTTCATCCCCGACCTGCAAATAATTTACTTTTCCCAGGATTTCTTCTTTTTCCTCAGGTAAGTTCCTGATATTTTTCCTGATACTATTTTTCCTGTAGGTGTAAGAACTGTCACACCAAGACACGTACCACAAAACTTAAGATGCATAGCTCTGTGTAGAGAGAGCAGAATCACCTTTTTCTATTACTTTCCTTATAAACAAACGTTGCTTCTTTCCTGTCTCTACCATGGCGCATCTGAGAATACAAAGTGCAAACCATACAAATCACAGAATGGCTCGTGCCTGAAGGGACCTTTAAAATCACTTAAGTCCACCCCTCTCTGTGATCAGGTGGCTCAAAGACCTGTCCAACCTAGCCTTGAAACCTTCCACTGATGGCACACGCAGAACTTCTCTAGGCAACCTGTTACAGTGCCTCACCATCCTCACTGTACAACATTTGTTCCTCATGAACAAGCCAAATCTACCCTCTTTCAGCTTAAAACCCCCGGCCCCTTGTCTGTCACAACATTCTTTCTCTCCATTTTTTTTTCAAGTCCCCTTAGTAAATGTTCCAAAAGGGGCATTAAGGCCCCCCAGAGCCTTGCTTTCTCCAGGCTCGAGAATCTGAACACTCTCGGCGCTATATCATAGCAGGGGCATTCCAGCCCTTGGACAGTTGGGGCTTTTCTCTGGACCATCTCTAACAGGCTAATGTCAGGACCTCCCTCCAATGGCTGGCCATGCTCTTTGTTACACAGCCCATAATAACACTGCATATCTGGGCAGCAAGTGCACGTTGCCAGCCCATATCCTACCTGTCACCCACCAGTGCCCTCAAGTCCTTCTGCTTATGGCTGCTCTCAATCCATTCATCCAACAACCTACACTGAAGCTGGGGATTGCCCCAACCCAGGAGTAGGACCTTACCCTTGGCCTTGTTGATTGTCATGAGGTATGCACAGACCACTTCTCCAGACTGACAAGGTCCCTGTGGGCGGCATCCCTTCCCTCCAACAAATGAACTGCAACACTCAGCTCACAGAGGATGCACTCAATCCCACTGCCTGTCATCAATGAAGAGAATAAATAGTCATTGTCCCAGTATGGTCTCTTGATGAACACCGCACATCACTGCTTTCTACTTGGCAAGGCATGATATCTGTGTGTGTAATGGATTTACTAAGACGAGCAGATAAATTAGTATCTGCAGCTCTATGGCTCCAGTGCCAGAACATCTCCCTCAGGTCTCCTCTCAAACCCTACGCAACTTACTGGTTTGCTTCTGCCCTTCTCATCACTGGCAAAAGCATACTGTGTGAGGCTAATGCAGTACAATCACACCATGAATGGGGGTACGTGTGTCTCCTCACCACTGTTCGAACAAGACAATGAAGGATTCAAGAAGCTCCTGAAGGGTAAACAGCCAGAGAAGTGGTCACCCAACAGAGAACAGCTTCATCAAACTCAGGGATTAGTGGGAATCTCCTCCCCTCCTTTACGCACATGCTCAAACCTCACTGCAAAGGGTAAGTCTATGCTCAATAACTGCTACTCACAGGAAACACCACACAGCAGGAAAGGAGGAAGCTGAGGTGCCCAGAGCTTGGCCACTTGGAGTCTCAGCGGTGGCATCTCCAAGAATTATACACTTTCAGACACACTGGAGGTAGCTCAGTATTGTTATCAATGACCTTCATCTGTGGAAGACAGACTCCATGGAATGGAAAGCTGCACAGAAAACTCCTTACCATGGGAATTCCTGACTTCTGACATGGGCACCAGTAACCTTTAAAAAAAATTAAAAAATCATCTATAGAACTTGTCCTCTTCACAATTGTAGATGGGAAATGCACATGTGGGACAGTCAGGCAAACATCACAGCTTTTGTCTTCAAAACAAGACCAGAAACTATAGCCCACCTTCAGATTCTTGCAACCAGCAAGCAAGAAGAAACCAACCTTTCTAACCAGGAATGCAATTAAAGATTGCATGCTGCTCTGCTCCTCAGACACCATTGGATTCTAAGCACTTGGCATGAAAGGATCAAGTACAACTACGTAAGATGAAACAAGCTTTAAAGCAACACAAAAACCCAAAATTAACCCTTCCCATCAGCAATATCTTGCCATTCCTTGAAGTGCCATGGCACCTGCAGCAGCAGCCCAGCAGAAACTGACACGATACTCTGCTTTCTAGCACTTCACCCATAGTTGGCAGGCCTAGGAGGAGACTTCATGAGTCTATAAGTACATCACTCAGTCTAGAAACATGCAGTTCTTCAACTCCACACTACCTAAGGAAGAGGACTGTGCTGGGTCACCACCGGGGTGATCAAACACTTCTCACATATGCACACATACTCTAGAATTGAACACTTACCAACAAGTCGTGTCACTCCTCTCACACCCTATTCCTCGATCAACAAGCAACAAGGCATTGGCAGCCATGCCTGGGGATGCTCTCTGCTTAAGGGAGAAATAACTCCAGCATGGAAACCCCACACTGCATTCGGGTACACAAAGCCGACGCTGCTGTCACTACTGGCTGGGTGAGGAGCTTGCACACGTGAGGCCAGTACAATGCTGGTGCAGAAGCAGGCACAGCCAGCTCGACTTTCCTTCCCAACAATGGCTTAAATTTATACCAAATAACCACTGCTGAGTGAAAAAGCTGTGTTACAAGGGAAGAGTGATGACTAAGAGAAACCACCAGAAACTTTAGAAATAAACCTAAATATGCCATTCACAGAAAAAACTACCGTGTATTTCTAATAGTCGAGTCCTATGAATAAAAACGATCACTGCCTGGGGAGGAGCATAGGAAAAGACGACAGCGTTTCTAATGAGAACCATTGTTAAGTCTTTTCCTCACACTGTTTTTAACAGTAATATATAACAAAGTAAGATCAAGCGGTACTAAACAAAGGAACGGAAAGTTACATGAACCAAGGTCAGGGCTGTAAAAACAGTACAAAATATTAAGCAATCACGTTAAAAAGAAAATCCATCCAACCACCAAAATGAAAAAAGAGTTACCAGCCAGAATGAGGCCCAGCTTGAAAGGGGGTGGGGGGTCGAGAGGATGGGGAGAAACCAAAACAAAACAATTGAAAAAGAAGAAAAAGGGCAAAGTCAAACCACATGGCAAGGAATCACAGCTTAACAGTTCAGATCATGTCAACTGCGGTAGGAACACAGAGTATCGAGTTGGTAATAAGTCCACAGCAGCCTCAGCAAACTTTTCACCTTGTGGGATGATGACTGGAAGTAATGGTAACTTAAAAGTTAAACCCTATTTCAAAAGGTTCAGCATTTACAGAACATTCCAGCGTGATAAGCAGCTGAGATGCCAGGCACCCACTCAGCGATAAAATTCCTAAACATCCTCCTTCATAATAAGTCCATAGGGGAGCTTCCCGTATCAACCCTGTGACAGCTACGTGGAGGATGGAGCGAAGCGGAGACATTGCAGCCAACCTCTGCGGTAACATGGCACTTGAGGGTTAAGTCAGAACTGATAGGTTGTATCCCTGCTATCCCTGGCCCACGACCTCTCATGAATTTGTCAAAATGCTGTCTTTCTGGTTGTTTATGCTCATTATAATGTCATAAAAATAAAAAAACACACACACCTCTTCTCAATAGCTACCCATCTCAAAGGTACAATCACTCCCCACTGAGCATCAACTCAAAAGACACAGTCACCCTACATCAGCAGAGTGACAGCTTGGCAGACACGTCCCGCTCAAATGTAACTGCAAAGGGTAGCTCGATGCTCAGGAACTGCCATTCACGGGAAACACCATGCAGCAGGAAACGAGGAACCGGATCGACAGCTGCCGCCTCCCACATTTCCCATTATGGAGCTGAGGAGGAAATTCCCAGGGCTCCCGTACAGAAGGAGGGACAGTGCTTAGCCCAAACTTCCTTGGGAAGATGTTAAAGCCCCAGAAAGGAAGGGATCAGAACATTCTCTTATACCCCGCTGTGCTTAGAGTAGGCACACAATTCAGGTGCTTAAGCGGCACTTCAGGGGTAATTAAGTAATTAGGCTGATTGGCGGGTAGCGACTTTGTTCTTCACAAAGCCCCCAGGACATAGCCTGTATGCTAAGTAACCAATTCAGCTCTTTCTAAAGCATCGCCGACAGCCTGCAGACACAGCGGAAGGGCCCCCCCACCCGCAGGGCTCCCAGCCCAGCAGCAAGAACACGTCTTCTAGCCAGATCTCGGGGGAAAGAAACAACTCAGAGAGACAGTAGCAGAGCATCTCTGCGGGGCCCTTCAAGCAGCTTCTCAAGCCCAGCTGCCCGGAATCCCCCACGCAATCAAACTCCCGAGCGCCCCGAATAACCCAACGCTCCCCCACAAGGCTTCCCCCTCCCCGCAGCGAAAGGGGCAGAGGGGCGAGGGCAGAGGAGCAGCAGCAGCGGGAGGCGTCGCGGAGCGAGCGCGGCCGCAGGAACTCACCGGGGCAGCGGCGGGGTCGTCCCCGAGCAGCGGCGCGGGCTCGTCGGGCGGCGGTCGGGCCGGGAGGGTGTCGCAGCAGCTGCCGGCCGACAAGCGGAGCTGGCTCTTGCGCGAGTCGGCCGTGAGCGACACCTCGTGCGAGTAGGAGTGCAGGAAGGCGCGGACGCCGTCGATGCCCACGAAGTGCGAGGCCGGCACGCCGCGCAAGGCGGCGCTGGGCGGCGGCGGCAGCAGCTGCGAGCGGCGCCAGCGCCGCAGGCGCAGCGCCAGCAGCAGCAGCAGGAAGGCGAGGAAGAGGCAGGAGACGGCGGCCACGGCCACCACCAGCCAGCGCGTCAGGCTGCCGGCCGCCTCGCCCGGCGCCGCCGCCGCCGCCGCCGCGCTGCCCAGCTCGGCCAGCAGCTCGGCCACGCTCTCGGCCAGCACCACCGTCAGCGTGGCCGTGGCCGACAGCGCCGGCCGCCCGTGGTCCTTGACCAGCACCACCAGGCTCTGCCGCGCCGCGTCGCGGGCCAGCGGGAAGCGCGCCGTGCGCACCTCGCCGCTGTGCAGCCCCACGCGGAACAGCCCCGGCTCCGTCGCCTTGGCCAGCTCGTACGACAGCCAGGCGTTCTGCCCCGCGTCCGCGTCCACCGCCACCACCTTGGCCACCAGCGCCCCGGGCTCGGCCGAGCGCGGCGCCAGCTCCACGCCCGCCCAGCCCGCGCCCGGCGCCGCCGGCGGGTACAGCACCTGCGGCGCGTTGTCGTTCTCGTCCACGATCACCAGCCGCACCGACACGTTGCTGCTCAGCGCCGGCGCGCCGCCGTCCTCCGCCAGCACCCACAGCCCCACCTCGCGCACCTCCTCGTAGTCGAAGGAGCGCAGCGCGTACAGCGCGCCCGTCTCCGCCTGCACCGACACGTAGGACGACAGCGGCGCGCCCCGCACCCGCCCCTCCCACAGCCGGTAGCGCACGCGCGCGTTCTGCCCCCAGTCCGCGTCCCGCGCCCGCACCCTCAGCACCAGCGCGCCCGCCGCGTTGTTCTCGGCCAGGCGGGCGCTGTAGCGCGCCTCCGCGAACACCGGCGCGTTGTCGTTCACGTCCAGCACCCGCAGCGCCAGCACCGCGCCGCCCAGCAGCGCCGGCGACCCGCCGTCCGCCGCCCGCACCGTCACGTTGTACTCCGACACCTCCTCGCGGTCCAGCTCCCTCGCCGTCACCACGCGGTAGTAGCCCTCGAAGCTCTTCTCCAGACGGAACGGCAGCCGCTCCGCGAGGCTGCACCGCACCTCGCCGTTGGGCCCCGAGTCGCGGTCCTGCACGTGCAGCAGGGCCACCACCGTCCCCGCCGCCGCGTCCTCCGAGATCTCGCTCAGATGAGAAGTCACTGTCACTTCGGGCGCGTTGTCGTTGACGTCTGTCACCGTGATCGATACTTTCGCCGTGTCAAAGAGCTCTCCGCCATCGTGTGCCTGCACCTCCACTTGGTGCAGAGCGGCTTCCTCGAAGTCCAGTGGCCGAATCAGCGTCACCGCTCCCGTCTCCGAGTCCAGCTTAAAAATCTGCGAAGCTTTCTTTGTGATTTTCTTAAGCGAGTATTTGACGTGCCCGTTCGCGCCCTCGTCGGCGTCGGTGGCCGTGAGGGTGACGAGGACGGAGCCCACGGGCACGTCCTCCGGCACACGCACCGTGTACTCCGCCTGGCTGAACACGGGCGCGTTGTCGTTGGCGTCCAGCACGGCCACGCGGATCCGCGCCGTGCCCGTCCGTGCCGGCTCTCCGCCGTCGCTCGCCCTCAGCACCAGCTCGTGAAACGCCGCCTGCTCCCGGTCCAGCGCCTTGGCCAGCACCAGCTCGGGACGCTGATGCCCGCCGGGGCCCGCCTGCACGGCCAGCGAGAAGTGCTCGTCGCCGCTCAGCTCGTAGCTCTGCAGCGAATTCGCTCCCACGTCCGGGTCGTGAGCCTCGGCCAGGGGAAACCGCGACCCCGGCGCCGTCATCTCGCTCATCCTCAGCTCCGTTTCTGCCTCTCGGAAGCTGGGGGCGTTGTCGTTAATGTCCGTGATTTCCACCTCGATGCCGTGAACCTGCATTTCCCCCTCCACTATCACCTCACAGCGCAGCACGCATTGCTGCACACTCTCGCACAGCTGCTCTCTGTCAATCCTCTCCGCCGTCACTAAATGTCCCGTCTCATCGTGCAGAGAGAAATACTGCGTCCCAGATCTGTCTATGAGGCGGACGCCGCGTTGTCGTAGCGCGGTGATGTCGATCCCCAGGTCCTTGGCCACGTCGCCCACGAACGAGCCCTTGGGCATCTCCTCGGGAAGCGAGTAGCGCAGCTGCCCCCACGCCGCCTCCCACGCCGCCACCAGCACGCACCACAGCAGGGCTCGCTGCCGCCGGCCCCGCCGACTCACCGCCGCGCACATCTCCGCCGCGGCTCCCCTGGAAACCGTACCGCCGAACGATGATCCACCTTCTGCTACTGGTCCGCAGCTCCCGGCCCCTCCGCCCCTCTGCAGCACGGTCTCGGACCGCGGAGACGCTCGCCGAGCGCCCGGCCGCCGAGCCGACACAAACAGCGAGCGAGCGAGCGAGCCGGGCGGCAGCGGGCGGGGCTGCCTGCAGCGCTCCGGCCTTCCTCTCGCTCCTCCTCGGTCAACAGCGGCGCCCGCAGCCTCCTCCCGGCACTGCAGCCACCGAGAGCTGTCCGCTGCGGCTAGGGGTTTTTTAGGGGCGACATCTTCGTAATACGACGTGCCGTACAGTCTCGTGTCTCATCATCCCAAAAGCAGAATCCCCACAGGAATCTGCACATCTCTGGTTCGGGTTGATGACACTGCCCTTTCCCATTCTCTGCAGCACAGAACCGCCTCATCCTAGAATCCCACCAGGCTTATCCATTTCCCCGATCTCAGCAGATGGAACACCCCACACACACCTCATCCCCCAACTTCCCGTCAGAAGGAGTCCTCAGGGACTACCCCGCTCTCGTGACTTTCGGCTTAGGACCTTTGCCCGGGGGCAGCTCGGAATCAGCCTTCAGAGCTCCCCCTTCTCCAGCCACGCCTGAGGAATTGTGGATTAGAACACCAGGCTCTTAGTCATCAGCAGCCAGCGCTGCACATACACTTTCTGTCCGTTGCAAACATAAACAAAGCACCGTAAAGACAACTCTTCACTGTAAATGAAGTACAAAACTGTAGAAAAAAAAAGAAAAAATAAGGAAAATAGGAGGGTTTGGCTCTGGAAAAAACATTCCAGTAAACAGTTTAACTGTTGTAAAAAAAAAACCACAAACCACCACCCATCACAGTCACGAATGGTAAAACAAGTTAAAGAATAAAAAAGCTAAATAACTGCACAAAGAACTCAGAAGGTAGTGGCTGGAAAAAAAGAGTCAGCCTCATTGATTCTGCGATTTCAACGGGCGATGGACAATCTGTAACTTCCCCATTCATGGAGTCACACGCACATTTCCTTTGGGAACCCAACATTACCCAACGGTCTTTTGTCCACGTGTCACCCCGGCCCTATAGGAAGAAGAGACCGGCAAAGGGAAACCTCATTCCACACAGCAAGGATTTGCCTTCCCTCTGCCCAACATGCACCATTTAGGTTTGCAGTCAAGAATTTCTCAACTCAACTTGAACATGTCATGAACCAAAACAAGACCTGATACCGATCGAGTAGAATTTTCCTCTTTACAGGGACAGAAAGGTGAGTTTAGTGAAATACCCGTGCTTTGGTTAACAACTCTTTTTTTGGAGAAAAGATGAAGTCTTTCCTGCCAGAATACTATGCAAATTAACACACACACAAGTTCAATAGGTTTGAACAAGGTTAGTCCGGTAATTACTAATCAATTAGGGTAAATGTGAGTGGATAATCCTGTAATAAGATCAACCCTATCTCTGCGGGGATATGGAATACCTGTGCTGTGGGTGTATATCGGTGTATACTGAGCAGGGAGTCACGATGCCACTTTGACAACAACTCAGCTTCAACGCACGTTTACCATTCTCTGTAGAACAACGAGGGCAAGAACCTCTCCCCTGACCCTCGCCCACTGCCAAGAGGGACATTGCACAGGCTTATGCAGCTCATTCGCCAGGCAGACCGGACCCCGCCGCCAAGGGAAGAGCCCGCAGCCCAGCACCCTCGGCAACACCCACAGATTTCACATGGGATCTCTGGACAGCTCTGTACTGCAGCAAAGGCACAATGTCTCCTCACTGCACTTCAGAGAAGAAACCCACACGTTCTAAAGGTAACAGACGAGCTGACCTCGGGCTGACGGTGGGTCAGGGAAGAGTGTGTAACAGCATCAAAATGTGATAATAACCACAGCCTCAGTTTTCCTGCCTCACACACACACTGTAAGGCTCAGCCACAATCCCCAATTCACCACCTGGGAGCAAGGGGCAGCAACCCACAGAGCCTAGCTGAACAAAGCTTTGCCTGCCTGGTATCATGACAGGACAAAAGAGGTGAATCACACCAGGAAGGGAGGTCCATGTGCCTCCTCACCGCTGTTCTGACAAGACAAGGAAGCATTCAGAAGCTCCTGAAGCATCAACAGCTGGAGAAGTGGCCACCCAACAGAGAAGAGCTTCACCAAATTCGGGGGTTAGGAGGAGTCTCCTCCTCTGTTTAATGACACACGCCGTTCCAGAGAGGCGCGACTTCTTCCAAGGTCATGGTTACAGCTGTCCCCCACGACTGTAACAGAACACAAAAGGTACCCTCACATCTCCTGAGTTTCACACACACTCTAGCATGGGCAAGAGTCACTAGCATCCTACACATTGCTAAACACAACCATGCTGAGACAGAACTCCAAACCATCCATCATAAAAGAAAGACAAGAAGCATTCTAAGACAAAGTGATGTCCAAGAAACTCGCCGGGTTGTTTTCTTGGCCTTCACTGTGGGAGAGGTCATTCCTTCTTAGACCACATGAAAGTCATAAGGGGCACCTGTGCAGCCTGAGAGATTAAAGCCTTACACCAGACTACCAGTCTAGGACTTCTTCTGTTTGAAGGAAGGGTCAGCAGGTGTCCGGAATTTGTCTGATGTTTGCCCTGCTCATCTGCCACAAACACGAAGCCCTAAGTGGAGACACCTTGTCATGGGCCGTGCGCTCAATCTCAGACTTCTGGAAAAAGACAGCACGTTCACTTTGAGGTTCTGGTTGTTTTCCCACACACCTCAAATCCTGTCTTACGTGATTGAAATGACTGTTTGCTGCAAAACAACACACACATTTTCAAATGCACAACTGCCCCCCAACTCTGTATCACAACATCCCGCAGAGATAGAAGTGAATAAAGGAAGTTTGACAAAGGTAGCAGAAGCAGCTCTACCCGTGTATCATTCTACGTGCACATCACATTTTACAACCACTTCACAATTCGACGACTGTCATTTCCTGACTTTCAGAAAGGGGAATCCAAGATCACAGCATCAAATTCAGGGTATAGGGGAAACCTCCTCTTTTATTACACGCACTGTTCCACAGAGATGTGACTTCTGCCAAGGTCATGGTTACAGCTGTCCTATCCTAACCCCTTCAGAACCCGAGAAAATGGCAATGTTGAAAGTATCGACTCAAAGAAAACGTCATCGTAGAGCTGCCGCCTCCCCCATTTCCCATTATGGCGTTGAGGAGGAAATTCCCAACGCTACCGTACAGAAGTAGGGACAGTGCTAAGCCTAAACTTACTTGGGAAGATGTTATAGCCCCAGAAAGGAAGGGATCAGGACGCTGTCCTCTTCATAGCGGCGCTTAGAGTAGGCACACAATTCAGGTGCTGAAGAGGCACTTCAGGGGTAATTAAGTAATTAGGCTGATTGGCAGGTAGCGACTCGACTCTTCACAAAGCATTTGTACTAAAGTACCCAATTCACCTCTTTGTTACTGACAGCCGGCACGCACAGAATAATGAACCCTCGGGCTCCCAGCCAGGCAGCAAGAACACTTCTAGCCAGATCTCGGGGAAAGAAGGAACTCAGAAGCAGAGCGTCTCTGCAGGGCCCCTCAGAACCCCCACAAGCCCACCTGCCGAGAGCACCTCTCCTCACGTCTCCCCCCGAGCCTCGAACAGCCCCAACCGCCCCTACGAAGCTTCAACTCAAAAGACACCGTCACCCTACATCAGCAGAGTGACAGCTTGGCAGACACGTCCCGCTCAAATGTAACTGCAAAGGGTAGCTCGATGCTCAGGAACTGCCATTCACGGGAAACACCGTGCAGCAGCAAAGGAGGAACCGGATCGACAGCTGCCGCCTCCCACATTTCCCATTATGGCGCTGAGGAGGAAATTCCCAGGGCTCCCGTACAGAAGGAGGGACAGTGCTAAACCAAAACTTACCTGGAAAGATGTTAAAGCCCCAGAAAGAAGGGATCAGAACATTGACTTCTACACAGCGGCGCTTAGAGTAGGCACACAATTCAGGTGCTTAAGCGGCACTTCAGGGGTAACTAAGGGATTAGGCTGATTGGCGGGTAGCGACTTTGTTCTTCACAAAGCCCCCAGGACATAGTCTGTATGCTAAGTAACCAATTCAGCTCTTTGTTAAGCATCGCCGACAGCCTGCAGACACAGCGGAAGGGCCCCCCCACCCGCAGGGCTCCCAGCCCAGCACAAAGAACACGTCTTCTAGCCAGATCTCGGGGGAAAGAAACAACTCAGAGAGACAGTAGCAGAGCATCTCTGCGGGGCCCTTCAAGCAGCTTCTCAAGCCCAGCTGCCCGGAATCCCCCACGCAATCAAACTCCCGAGCGCCCCGAATAACCCAACCCTCCCCCACAAGGCTTCCCCCTCCCCGCAGCGAAAGGGGCAGAGGGGCGAGGGCAGAGGAGCAGCAGCAGCGGGAGGCGTCGCGGAGCGAGCGCGGGCGGAGGAACTCACCGGGGCAGCGGCGGGGTCGTCCCCGAGCAGCGGCGCGGGCTCGTCGGGCGGCGGTCGGGCCGGGAGGGTGTCGCAGCAGCTGCCGGCCGACAAGCGGAGCTGGCTCTTGCGCGAGTCGGCCGTGAGCGACACCTCGTGCGAGTAGGAGTGCAGGAAGGCGCGGACGCCGTCGATGCCCACGAAGTGCGAGGCCGGCACGCCGCGCAAGGCGGCGCTGGGCGGCGGCGGCAGCAGCTGCGAGCGGCGCCAGCGCCGCAGGCGCAGCGCCAGCAGCAGCAGCAGGAAGGCGAGGAAGAGGCAGGAGACGGCGGCCACGGCCACCACCAGCCAGCGCGTCAGGCTGCCGGCCGCCTCGCCCGGCGCCGCCGCCGCCGCCGCCGCGCTGCCCAGCTCGGCCAGCAGCTCGGCCACGCTCTCGGCCAGCACCACCGTCAGCGTGGCCGTGGCCGACAGCGCCGGCCGCCCGTGGTCCTTGACCAGCACCACCAGGCTCTGCCGCGCCGCGTCGCGGGCCAGCGGGAAGCGCGCCGTGCGCACCTCGCCGCTGTGCAGCCCCACGCGGAACAGCCCCGGCTCCGTCGCCTTGGCCAGCTCGTACGACAGCCAGGCGTTCTGCCCCGCGTCCGCGTCCACCGCCACCACCTTGGCCACCAGCGCCCCGGGCTCGGCCGAGCGCGGCGCCAGCTCCACGCCCGCCCAGCCCGCGCCCGGCGCCGCCGGCGGGTACAGCACCTGCGGCGCGTTGTCGTTCTCGTCCACGATCACCAGCCGCACCGACACGTTGCTGCTCAGCGCCGGCGCGCCGCCGTCCTCCGCCAGCACCCACAGCCCCACCTCGCGCACCTCCTCGTAGTCGAAGGAGCGCAGCGCGTACAGCGCGCCCGTCTCCGCCTGCACCGACACGTAGGACGACAGCGGCGCGCCCCGCACCCGCCCCTCCCACAGCCGGTAGCGCACGCGCGCGTTCTGCCCCCAGTCCGCGTCCCGCGCCCGCACCCTCAGCACCAGCGCGCCCGCCGCGTTGTTCTCGGCCAGGCGGGCGCTGTAGCGCGCCTCCGCGAACACCGGCGCGTTGTCGTTCACGTCCAGCACCCGCAGCGCCAGCACCGCGCCGCCCAGCAGCGCCGGCGACCCGCCGTCCGCCGCCCGCACCGTCACGTTGTACTCCGACACCTCCTCGCGGTCCAGCTCCCTCGCCGTCACCACGCGGTAGTAGCCCTCGAAGCTCTTCTCCAGACGGAACGGCAGCCGCTCCGCGAGGCTGCACCGCACCTCGCCGTTGGGCCCCGAGTCGCGGTCCTGCACGTGCAGCAGGGCCACCACCGTCCCCGCCGCCGCGTCCTCCGAGATCTCGCTCAGCGACGACGAGACTGTCACTTCGGGCGCGTTGTCGTTGACGTCTGTCACCGTGATCGACACTTTCGCCGTGTCAAAAAGCACTCCGCCGTCCCGCGCCTGCACCTCCACTTGGTGCAGAGCCGCTTCCTCGAAGTCCAGGGGACGCATCAGTGTCACCGCTCCCGTCTCCGAATCCAGCTGGAAAATCTCCGATGCCATCTCCGTCGCTTTCTTAAGCGAGTATTTCACGTGCCCGTTCGCGCCCTCGTCGGCGTCGGTGGCCGTGAGGGTGACGAGGACGGAGCCCACGGGCACGTCCTCCGGCACACGCACCGTGTACTCCGCCTGGCTGAACACGGGCGCGTTGTCGTTGGCGTCCAGCACGGCCACGCGGATCCGCGCCGTGCCCGTCCGGGCCGGCTCTCCGCCGTCGCTCGCCCTCAGCACCAGCTCGTGAAACGCCGCCTGCTCCCGGTCCAGCGCCTTGGCCAGCACCAGCTCGGGACGCTGATGCCCGCCGGGGCCCGCCTGCACGGCCAGCGAGAAGTGCTCGTCGCCGCTCAGCTCGTAGCTCTGCAGCGAATTCGCACCCACGTCCGGGTCGTGAGCCTCGGCCAGGGGAAGCCGCGACCCCGGCGCCGTCGTCTCGCTCATTCTCTCCTCCAGCTCAGTCTCCTTGAAGCTGGGGGCGTTGTCGTTAATGTCCGTGATTTCCACCTCGATGCCGTGAACCTGCATTTCCCCCTCCACTATCACCTCACAGCGCAGCACGCATTTCTCCGCCAGCCGGCACAGCTGCTCTCTGTCAATCCTCTCCGCCGTCACTAAATGTCCCGTCTCATCGTGCAGAGAGAAATACTGCGTCCTACCGTTATCCAAGATGCGGACGCCGCGTTGTCGTAGCGCGGTGAGGTCGATCCCCAGGTCCTTGGCCACGTCGCCCACGAACGAGCCCTTGGGCATCTCCTCGGGAAGCGAGTAGCGCAGCTGCCCCCACGCCGCCTCCCACGCCGCCACCAGCACGCACCACAGCAGGGCTCGCTGCCGCCGGCCCCGCCGACTCACCGCCGCGCTCATCGCCGCCGCTGCAACGCCGAACGATGATCAACCTCCCTGTGTTGGTCCGCAGCTCCCGGCCCCTCCGCCCCTCTGCAGCACGGTCTCGGACCGCGGAGACGCTCGCCGAGCGCCCGGCCGCCGAGCCGACACAAACAGCGAGCGAGCGAGCGAGCCGGGCGGCAGCGGGCGGGGCTGCCTGCAGCGCTCCGGCCTTCCTCTCGCTCCTCCTCGGTCAACAGCGGCGCCCGCAGCCTCCTCCCGGAACTGCAGACAACGAGCGCTATTTGCTGCGATTTACGGCTTTATAGGGGAAATATCGTATCTTCATAATACTACTGCAATCCCTCAATCTGCACGGCAGAACAGCCTCATCTCGGAATTCCACCTCCTACATCGCTTCGCCCAATCCTGACGCGCAACACAACCCCGATCCACAAGACACGGAAGGGAATGTAGACCCTCTGTCATGATCAGGGACTGCTCTGCCTCCGCCCTTGCTGCTCTCCCCCTTCTCCAGCCATCACTCGGGGATGTCACTGCATTCGAAAGCATATAAATCCTAAACCAAACAACATGTAGCCAACTTGGCAGTGGAACACTAGGAGAAACAGGGGAAGAAAAAATACGGAAAGCTATACTTTTTTTCCAGGACATTTATATTCTACGTGTTAATCACTGTAGAAAAATGGTTAAAATTATTAGACAACATAAATGTTCAATAAGAGTAAGGTATTCAGAAGGTAGTGTCAGGTCAGCCTCATTAGTGTTCCCATTGCTTGACGGAAAGAAATAATCTGTAACTTCTCCATTCATGCACACGCACGTTTCCTTTGGGAACCCAAGATCAAAACAGCCTTAGACGACTAATTTTTGTTCATTTGTGACCCAGGGGTTTCGACTTCGATTTTCAGAACCTGACAGGTAGCTTAGAGGATCTCATTCTACATAGCAAGGGCCTGCATTTCCCGTGCCCAACACGCATCATTTAGGACTCCACAAGCTTTGTAGTCAAAAATTCACAGCTCACCCTGAACGTGTCAAGAACCGAAACAAGACCTGCTCTCTGACACCCCTTTGGAGAAGAACCGAAGGACGAATAAAGAGGAAACATCCTGCCCAAGGACTATGCAAATTGACACACATACACAACATCAAGGAGCCTGTGTGCAAAGTCGAATATGCTTGACCAATACTAGATGATGGGGCAGGTACGAACTCATTATCATAAATGTAGGCGGCTATATCTGCAACAAGGTCAGTAACTTTTAGCTCCTGTGTGTGCTCTGCTGGCTTTGGGGAATGAGCAGCCAGCAACCATCTCTGCGCGAATACGGTTATTTCCACATTATGTGGAAGCAGAGCTGGGCAGCCCCGACCCCGCCACCAAGGGAAGAGCTCGCAGCCCAGCACCCTCGGCGGGAGGCTCGCAAAGGCCCCGAGACAAGGACCGCGCGGCTTTACAGACCTGCGGTGCGGCGGGCTCGGCGGGCGGCTCTCCCGCGCCGGCAACGCTGCTGCTGCTGCTGCCGCCTCCGCTGGGGCTCGTCTTGTGGCAGGGCTCCCCGACGAGAAGCAGCTCCTCCGCCGGCAGGCTGGGCGGCGGCGGCGGCGGCAGCCAAGCGGGCTCGGGCCCGGCGCGGCCCGGCGCCACGCACAGGTTGTAGGAGTAGGGCAAGGTGCCCTCGCAGAAGTCGGCCGGGAAGGCGGCGCCGGGCACGGAGAAGCGCTGCGCGCCCAGGCAGCGCAGGACGGCGGGCGGCCCGGCCCGGCGCAGCCGCGCCAGCACGGCCAGCGCCACGCTCAGCAGGAAGAGGGCGGAGAGGAGCGCCAGCGCCAGCACCAGGTAGAACTGCAGCTCGGCCGGCGAGTCGGCGCCCGCCGCCCGCTCGCTCAGCTCCGGCAGCGCCTCCTGCAAGCTCTCGGCCAGCACCACGTGCAGCGTGGCCGTGGCCGACAGCGCCGGCTGCCCGTGGTCCTTGACCAGGGCCAGCAGCCGCTGCTTCGCCGCGTCCCTCTCCGACACGGCCCGCGCCGTGCGCACCTCGCCGCTGTGCAGCCCCAGGCGGAAGAGCGCCGGCTCCGGCGCCTGCACCAGCTCGTACGACAGCCAGGCGTTGCGCCCCGCGTCCGCGTCCACCGCCACCACCTTGGCCACCAGGTAGCCGGCCTCGGCCGAGCGCGGCACCACCTCGAACGGCGCCGAGGACGAGCCCGAGCCCTCCGCCGCCGCCGCCGGCCAGAGCACCCGCGGCGCGTTGTCGTTGCGGTCCAGCACGAAGACGCGCACCGTCGCCGTCGAGCTGCGCGCCGGCGCCCCGCCGTCCTGCGCCCGCACCGCCACCGCGAACTCGCGGCACTGCTCGTAGTCGAAGGAGCGCTGCGCGTACAGCGCGCCGCTCCGCGCCTCCACCGACACGTACGGCGCCGCGCCCGCGCTGCCGCCCGCCAGCCAGTAGCTCACGCGCCCGTTGGCGCCCGCGTCCGCGTCCCGCGCGCTCACGCGCAGCACCAGCGCGCCCGCCGCGTTGTTCTCCCACACGTAGGCGCTGTAGGCGGCCTCCTCGAACACCGGCGCGTTGTCGTTCACGTCCGACACCTCCAGCACCAGCGCCGCGCGGCTCCACAGCGCCGGCACGCCCCGGTCGCGGGCCACCAGCGTCACCCGCTGCTCGGACGCCTGCTCCCGGTCCAGCGCGCCCGACGTCACCACCTTGTACGAGCCGCCCGACGACGCCACGAGCGACAGCGGCGCCTCGCCCGACAGCTCGCACGACACCTGACCGTTCTCCCCGGAGTCCCGGTCCCGCACTTTCACCAGCGCCACCACCGTGCCGACCGGCGCGTCCTCGGGCACCGGGCTCGACACCGACGTCAGCGTCACCTCGGGCGCGTTGTCGTTCACGTCCAGCACCTCCACCTCCACCTTGCAGTGCGCCACCAGACCGCCCCCGTCACGTGCCTCCACGGCCAGGGTGAACGACCGTGTGTCCTCGAAGTCCAGCGCCTCCCGCAGCGTGATGGTCCCGCTCTCCGCGTCCACCGCGAAGGTCTGAAGCACCTTGGCCGGCATTTCCCCGAAGCCGTAGGAGATGCGGGCGTTGGTGCCGGCGTCGGCGTCGGAGGCGGAGACGTTCAGCACCGTCGATCCCGGCCGCGCATCCTCCCGCAGGCTCGCGCGGTACCGGTCCTGCGCGAACACGGGCGCGTTGTCGTTGGCGTCCGTGACGTTGATGCGGATCTCGGCGGTGCCGCTGCGGGGCGGTTCGCCGCCGTCCAGCGCCGTCAGCACCAGCCGCAGGCTCTGCTCGCTCTCCCGGTCCAGGGCGCGCTGCAGCACCAGCTCCGCGAACTTGCTGCCGTCCTGGCTCTGCTTCACCTCTACCGCGAAGTACCCGTTGGCCTCCAGCTCGTAGCTCTGCAGCGCGTTGCTGCCCACGTCCGCGTCCTCCGCTGCACCCAAGAAAAATCGAGCGCCGGGAGAAGTGAACTCGTTGATCTCCAGCTGGAAATTATCTTGCAGGAATCGCGGCGCGTGGTCGTTGACGTCCTGGATGGCCACCTCGACGTGGAAAACGTTCAGCGGGTTGTGCACCAGCGCCTCGAAGCTGACGGAGCAGGACGCCGACTCGCCGCACAGCTCCTCCCGGTCCAGCCGCTCGCTCACGTACAGGTTCCCCGTCTCCTCGCTCACGCCGAAGTATTGCTTCTCCGCGCTGAGGCGCAGCTTGCGTGCCGGCAGGTCGGCCGGGCTCAGCCCCAGGTCCCGCGCCAGCGGCCCCACCAGCGAGCCTCTGCCCAGCTCCTCGGGGATGGCGTAGCGGATCCGCTCCGGCGCCGCCCGGCAGCACCAGCCCAGCAGCAGAGCGGACAGCAGCACTCGCCCGGCTGCTCGGCCGCGCCTCGGCCCCTGCGCGCCCGCCATTCTCGGCAGCGCTCGCCGCGCTCTCCTCTCTCCCGGACGCTCTCGGCAGCGAGCGCAGCGCTCTCCCCAGGGCCGCGCTCTCGCCGCCGGCTCGCACGCCGCTGCTCCCCGCTCCGCGCCGCCTCTCGCCGCTGCTGCCCGAGCCGCTGCCGCTCCGGACGGCGCCGTGCGAGCGAGCAGCCTGCGGGGGCAGGACGCTGCGGCGGCTGCGGCTGCGGCGGTTCCGGCTGCGCTTTGGCTCCGCGTCGGACAACAGCGGCACCCGGAGGCGCCGCCGCGACACCGCAGCCGCCTGATGCCCGCGCTCCCGGGGGTCCGTGCTTGCGGTTGTGGTTTAGCTGCGACAGCAAGCCTCCGGGTTTCCCTTTTATTGCGATCCTGGAGCCAGAAGCACTCGCTTCCTGCAACTCCAACGGCGTTTGCAACCCCGAGACCTTGACCGGTATATTCAAGGTTTTTTCCTTAAGTCGCAATGGGGAGTCAGAAGAAAATAGCCGGGCAGAGCTGTGAGTAAAGGAATTCAGCTGCCCCTAATACAAACAGAGAGTAACTAGAAGTGGAGAAAACGATAGCCTCAGTGGAGAAGACTTTCAGAGCTTTTTAGTACTTTGTCACGTATTTAAATTCTACTTTCCTTACCTACTGACTAGTGCCAAGAAGGAAATATTAGTGCTGGGGAAATCAACAGGTACTCATAAACAGAAGGAAGCAAAAGGCGTTTCAAGCCTTGCATGCCAGACCTGCAATACGTTTATATTTCAGTGTGCTTTTTTCTTTCTGCTCTGTCCAGTCGCTGATCCTTTCCCCATTATTATTTTTCTCTTTTTGGATAAGGAGCCACTACACTGGAAATTATAACCCCCAAATTTAAGGTCTGTATAGCTCACAGAATGGGTTGGATTCGATAGGACCTTTAAACCTTAAAATAAATGCCCATGTTGCTCAAAGGCCTGTCCCACCTAACCTTGAGGAATTCCAACAATGGCATGTCAACAGCCTGTTCCAGTGTCTCACCACCAGACTTTGACTACATATCACAGGAACATTATGCAATAGGAAAACAAATGGATGAATTTCAACATTCAAAAATAAGGCACCTTCAGACTCATTGGATGTAGTCCAGCCATGAATGCAGAGAAGCCACCAAACACAGGCCTTTTATCCACCAATACCTCCTCAGACACAGGTTTCCCAAGACACTCCTCAAACACTTCAGAGGGTCTCATGGTTGCAGACAGACTCCATACCATAGGATTCTTGACTTCTCACCATGGGCACCTGACATGTGAGAACACTTCTCCAGTAACTTTTTAAGGAAACACATCTATGGGAGCCTTCCTCTTTACAGCTGTCAACCAGAAAGGCACATACAGGACGGTCAGGCAAATATCACAGATTTGGTTATCAATACATTATCAGAAACTAAGACCCACCTTCACATCATTGCAACAAGAAAGGCTAGAATAGAGCATGTATTGGAATATATCTATATAGATTATCTCTTAGAATTCAGGTATTTCACAGAAAATGAAATAAAGGTTCCTCTTCCCAAAGCTCCCATTATGGCACTACGGAGGAACCTCCCCGGGCTCCCAGTACAGGTGGAAGGAGGTCTCATCCCAAACATACTTGGGGTGAAGAATCTCCATGGCATACTGGGAAAGCAGCAAATCATGGTCTCCTTGGACAGCCCCGCACAAACAGCTGCCAGGACTCACGTCACCAACACTTCAAACTTCCATGCTGTTCTTCTACCCATAGAGTTGCCAAGCATGGACCAGCAGCACTCACAGTCACACAATACCATGTTCCCCACCCAGCAGCAGGAGGCAGCAGCACACAGCACCTTGCTGAACAAAGCTTTGCCTGCCTTGTATCATGACAGGATAATGCAGCACAGTCACACCAGGAAGGGAGGTACATGTGTCTCCTCAGCAACGTCCTGGAAACGCAAAGAACGATTCAGAAGCTCGTGAGGGATAAACAGCTGCAGAAGGGGTCACCCAATAGAGAATGGCTTCATCAAACTCAACGTTTAGGGGGAATTTCCTCCTGTCTTTTATCATACTTCTGCCAAGGCCATGGTTACAGCTCTCCCCTCTGACCAGAACAGAACACAAAGGTACCTTCACATCTCCTACCTCCCATACCCACTCTAGCATCAACAAGTGGCCCTAAAACCTGACACATTGCTAAACAAAGCCACGCTGAGATTAACAAGGAAACCTGCAGCCCTGTGGGACCAGGTGAAGAAAACCACCAATGAATTCATCAGATAAGCAAGGCAAGAAGCATTGTAAGAGAAAGTGATGTCAGAGGAACTCACCAGGCCATCTTCTTGGCCTTCACTGTGGGTGTGGACATTCCTCCTGAGAGCACTTGGAAGTCATCTATCTGTCACGCTGCACAGGTGGCTCTAAAGTCTTACACTGAACTATGCAGTTCATTTCAATGGAGGGCCAACAGGTCACAGCAATTTGCCTAATGTGTGCCCCGATCATCTGCCACAAATAGAAAGTCCTAAGTGGAAACACCTTGTTGTGGGCCTTGCACTCAAGATCCTGAGAAATGACAAAACATTCCCTTTGAGGTCCTGATTGCTTTTTCCCCCTTACACCTCAAATCCTGTCTTATGAGGTTGAAGTAAGTATCTGACGCAAAACACCACACAGAGTTTCATCTGCACAAGCCCTGTCCAGAAATGGAGAAAAGGAACCATGACTGCACAGGAAACAAAGAGCATGAAGGGAAGGGCCATTTCAACTCTCAAGAAGCTCAGTATTGCAACATTCCATGGAGATGGAGGTGAATAAAGGAGGTTTCACAAAGGAAGGGGAAGCATCTCTAGCCATGTATCGTCATTCTACATGCACAATTTGCTGGACAACTACTTTACAATGGGAGAACTGTCATTCCCAGCTCACGGGCACCCTGGAAGATATATCAAGTGCAAATCTCAATGGAAAAGGTAGGTCTATGCTAGAGGTGAATAAAGGAGGTTTCACAAAGGAAGGGGAGGCATCCTAGACACATATCATCATTCCTCATACATAGTACATTGGAGAACTACTTTATGCCTGGAAAACTGTCATTCTTAACACATGGGCAACCTGGAAGATATATCACACTCAAACCTCAATGCAAAGGGTAGCTCTTTGCTCAATAACTGCCACTCACAAGAAACACCACACAGCAGGAAAGGAGGAACCTGGTGAACCCACAGCTTGGCCACTTGGAATCTCAGCTGTGGGATCTCCAAAAATTAGACACCTTCAGACACCTTGGATGTAGCCCAGCCATGAACCTTGAGAAGTCACAAAACTTATGCCATGACTCCACAGTTGTGTCGCCACACACAGCACCCCCAAGACTCCTCTCAAAGACTTCACAGCTCACACTGATACAGGGTCTGTAAATAAGCCAAATTCGTAAAACTGAGCTATTGCTCCATAATGGAACATAGTGCAAGTTATCAAGGACAGAATGGGGAACATCAAACTCTAACCCAGGAACTAAGAAGAAGGACCTTGAGCAGCTCCAGATAAGAATACAGCCAGGGACAAACACTTCACAGCTGTGACTGACCCATCCTGGAGAGGTGCAGATACACCAGAAAGGAGACAGATGAAACCAAGATAAGGAACCTGAGGAATATGCAACCAAAATGATGAGCTAAGGCAAGAACTCTTATTTAAGTCTGAGTATGCATGAGAACGTAAATATGATCATTAATCCCATGAAATAGACCAAACATGTATGACCATTCCAAGATATCTGATGTGTATGTAAATTACTACACGTGAACATACAAATCATGACGTGTATAAAAATGCGTGCAACTTTCAAAGTAGTGTGTATGTTAGGATGGAACAATGCCCTGAATAAATGATCAGACACAAAGGCCCACCTTCAGATCGTTGCACTGAGCAAGGTAAGAAGGACATATCAACATTTTCAAACAACGTTATTAAAGAATGCAGGCCGCTCTGCTCCTCAAACACCACTCGAATCTGAACACAGCATCAAAAGATCAGGCACAACCACATAAGATGAAACGAGTTGTAAGGCCACACAAAACCCACAGATTAACTCCTCACATCAACAGTATCTTGACATTGCTTGACGTGCCATGGCACCTGCAGCAGCAGCCCAGCAGAAACTGACACAATACTAGAAACATGCAGTTCCTAACTCCATCCACAACCAGCTACAGAAGATGAGAGTGCTCACATCTGCAGATGTATTCTAGAACTGAACACTTACCAACAAGTGAAGCCACTCCTCTCACACCCTATTCCTCGATCCAGAGCTTGAAGATCGCTTTTGACCCAACCAAGGAAATGCCCGTAAGCTACAAGGGATTGGCAGCCATGCCTGGGGATGCTCTCTGGTTAAGGCAGAAATAACTCCAGCATGGAAACCCCACACTGCATTCGGGTACATAAAGCTGACACTGCTGTCACTACTGGCTGTGTGAGGAGCTTGAGCACGTGAGGCAAGTACAAGACTCTCCCAAAAACAGGCACAGCCAGCTCGACTTTCCTTCCCAACAATGGCTTAAATTTATACAAAATAAAAGTTGTGTTACAAGGGAAGAGTGATACCGGGAACGCTAATAAACACACAAACATTAGATGAACAAAGAGTAAGGCCAAAATATTGACCAAATAATTCCACAGCCCCAAAACTATAGCAGATACTTTTATGTTTTAAGACTTACCAGCCAGATAGAGGGCCAGCTTTACAGAAGAACAAAAAATAAACTCCAAACGAAAAAAAACCCACAAACAATAATCAAACCAAGAACCAAAGGGATTCCTCTGCTCATCAGGAAGTGTTCACAACACAAGAGTGTGTCATGTTCTCAAGGCACAAGCCACGTGCAGCCCCGAGAAACACCCAGTGCTAAAAGTACCGACCCAAAGACACCGTCATCCTCCATCAGCAGAGTGACAGCTTGGCAGACACGTCCCGCTCAAATGTAACTGCAAAGGGTAGCTCGATGCTCAAGAACTGCCATTCACGGGAAACACCGTGCAGCAGCAAAGGAGGAACCGGATCAACAGCTGCCGCCTCCCACATTTCCCACTATGGAGCTGAGGAGGAAATTCCCAGGGCTCCCGTACAGAAGGAGGGACAATGCTAAGCCCGAACTTCCTTGGGAAGATGTTAAAGCCCCAGAAAGGAAGGGATCAGAGCATTCTCCTATACACCGCTGTGCTTAGAGTAGGCACACAATTCAGGTGCTTAAGCGGCACTTCAGGGGTAATTAAGTGATTAGGCTGATTGGCAGGTAGCGACTTTGTTCTTCACAAAGCCCCCAGGACATAGCCTGTATGCTAAGTACCCAATTCACGTTAAGCATTACCGACAGCCTGCAGACACAGCGAAAGGACTCCCCGGGGCTCTCAGCCCAGCATGAAAAACACGTCTCCCCCCACGCCCCGAACCGCCCCTACGAAGTTTCCCCCTCCCCGCAGCGAAAGGGGCAGAGGGGCGAGGGCAGAGGAGCAGCAGCAGCGGGAGGCGTCGCGGAGCGAGCGCGGCCGCAGGAACTCACCGGGGCAGCGGCGGGGTCGTCCCCGAGCAGCGGCGCGGGCTCGTCGGGCGGCGGTCGGGCCGGGAGGGTGTCGCAGCAGCTGCCGGCCGACAAGCGGAGCTGGCTCTTGCGCGAGTCGGCCGTGAGCGACACCTCGTGCGAGTAGGAGTGCAGGAAGGCGCGGACGCCGTCGATGCCCACGAAGTGCGAGGCCGGCACGCCGCGCAAGGCGGCGCTGGGCGGCGGCGGCAGCAGCTGCGAGCGGCGCCAGCGCCGCAGGCGCAGCGCCAGCAGCAGCAGCAGGAAGGCGAGGAAGAGGCAGGAGACGGCGGCCACGGCCACCACCAGCCAGCGCGTCAGGCTGCCGGCCGCCTCGCCCGGCGCCGCCGCCGCCGCCGCCGCGCTGCCCAGCTCGGCCAGCAGCTCGGCCACGCTCTCGGCCAGCACCACCGTCAGCGTGGCCGTGGCCGACAGCGCCGGCCGCCCGTGGTCCTTGACCAGCACCACCAGGCTCTGCCGCGCCGCGTCGCGGGCCAGCGGGAAGCGCGCCGTGCGCACCTCGCCGCTGTGCAGCCCCACGCGGAACAGCCCCGGCTCCGTCGCCTTGGCCAGCTCGTACGACAGCCAGGCGTTCTGCCCCGCGTCCGCGTCCACCGCCACCACCTTGGCCACCAGCGCCCCGGGCTCGGCCGAGCGCGGCGCCAGCTCCACGCCCGCCCAGCCCGCGCCCGGCGCCGCCGGCGGGTACAGCACCTGCGGCGCGTTGTCGTTCTCGTCCACGATCACCAGCCGCACCGACACGTTGCTGCTCAGCGCCGGCGCGCCGCCGTCCTCCGCCAGCACCCACAGCCCCACCTCGCGCACCTCCTCGTAGTCGAAGGAGCGCAGCGCGTACAGCGCGCCCGTCTCCGCCTGCACCGACACGTAGGACGACAGCGGCGCGCCCCGCACCCGCCCCTCCCACAGCCGGTAGCGCACGCGCGCGTTCTGCCCCCAGTCCGCGTCCCGCGCCCGCACCCTCAGCACCAGCGCGCCCGCCGCGTTGTTCTCGGCCAGGCGGGCGCTGTAGCGCGCCTCCGCGAACACCGGCGCGTTGTCGTTCACGTCCAGCACCCGCAGCGCCAGCACCGCGCCGCCCAGCAGCGCCGGCGACCCGCCGTCCGCCGCCCGCACCGTCACGTTGTACTCCGACACCTCCTCGCGGTCCAGCTCCCTCGCCGTCACCACGCGGTAGTAGCCCTCGAAGCTCTTCTCCAGACGGAACGGCAGCCGCTCCGCGAGGCTGCACCGCACCTCGCCGTTGGGCCCCGAGTCGCGGTCCTGCACGTGCAGCAGGGCCACCACCGTCCCCGCCGCCGCGTCCTCCGAGATCTCGCTCAGATGAGAAGTCACTGTCACTTCGGGCGCGTTGTCGTTGACGTCTGTCACCGTGATCGATACTTTCGCCGTGTCAAAAAGTCCGCCGCCGTCGTGTGCCTGCACCTCCACTTGGTGCAGAGCCGCTTCCTCGAAGTCCAGGGGACGCATCAGTGTCACCGCTCCCGTCTCCGAGTCCAGCTGGAAAACCTCCGATGCCATATCCGACAGTGTCTTAAACGAGTATTTGACGTGCCCGTTCGTGCCCTCGTCGGCGTCGGTGGCCGTGAGGGTGACGAGGACGGAGCCCACGGGCACGTCCTCCGGCACACGCACCGTGTACTCCGCCTGGCTGAACACGGGCGCGTTGTCGTTGGCGTCCAGCACGGCCACGCGGATCCGCGCCGTGCCCGTCCGGGCCGGCTCTCCGCCGTCGCTCGCCCTCAGCACCAGCTCGTGAAACGCCGCCTGCTCCCGGTCCAGCGCCTTGGCCAGCACCAGCTCGGGACGCTGACGCCCGCCGGGGCCCGCCTGCACGGCCAGCGAGAAGTGCTCGTCGCCGCTCAGCTCGTAGCTCTGCAGCGAATTCGCTCCCACGTCTGGATCCTGCGCGTCTCGCAGGGGAAACCGCGACCCCGGCGCCGTCGTCTCGCTCATCCTCAGCTCCGCTTCTGCCTCTCGGAAGCTGGGGGCGTTGTCGTTAATGTCCGTGATTTCCACCTCGATGCCGTGAACCTGCATTTCCCCCTCCACTATCACCTCACAGCGCAGCACGCATTTCTCCGCCAGCCGGCACAGCTGCTCTCTGTCAATCCTCTCCGCCGTCACTAAATGTCCCGTCTCATCGTGCAGAGCGAAATACTGCGTCCCAGATCTGTCTATGAGGCGGACGCCGCGTTGTCGTAGCGCGGTGAGGTCGATCCCCAGGTCCTTGGCCACGTCGCCCACGAACGAGCCCTTGGGCATCTCCTCGGGAAGCGAGTAGCGCAGCTGCCCCCACGCCGCCTCCCACGCCGCCACCAGCACGCACCACAGCAGGGCTCGCTGCCGCCGGCCCCGCCGACTCACCGCCGCGCACATCTCCGCACAGCTCCGCCGCAGTCACTCCGGCAGCGCAGCGCTGACGATTCGCCTCCGCCGGACTCTGCCTCCTGTCTGTCCGCCCCTCTGCAGCACGGTCTCGGACCGCGGAGACGCTCGCCGAGCGCCCGGCCGCCGAGCCGACACAAACAGCGAGCGAGCGAGCGAGCCGGGCGGCAGCGGGCGGGGCTGCCTGCAGCGCTCCGGCCTTCCTCTCGCTCCTCCTCGGTCAACAGCGGCGCCCGCAGCCTCCTCCCGGCACTGCAGCCACCGAGAGCTGTCCGCTGTGGCTAGGGTATTTTTAGGGGCGACATCTTCGTAATACGACGTGCCGTACAGTCTCGTGTCTCATCATCCCAAAAGCAGAATCCCCACAGGAATCTGCACATCTCTGGTTCGGGTTGATGACACTGCCTTTTCCCATTCTCTGCAGCACAGAACCGCTTCATCCTAGAATCCCACCAGGCTTATCCATTTCCCCGATCCCAGCAGATGGTAGCAATCGGAACACCCCACACACACCTCATCCCCCAACTTCCCGTCAGAAGGAGTCCTCAGGGACTACCCTGCTCTCGTGACTTTCGGCTTAGGACCTTTGCCCGGGGGCTGCTCGGAATCAGCCTTCAGAGCTCCCCCTTCTCCAGCCACGCCTGAGGAATTGTGGATTAGAACACCAGGCTCTTAATCATCAGCAGCCAGCGCTGCACATACGCTTTCTGTCCGTTGCAAACATAAACAAAGCACCGTAAAGCCAACTCTTCACTGTAAATGAAATACAAAATTGTAGAAAAAAAAAGAAAAGAAAAAATAAGGAAAATAGGAGGCTTTGGCTCTGGGAAAAACATTCCAGTAAACAGTTTAACTGTTGTAAAAAAACCAAACCACAAACCACCACCCATCACAGTCACGAATGGTAAAACAAGTTAAAGAATAAAAAAGCTAAATAACTGCACAAAGAACTCAGAAGGTAGTGGCTGGAAAAAAGGAGTCAGCCTCATTAGTGCTGCGATTTCAACGGGCGATGGACAATCTGTAACTTCCCCATTCATGGAGTCACACGCACATTTCCTTTGGGAACCCAACATTACCCAACGGTCTTTTGTCCACGTGTCACCCCGGCCCTACAGGAAGAAGAGACCGGCAAAGGGAAACCTCATTCCACACAGCAAGGATCTGCCTTCCCTCTGCCCAACATGCACCATTTAGGTTTGCAGTCAAGAATTTCTCAACTCAACTTGAACATGTCATGAACCAAAACAAGACCTGATACCGATCGAGTAGAATTTTCCTCTTTACAGGGACAGAAAGGTGAGTTTAGTGAAATACCCGTGCTTTGGTTAACAACTCTTTTTTTGGAGAAAAGATGAAGTCTTTCCTGCCAGAATACTATGCAAATTAACACACACACAAGTTCAATAGGTTTGAACAAGGTTAGTCCGGTAATTACTAATCAATTAGGGTAAATGTGAGTGGATAATCCTGTAATAAGATCAACCCTATCTCTGCGGGGATATGGAATACCTGTGCTGTGGGTGTATATCGGTGTATACTGAGCAGGGAGTCACGATGCCACTTTGACAACAACTCAGCTTCAACGCACGTTTACCATTCTCTGTAGAACAACGAGGGCAAGAACCTCTCCCCTGACCCTCGCCCACTGCCAAGAGGGACATTGCACAGGCTTATGCAGCTCATTCGCCAGGCAGACCGGACCCCGCCGCCAAGGGAAGAGCCCGCAGCCCAGCACCCTCGGCAACACCCACAGATTTCACATGGGATCTCTGGACAGCTCTGTACTGCAGCAAAGACACAACGTCTCCTCACTGCACTTCAGAGAAGAAACACACACGTTCTAAAGGTAACAGACGAGCTGTCCTCCAGCTGGCGGTGGGTCAGGGAAGAGTGTGTAACAGCATCAAAATGTGATAATAACCACAGCCTCAGTTTTCCTGCCTCACACACACACTGTAAGGCTCAGCCACAATCCCCAATTCACCACCTGGGAGCAAGGGGCAGCAACCCACAGAGCCTAGCTGAACAAAGCTTTGCCTGCCTGGTATCATGACAGGACAAAAGAGGTGAATCACACCAGGAAGGGAGGTCCATGTGCCTCCTCACCGCTGTTCTGACAAGACAAGGAAGCATTCAGAAGCTCCTGAAGCATCAACAGCTGGAGAAGTGGCCACCCAACAGAGAAGAGCTTCACCAAATTCGGGGGTAAGGAGGAGTCTCCTCCTCTGTTTAATGACACACACCGTTCCAGAGAGATGTGACTTCTTCCAAGGTCATGGTTACAGCTGTCCCCCACGACTGTAACAGAACACAAAAGGTACCCTCACATCTCCTGAGTTTCACACACACTCTAGCATGGGCAAGAGTCACTAGCATCCTACACATTGCTAAACACAACCATGCTGAGACAGAACTCCAAACCATCCATCATAAAAGAAAGACAAGAAGCATTCTAAGACAAAGTGATGTCCAAGAAACTCGCCGGGTTGTTTTCTTGGCCTTCACTGTGGGAGAGGTCATTCCTTCTTAGACCACATGAAAGTCATAAGGGGCACCTGTGCAGCCTGAGAGATTAAAGCCTTACACCAGACTACCAGTCTAGGACGACTTCTGTTTGAAGGAAGGGTCAGCAGGTGTCCGGAATTTGTCTGATGTTTGCCCTGCTCATCTGCCACAAACACGAAGCCCTAAGTGGAGACACCTTGTCATGGGCCGTGCGCTCAATCTCAGACTTCTGGAAAATGACAGCACGTTCACTTTGAGGTTCTGGTTGTTTTCCCACACACCTCAAATCCTGTCTTACGTGATTGAAATGACTGTTTGCTGCAAAACAACACACACATTTTCAAATGCACAACTGCCCCCCAACTCTGTATCACAACATCCCGCAGAGATAGAAGTGAATAAAGGAAGTTTGACAAAGGTAGCAGAAGCAGCTCTACCCGTGTATCATTCTACGTGCACATCACATTTTACAACCACTTCACAATTCGACGACTGTCATTTCCTGACTTTCAGAAAGGGGAATCCAAGATCACAGCATCAAATTCAGGGTATAGGGGAAACTCCTCTTTTACTACACACACTGTTCCACAGAGATGTGACTTCTGCCAAGGTCATGGTTACAGCTGTCCTATCCTAACCCCTTCAGAACCCGAGAAAATGGCAATGTTGAAAGTATCGACTCAAAGAAAACGTCATCGTAGAGCTGCCGCCTCCCCCATTTCCCATTATGGCGTTGAGGAGGAAATTCCCAACGCTACCGTACAGAAGTAGGGACAGTGCTAAGCCTAAACTTACTTGGGAAGATGTTATAGCCCCAGAAAGGAAGGGATCAGGACGCTGTCCTCTTCATAGCGGCGCTTAGAGTAGGCACACAATTCAGGTGCTGAAGAGGCACTTCAGGGGTAATTAAGTAATTAGGCTGATTGGCAGGTAGCGACTCGACTCTTCACAAAGCCGTTGTACTAAAGTACCCAATTCACCTCTTTGTTACTGACAGCCGGCACGCACAGAATAATGAACCCTCGGGCTCCCAGCCAGGCAGCAAGAACACTTCTAGCCAGATCTCGGGGAAAGAAGGAACTCAGAAGCAGAGCGTCTCTGCAGGGCCCCTCAGAACCCCCTCAAGCCCACCTGCCGAGAGCACCTCTCCTCACGTCTCCCCCCGAGCCTCGAACAGCCCCAACCGCCCCTACGAAGCTTCAACTCAAAAGACACCGTCACCCTACATCAGCAGAGTGACAGCTTGGCAGACACGTCCCGCTCAAATGTAACTGCAAAGGGTAGCTCGATGCTCAGGAACTGCCATTCACGGGAAACACCGTGCAGCAGCAAAGGAGGAACCGGATCAACAGCTGCCGCCTCCCACATTTCCCATTATGGAGCTGAGGAGGAAATTCCCAGGGCTCCCGTACAGAAGGAGGGACAGTGCTAAACCAAAACTTACCTGGAAAGATGTTAAAGCCCCAGAAAGAAGGGATCAGAACATTGACTTCTACACAGCGGCGCTTAGAGTAGGCACACAATTCAGGTGCTTAAGCGGCACTTCAGGGGTAATTAAGTAATTAGGCTGATTGGCGGGTAGCGACTTTGTTCTTCACAAAGCCCCCAGGACATAGTCTGTATGCTAAGTACCCAATTCAGCTCTTTGTTAAGCATCGCCGACAGCCTGCAGACACAGCGGAAGGGCCCCCCCACCCGCAGGGCTCCCAGCCCAGCAGCAAGAACACGTCTTCTAGCCAGATCTCGGGGGAAAGAAACAACTCAGAGAGACAGTAGCAGAGCATCTCTGCGGGGCCCTTCAAGCAGCTTCTCAAGCCCAGCTGCCCGGAATCCCCCACGCAATCAAACTCCCGAGCGCCCCGAATAACCCAACCCTCCCCCACAAGGCTTCCCCCTCCCCGCAGCGAAAGGGGCAGAGGGGCGAGGGCAGAGGAGCAGCAGCAGCGGGAGGCGTCGCGGAGCGAGCGCGGCCGCAGGAACTCACCGGGGCAGCGGCGGGGTCGTCCCCGAGCAGCGGCGCGGGCTCGTCGGGCGGCGGTCGGGCCGGGAGGGTGTCGCAGCAGCTGCCGGCCGACAAGCGGAGCTGGCTCTTGCGCGAGTCGGCCGTGAGCGACACCTCGTGCGAGTAGGAGTGCAGGAAGGCGCGGACGCCGTCGATGCCCACGAAGTGCGAGGCCGGCACGCCGCGCAAGGCGGCGCTGGGCGGCGGCGGCAGCAGCTGCGAGCGGCGCCAGCGCCGCAGGCGCAGCGCCAGCAGCAGCAGCAGGAAGGCGAGGAAGAGGCAGGAGACGGCGGCCACGGCCACCACCAGCCAGCGCGTCAGGCTGCCGGCCGCCTCGCCCGGCGCCGCCGCCGCCGCCGCCGCCGCGCTGCCCAGCTCGGCCAGCAGCTCGGCCACGCTCTCGGCCAGCACCACCGTCAGCGTGGCCGTGGCCGACAGCGCCGGCCGCCCGTGGTCCTTGACCAGCACCACCAGGCTCTGCCGCGCCGCGTCGCGGGCCAGCGGGAAGCGCGCCGTGCGCACCTCGCCGCTGTGCAGCCCCACGCGGAACAGCCCCGGCTCCGTCGCCTTGGCCAGCTCGTACGACAGCCAGGCGTTCTGCCCCGCGTCCGCGTCCACCGCCACCACCTTGGCCACCAGCGCCCCGGGCTCGGCCGAGCGCGGCGCCAGCTCCACGCCCGCCCAGCCCGCGCCCGGCGCCGCCGGCGGGTACAGCACCTGCGGCGCGTTGTCGTTCTCGTCCACGATCACCAGCCGCACCGACACGTTGCTGCTCAGCGCCGGCGCGCCGCCGTCCTCCGCCAGCACCCACAGCCCCACCTCGCGCACCTCCTCGTAGTCGAAGGAGCGCAGCGCGTACAGCGCGCCCGTCTCCGCCTGCACCGACACGTAGGACGACAGCGGCGCGCCCCGCACCCGCCCCTCCCACAGCCGGTAGCGCACGCGCGCGTTCTGCCCCCAGTCCGCGTCCCGCGCCCGCACCCTCAGCACCAGCGCGCCCGCCGCGTTGTTCTCGGCCAGGCGGGCGCTGTAGCGCGCCTCCGCGAACACCGGCGCGTTGTCGTTCACGTCCAGCACCCGCAGCGCCAGCACCGCGCCGCCCAGCAGCGCCGGCGACCCGCCGTCCGCCGCCCGCACCGTCACGTTGTACTCCGACACCTCCTCGCGGTCCAGCTCCCTCGCCGTCACCACGCGGTAGTAGCCCTCGAAGCTCTTCTCCAGACGGAACGGCAGCCGCTCCGCGAGGCTGCACCGCACCTCGCCGTTGGGCCCCGAGTCGCGGTCCTGCACGTGCAGCAGGGCCACCACCGTCCCCGCCGGCGCGTCCTCCGAGATCTCGCTCAGCGCTGACCGCACCGAAATTTTCGGCGCGTTGTCGTTGACGTCTGTCACCGTGATCGACACTTTCGCCGTGTCAAAAAGCACTCCACCGTCCCGCGCCTGCACCTCCAGTTCGTGCAGAGCTGCTTCCTCGAAGTCCAGGGGACGCAGCAGCGTCACCGCTCCCGTCTCCGAATCCAGCTGGAAAATCTCCGATGCCATCTCCGTGATTTTCTTAAACGAGTATTTGACGTGCCCGTTCGCGCCCTCGTCGGCGTCGGTGGCCGTGAGGGTGACGAGGACGGAGCCCACGGGCACGTCCTCCGGCACACGCACCGTGTACTCCGCCTGGCTGAACACGGGCGCGTTGTCGTTGGCGTCCAGCACGGCCACGCGGATCCGCGCCGTGCCCGTCCGTGCCGGCTCTCCGCCGTCGCTCGCCCTCAGCACCAGCTCGTGAAACGCCGCCTGCTCCCGGTCCAGCGCCTTGGCCAGCACCAGCTCGGGACGCTGATGCCCGCCGGGGCCCGGCTGCACGGCCAGCGAGAAGTGCTCGTCGCCGCTCAGCTCGTAGCTCTGCAGCGAATTCGCACCCACGTCCGGGTCGTGAGCCTCGGCCAGGGGAAGCCGCGACCCCGGCGCCGTCGTCTCGCTCATTCTCTCCTCCAGCTCAGTGTCCTTGAAGCTGGGGGCGTTGTCGTTAATGTCCGTGATTTCCACCTCGATGCCGTGAACCTGCATTTCCCCCTCCACTATCACCTCACAGCGCAGCACGCATTTCTCCGCCAGCCGGCACAGCTGCTCTCTGTCAATCCTCTCCGCCGTCACTAAATGTCCCGTCTGGTCGTGCAGAGAGAAATACTGCGTCCGACCTTCGGAAACAAAGCTAACGCCGCGTTGTCGGAGCGCGGTGATGTCAATCCCCAGGTCCTTGGCCACGTCGCCCACGAACGAGCCCTTGGGCATCTCCTCGGGAAGCGAGTAGCGCAGCTGCCCCCACGCCGCCTCCCACGCCGCCACCAGCACGCACCACAGCAGGGCTCGCTGCCGCCGGCCCCGCCGACTCACCGCCGCGCACATCGCCGCCGCGGCTCCCCTGGAAACCGTACCGCCGAACGATGATCCACCCTCTGCTACTGGTCCGCAGCTCCCGGCCCCTCCGCCCCTCTGCAGCACGGTCTCGGACCGCGGAGACGCTCGCCGAGCGCCCGGCCGCCGAGCCGACACAAACAGCGAGCGAGCGAGCGAGCCGGGCGGCAGCGGGCGGGGCTGCCTGCAGCGCTCCGGCCTTCCTCTCGCTCCTCCTCGGTCAACAGCGGCGCCCGCAGCCTCCTCCCGGAACTGCAGGCAACGAGCGCTGCCCGCTGCGAGTAACGGCTTTATAAGGGCGATATCGTATCTTCCTGATAGCATGGCATTCCCCCAATCTGCACGGCAGAACAGCCTCATCTCGGAATCCCACCACCCTATCCCGACCCGCAGCACAAGGCTGCAATAGAGACTCCCCCGTCAGTAGGAGTCTTGCTCAGGGACTGCCCTGCCCCCGCGACTTGCTGCTTGGTATCTCCACCCCGGGGGCTACTCGGGATCAGTCTTCAGATCTCCCCCTTCTCCAGCCATCACTGTGGAATTATCGATTAGAACCCTGCCCTAGGCAGCGCCTCGGCAGCACATTATGGCTCCTTGGAGGACGTAATTGCAATGGAAAATAAATAAAGCCTAAACCAAATACCATCGAGCCAACTCTGCACGTGACATGAAGTACAACAGGGAAAGAAAAACAGGGAAAGCCATACTTTCCATATATTTACATTCTACGGATTAGTCGCTGTAGAAAAATGGTAAAAAGTTAAATGAGAATGAAAAAAATAGCACAAAATATTGTGCAAAATGAGAATGTAATGCCTGGATAAGACGATTAGCGCTCCCATTTCTGGACACAAAGAAACAATCTGTAACTACTCTATTCATGGGGTCTCACGCACCTGTACTCTGGGATCCCAACACTGAAACAGCCTCACACAATTAACATTTGTTCATTTTTCACCCAGGGGCATCGACTTCCATTTTCCGACCCTGCCAAGTAGAGTTCGAGGATCTCATTCTGCACACCAGGGATCTGTGCTTCCCATGCCCAGCACACACCATTTAGGACTCCACAAGCTTTGTACACAAAATTACTCAGCTCAACCTGAACGTGTCAAGAACCGAAACAAGACCTGACATGTACCAAGAAAATATTCCACTTTATAGGAACAGAAATGTAATTGAGTTTCAGTTTCCAACATGAATACTTTGCTTTTCAGTAACTGAGGAAAAGATGAAGGTGGCAGGGGGAGTTCGCGACCATCCATCCTAGACTGTACTATGCATATTAGTCCCCCAACACTCATCCTGTCAAGGGGTAGGTGTACTAATTTAAAAATGCTTAATCAACGATGAAAATGTACTAACCCGTTAGATAACATAAAGGAGGGGTTTTCTAATGCTGGAACAAGACCAATACGTTTTAAATGTGTGTGCTGTGCTAGCTTTATGGAATTATCACCCAGTACCCATCTCTGCGCAGACATGGAAGAAACCAAAAACCTCTGCTCTGGGTGTATATTGGCGTAAGTCTACAACGTGGAACCATCCTGCTTTGGAAACAACAGAACAGCACCACACTTGCACCGCTGTCAGCAGCACAAGCAAGGCCCCGAGACAAGGACGGGAACGCGGGAGTTATTTGTTCTGGATATTTACATTCTACGAGTTAATCGCTGTAGAAAAATGGTAAAAATGGTAAAAATAAAGGATAATTTAAAAGATAAATAAGTGCACAAGTAACTCAGAAGGTAAAGTCGAGACAGCCTCATTAGTTGTCTCATTTCTAGACGGAAAGAAACAATTTATAACTTCTCCATTCATGGAGGCTCACACATGCTTCCTCTTGGAATCCAACAGCTAAGCAGCCTTACCCAATTAATTGTTCACAACTGAGTTAAAAGACATAATTATTCATCTCATCCTTAATCTGTCATGAACCAAAACAAGACCTGGTATCGATCAAATAGACTTTTTCCGAAGAAACAGAAACGCGTTTTGGTTGAGTAGACAGTGTACCACCTTGCTTCGCAAGGACACCTCTGCCTTTGGAAAAGAGCTGAAGAACTGATTAAAACGACGATGCAAATTAACAACCATCTCTGCGCGAATACGGTTATTTCCACATTATGTGCAAAGAGCTGGGCAGCCCCGACCCCGCCGCCAAGGGAAGAGCCCGCAGCCCAGCACCCTCGGCGGGAGGCTCGCAAAGGCCCCGAGACAAGGACCGCGCGGCTTTACAGACCTGCGGTGCGGCGGGCTCGGCGGGCGGCTCTCCCGCGCCGGCAACGCTGCTGCTGCTGCTGCTGCTGCCGCCTCCGCTGGGGCTCGTCTTGTGGCAGGGCTCCCCGACGAGAAGCAGCTCCTCCGCCGGCAGGCTGGGCGGCGGCGGCGGCGGCAGCCAAGCGGGCTCGGGCCCGGCGCGGCCCGGCGCCACGCACAGGTTGTAGGAGTAGGGCAAGGTGCCCTCGCAGAAGTCGGCCGGGAAGGCGGCGCCGGCCACGGAGAAGCGCTGCGCGCCCAGGCAGCGCAGGACGGCGGGCGGCCCGGCCCGGCGCAGCCGCGCCAGCACGGCCAGCGCCACGCTCAGCAGGAAGAGGGCGGAGAGGAGCGCCAGCGCCAGCACCAGGTAGAACTGCAGCTCGGCCGGCGAGTCGGCGCCCGCCGCCCGCTCGCTCAGCTCCGGCAGCGCCTCCTGCAAGCTCTCGGCCAGCACCACGTGCAGCGTGGCCGTGGCCGACAGCGCCGGCTGCCCGTGGTCCTTGACCAGGGCCAGCAGCCGCTGCTTCGCCGCGTCCCTCTCCGACACGGCCCGCGCCGTGCGCACCTCGCCGCTGTGCAGCCCCAGGCGGAAGAGCGCCGGCTCCGGCGCCTGCACCAGCTCGTACGACAGCCAGGCGTTGCGCCCCGCGTCCGCGTCCACCGCCACCACCTTGGCCACCAGGTAGCCGGCCTCGGCCGAGCGCGGCACCACCTCGAACGGCGCCGAGGACGAGCCCGAGCCCTCCCCCGCCGCCGCCGCCGCCGCCGGCCAGAGCACCCGCGGCGCGTTGTCGTTGCGGTCCAGCACGAAGACGCGCACCGTCGCCGTCGAGCTGCGCGCCGGCGCCCCGCCGTCCTGCGCCCGCACCGCCACCGCGAACTCGCGGCACTGCTCGTAGTCGAAGGAGCGCTGCGCGTACAGCGCGCCGCTCCGCGCCTCCACCGACACGTACGGCGCCGCGCCCGCGCTGCCGCCCGCCAGCCAGTAGCTCACGCGCCCGTTGGCGCCCGCGTCCGCGTCCCGCGCGCTCACGCGCAGCACCAGCGCGCCCGCCGCGTTGTTCTCCCACACGTAGGCGCTGTAGGCGGCCTCCTCGAACACCGGCGCGTTGTCGTTCACGTCCGACACCTCCAGCACCAGCGCCGCGCGGCTCCACAGCGCCGGCACGCCCCGGTCGCGGGCCACCAGCGTCACCCGCTGCTCGGACGCCTGCTCCCGGTCCAGCGCGCCCGACGTCACCACCTTGTACGAGCCGCCCGACGACGCCACGAGCGACAGCGGCGCCTCGCCCGACAGCTCGCACGACACCTGACCGTTCTCCCCGGAGTCCCGGTCCCGCACTTTCACCAGCGCCACCACCGTGCCGACCGGCGCGTCCTCGGGCACCGGGCTCGACACCGACAGCACCGTGATCTCGGGCGCGTTGTCGTTCACGTCCGTGATGTCTATGTGCACTTCGCAGTGCGCCGTGAGTCCGCCGCCGTCCCTCGCCTCCAGGCCGAAGGTGTATGTGCTCTTCTCCTCGAAATCGAGTGGCCCCACCGTCCTGACCTCGCCACTCTCGATGTCCACACTGAAGACGCTGCGTATGTCATCCTGCACGTTGCCAAAGTAGTAGGACACAAACCCGTTGGACCCGGCGTCCGCATCAGTGGCTCGTACCTGCAGGACCCGCGATCCCGCCGGCACATTCTCCTGCAGTTGCGCCTCGTACACCCTTTTTCCAAACACGGGCGCGTTGTCGTTGGCGTCAGTCACGTTGACGCGAACCTGGACGGTCCCGGACCTCACCGGGTCCCCGCCGTCCACCGCCGTCAGCACCAGCTGAAAAGAGCTCTGCTTCTCGCGGTCCAGTGCTCTCTCCAGCACTAATTCCGGACGATTCTTCCCACCCGAGATCTCCTTGATGGCCAGACTGAAGGACGGGTCGCCAGTGAGCTGGTAAGTCAGCAGCGAGTTTGTACCTGCGTCCCGGTCTTGTGCCACCTCCAGTGGAAAACGAGCGCCGGGAAGCGTCCATTCATCAATCTCGAGGTCCAGAACATCCTTGCTGAAGGCCGGCGCGTGGTCGTTGACGTCCTGGATGGCCACCTCGACGTGGAAAACGTTCAGCGGGTTGTGCACCAGCGCCTCGAAGCTGACGGAGCAGGACGCCGACTCGCCGCACAGCTCCTCCCGGTCCAGCCGCTCGCTCACGTACAGGTTCCCCGTCTCCTCGCTCACGCCGAAGTATTGCTTCTCCGCGCTGAGGCGCAGCTTGCGTGCCGGCAGGTCGGCCGGGCTCAGCCCCAGGTCCCGCGCCAGCGGCCCCACCAGCGAGCCTCTGCCCAGCTCCTCGGGGATGGCGTAGCGGATCCGCTCCGGCGCCGCCCGGCAGCACCAGCCCAGCAGCAGAGCGGACAGCAGCACTCGCCCGGCTGCTCGGCCGCGCCTCGGCCCCTGCGCGCCCGCCATTCTCGGCAGCGCTCGCCGCGCTCTCCTCTCTCCCGGACGCTCTCGGCAGCGAGCGCAGCGCTCTCCCCAGGGCCGCGCTCTCGCCGCCGGCTCGCACGCCGCTGCTCCCCGCTCCGCGCCGCCTCTCGCCGCTGCTGCCCGAGCCGCTGCCGCTCCGGACGGCGCCGTGCGAGCGAGCAGCCTGCGGGGGCAGGACGCTGCGGCGGCTCCGGCTGCGGCGGCTCCGGCTGCGCTTTGGCTCCAGCGCCGCTCCGCGTCGGACAACAGCGGCACCCGGAGGCGCCGCCGCGACACCGCAGCCGCCTGATGCCCGCGCTCCCGGGGGTCCGTGCTTGCGGCCGCCGTTTAGCTGCGGCACTCAGGCTCAGGGTCTCCCTTTTATTGCCATCTGGCAGACAGAAGCACTCGCTTCCTTCCACCCCAACGGCCTATGCAACCCTGAGATCCTATCGGATATATTCAGGTCCTCTCCTTAAGTCGCCATGAGGAGTTGGAAGCAAATCACCGGGCCGAGCAATCAATAAAGGAAGTCAGCTCTCCTTCATTTAAACAGGGCAGAAGTAGAAGGTGAGAAACGATAACCTGGATGCAGAACACTTTCAGCGTTTCTTAGTTCTTCTACAGGTATTTCCAGTCTGCTTTCCTTATCTATTCACTAATACCAAGAAGGAAATATTCGTGTTGGAGAAATCAATTAGTGCTCATGAAGAGATGGGAGGAAAAAATATTTCAAACCTGGCATGCCAGACCTGCAAATAGTATCCATTTCTCTGCATTTCTTCTTTTTGCTCATGGAAGATTCCAATATTCCCCCCGCCCCACCCCTTTTCTTTTTTCAATTTGTGGATGAAGAGCCATTACACTGGGATGTGTACCACGCAAAGGTAAGCTCGGCATAGCTCTTGTAACACAGCTTGTAATACAACTGTATTTCTGGGCAGCAGGTGTACATCACCACCTCATATGTTACTTGTCACCACCAGTGCCCACAAAGTCCTTTCCACAGTGCTGCTCTCAATCCCTTCACCTCACTGCCAGTAATGAAAACAGGGATTGCCCTAAACCAGGAGCAAAACCTTGCCCTTGGCTTTGTTGAACTTCAGGAGGGTAGCTTGGGCCACTCCTCTCAGCCTGCCAGGGTCCCTCTGGGTGGCATCCCTTCCCTCCAGCAAATCAACTGTCTCAGCTCACTGGGAGTGTACTCCATCCCACTGCCTCTTTCAACAAGGAAGAGAGCAAATTTTTCTGGTCCCATTACACATCCTTAAAGGACACCACATTATTACTTTCAACCTGGCATGATAGAACAACCATGTGCATAATAAAGTTATTAAGACAAGCAGAGAACAAGAGCCCACCTCCCTCAGGTCTCTTCTCAAACCCTACACAAATGGTTGGTTTGCTTCTGACCATGAGGACATCATGGACAAAAACATGCCATGAGGGGAGAATACAGTACAGTCACACCAAGACAGAGAAAATGTGTCTGAACACCAAGGTTCTCAGAAGAATAAGAAGTATTCTAAAGCTCATGGCTAAAATGAGAGAGGAGCCATGATCCAACATGAATGTAGCATTAGGCTTTCACCTGAGGGGGAATCTCCTCCCCGCTATCACACACAGAGTGTTTCACAGGCATACAACTCCTACTAGAATCATGCTTTCATCTACTCTCTGTACATACACAAGCACGGCCTCACATCTCCTGCCACCTGCTCCTACCAGCAAGAGGCTCTAATGCACAATGGTAGATAGCCTCCTACTTGTAAATAAGAAAAAAACCTTCAGGGGAGACCACGGAAGGAACAAAATGCCACACAAAAAACAGTCCCAAAGAAAAAAAAGAGTAAAAAAGCAGATAAGAAACACAAGAGTCCTACAAGGATAAAAATTTGTCAAGTCAAAGTGAAGATGTCTTGTTCTTCACTGCGCACAATTCATACAATCATAGAATATCCTGAGTTGGAAGGGACCCATATGGATCACTGAGTCCAACTCCTGGCTCCACACAGGACCAGCCAAGTCAGAGCATGGGACCGAGGGCATCGCCCAGATGCTTCTCAAGCTCAGTGCTATGACCACTTCTGTGGGGAGCCTGTTGTCAAGAAACTCTAGCTTGTGACAATCTGTGGAGATAGAGAAGAGTAAGGGAAGTTTGACACAAGAACTGTAAGCACTTCTACCCATGCATCTTCCTTCTAGGTACACACTTATGATCCAATACTTTATTGCAATAGGATTACCGTTGCCGCACTGGACAGTGGAGCTATGATAATATAAATGGCCCAGGCCTTGGCATCAGGCATGACATCCAGCCATTGCACAGCGAAAACCACACAGACCCACCAGTTTTCCTGGTTGGCAGCCAGCCTCTTCCACTCCTTGCTCTGCATTCACAGCCTTCAGCTGAAGAACAGGTAACACTCAACTTCTCACCATGCATCAGCCACAGCAGAAATGTTAGGGAAACAGAAGCATGTCAGAGCCTTTGTCCTGGTAGCTGCACACCTTCCAGGTATGGATGGAAACTGCTCTGGATCATTTTAATCCATCGCTATGTTTAAGGGCGATCATCCAAACTGAGGCCCAGTTTTTGAACATGAAAAGGAACACAGCAGGAATGTGAAACCTGCAGAAGGGAAGGCCTCACAGCTCAACACTTCAGATCATCTCAACCGTAGCAGCTACGCAAGAACAGTATCTAGTTGGTGGGCAGTACATGAGAGGAGTAATTTCCACCAAAGGCCCATAGCCACAGTTCTCACAGTCAGTTCTGGGGAGAATAAGAAAAGGAAAAGGCACAGGACCACACTATGGGACTCATGCAATATTAGGAGACACTGAACCTCCTGGATGTCTCAAACTACACCACAACAAACTCTTTCACCTGCCCTCTCTCTGAGAACACAGAATGCTCCACCTCACCCAAACACCACACAACAGGAAAGCTAACTTTGCAGGCAGGCATCCTTCAAACACACGTTGTGCACACAACCTTCTCTGTCCTGAAAACACAACACAGATGAACACATACAGACATCGCTGCTCAACACACTCACGTGAAGAATCACGATGGCTGAAGCAATACACAGCTCAGCTAAAGGCACAGCCACCCGTGTCAGCTCAAAGACACCATCACACACATGGGCCATTTGGAAGATATGGGACTCGGCCATCGGCAATGCAATGCTTATGTCTGCACCCAACAGCCACCGCTCACAGGAGTGGCTGCATAGGACATGACAGTACACAGCATAGGGAACTCAGCAGGTGTATGGGACAAGCAGCAGCATTTCTTCCAGTGGCATTTTCAGACACGTTCTCAGGCACACACTTGCCCACACACAAGACCAGTACAAGACTCGCCCCGAAGCAGGCACAGCCAGCTCGACTTTCCTTCCCAACAATGGCTTAAATTAATCCGAAATTACTACTGATGAGTGAAAAGGCTGTGTTACAAGGGAAGAGAGATATCTGAGTGAACCCACAACAAAACATAGAAATCAACCTAAACTACATCATCATCCACGAAAAAACACGAGAATGTATTGCTAAAAGCACAATCCTATGAAGAAAATCGATAGATGCCTGGGGAGAGGTACAGAAAAAGAAGGAAACCTTTCTAATGGGAACCATTAATAGGGCTTTTCATCCCGCACTGTTTTCAGCAACAAAAAAAACCAAACCAAGTAAGATCAAATGTTACTAAATACGCAAGCATAAAATGATATTTAAAATCCATCCAACCACCAAAATGAAAAAAGAGTTACCAGCCAGAATGAGGCCCAGCTTGAAAGGGGGTGGGGGGTCGAGAGGATGGGGAGAAACCAAAACAAAACAATTGAAAAAGAAGAAAAAGGGCAAAGTCAGACCACAGGGCAAGGAATCACAGCTTAACAGTTCAGATCATGTCAACTGCGGTAGGAACACAGAGTATCGAGTTGGTAATAAGTCCACAGCAGCCTCAGCAAACTTTTCACCTTGTGGGATGATGACTGGAAGTAATGGTAACTTAAAAGTTAAACCCTATTTCAAAAGGTTCAGCATTTACAGAACATTCCAGCGTGATAAGCAGCTGAGATGCCAGGCACCCACTCAGACATAAAGTTCCTAAACATCCTCCTTCATAATAAGTTCATAGGGGAGCTTCCCGTATCAACCCTGTGACAGCTACGTGGAGGATGGAGCGAAGCGGAGACATTGCAGCCAACCTCTGCGGTAACATGGCACTTGAGGGTTAAGTCAGAACTGATAGGTTGGATCCCTGCTATCCCTGGCCCACGACCTCTCATGAATTTGTCAAAATGCTGTCTTTCTGGTTATTTATGCTCATTATAATGTCATCATAATAAAAAACCACACACACCCCTTCTCAACAGCTACCCATCTCAAAGGTACCATCACTCTGCCATTCACGGGAAACACCGTGCAGCAGCAAAGGAGGAACCGGATCAACAGCTGCCGCCTCCCACATTTCCCATTATGGCGCTGAGGAGGAAATTCCCAGGGCTCCCGTACAGAAGGAGGGACAGTGCTAAACCAAAACTTACCTGGAAAGATGTTAAAGCCCCAGAAAGGAAGGGATCAGAACATTCTCTTATACCCCGCTGTGCTTAAGGTAGGCACACAATTCAGGTGCTTAAGCGGCACTTCAGGGGTAATTAAGTGATTAGGCTGATTGGCGGGTAGCGACTTTGTTCTTCACAAAGCCCCCAGGACATAGTCTGTATGCTAAGTAACCAATTCAGCTCTTTGTTAAGCATCGCCGACAGCCTGCAGACACAGCGGAAGGGCCCCCCCACCCGCAGGGCTCCCAGCCCAGCAGCAAGAACACGTCTTCTAGCCAGATCTCGGGGGAAAGAAACCACTCAGAGACAGTAGCATAGAATCTCTGCGGGGCCCTTCAGCAGCTTCTCAAGCCCAGCTGCCCGGAATCCCCCACGCAATCAAACTCCCCCTCATCACCTCTTCCCCGTGCCCCGAATAGCCCAGCATTCCCCCACAAGGCTTCCCCCTCCCCGCAGCGAAAGGGGCAGAGGGGCGAGGGCAGAGGAGCAGCAGCAGCGGGAGGCGTCGCGGAGCGAGCGCGGGCGGAGGAACTCACCGGGGCAGCGGCGGGGTCGTCCCCGAGCAGCGGCGCGGGCTCGTCGGGCGGCGGTCGGGCCGGGAGGGTGTCGCAGCAGCTGCCGGCCGACAAGCGGAGCTGGCTCTTGCGCGAGTCGGCCGTGAGCGACACCTCGTGCGAGTAGGAGTGCAGGAAGGCGCGGACGCCGTCGATGCCCACGAAGTGCGAGGCCGGCACGCCGCGCAAGGCGGCGCTGGGCGGCGGCGGCAGCAGCTGCGAGCGGCGCCAGCGCCGCAGGCGCAGCGCCAGCAGCAGCAGCAGGAAGGCGAGGAAGAGGCAGGAGACGGCGGCCACGGCCACCACCAGCCAGCGCGTCAGGCTGCCGGCCGCCTCGCCCGGCGCCGCCGCCGCCGCCGCCGCGCTGCCCAGCTCGGCCAGCAGCTCGGCCACGCTCTCGGCCAGCACCACCGTCAGCGTGGCCGTGGCCGACAGCGCCGGCCGCCCGTGGTCCTTGACCAGCACCACCAGGCTCTGCCGCGCCGCGTCGCGGGCCAGCGGGAAGCGCGCCGTGCGCACCTCGCCGCTGTGCAGCCCCACGCGGAACAGCCCCGGCTCCGTCGCCTTGGCCAGCTCGTACGACAGCCAGGCGTTCTGCCCCGCGTCCGCGTCCACCGCCACCACCTTGGCCACCAGCGCCCCGGGCTCGGCCGAGCGCGGCGCCAGCTCCACGCCCGCCCAGCCCGCGCCCGGCGCCGCCGGCGGGTACAGCACCTGCGGCGCGTTGTCGTTCTCGTCCACGATCACCAGCCGCACCGACACGTTGCTGCTCAGCGCCGGCGCGCCGCCGTCCTCCGCCAGCACCCACAGCCCCACCTCGCGCACCTCCTCGTAGTCGAAGGAGCGCAGCGCGTACAGCGCGCCCGTCTCCGCCTGCACCGACACGTAGGACGACAGCGGCGCGCCCCGCACCCGCCCCTCCCACAGCCGGTAGCGCACGCGCGCGTTCTGCCCCCAGTCCGCGTCCCGCGCCCGCACCCTCAGCACCAGCGCGCCCGCCGCGTTGTTCTCGGCCAGGCGGGCGCTGTAGCGCGCCTCCGCGAACACCGGCGCGTTGTCGTTCACGTCCAGCACCCGCAGCGCCAGCACCGCGCCGCCCAGCAGCGCCGGCGACCCGCCGTCCGCCGCCCGCACCGTCACGTTGTACTCCGACACCTCCTCGCGGTCCAGCTCCCTCGCCGTCACCACGCGGTAGTAGCCCTCGAAGCTCTTCTCCAGACGGAACGGCAGCCGCTCCGCGAGGCTGCACCGCACCTCGCCGTTGGGCCCCGAGTCGCGGTCCTGCACGTGCAGCAGGGCCACCACCGTCCCCGCCGGCGCGTCCTCCGAGATCTCGCTCAGATGAGAAGTCACTGTCACTTCGGGCGCGTTGTCGTTGACGTCTGTCACCGTGATCGATACTGTCGCCGTGTCGGAAAGTCCGCCGCCGTCGTGTGCCTGCACCTCAACTTCGTGCAGAGCCGCTTCCTCGAAGTCCAGGGGACGCATCAGTGTCACCGCTCCCGTCTCCGAGTCCAGCTGGAAAATCTGCGAGGCTTTCTTTGTGATTTTCTTAAACGAGTATTGTACGTGCCCGTTCGCGCCCTCGTCGGCGTCGGTGGCCGTGAGGGTGACGAGGACGGAGCCCACGGGCACGTCCTCCGGCACACGCACCGTGTACTCCGCCTGGCTGAACACGGGCGCGTTGTCGTTGGCGTCCAGCACGGCCACGCGGATCCGCGCCGTGCCCGTCCGTGCCGGCTCTCCGCCGTCGCTCGCCCTCAGCACCAGCTCGTGAAACGCCGCCTGCTCCCGGTCCAGCGCCTTGGCCAGCACCAGCTCGGGACGCTGACGCCCGCCGGGGCCCGCCTGCACGGCCAGCGAGAAGTGCTCGTCGCCGCTCAGCTCGTAGCTCTGCAGCGAATTCGCTCCCACGTCTGGATCCTGCGCATCTCGCAGGGGAAACCGCGACCCCGGCGCCGTCGTCTCGCTCATCCTCAGCTCCGTTTCTGCCTCTCGGAAGCTGGGGGCGTTGTCGTTAATGTCCGTGATTTCCACCTCGATGCCGTGAACCTGCATTTCCCCCTCCACTATCACCTCACAGCGCAGCACGCATTGCTGCACACTCTCGCACAGCTGCTCTCTGTCAATCCTCTCCGCCGTCACTAAATGTCCCGTCTCATCGTGCAAAGCGAAATACTGCGTCCCAGATCTGTCTATGAGGCGGACGCCGCGTTGTCGTAGCGCGGTGAGGTCGATCCCCAGGTCCTTGGCCACGTCGCCCACGAACGAGCCCTTGGGCATCTCCTCGGGAAGCGAGTAGCGCAGCTGCCCCCACGCCGCCTCCCACGCCGCCACCAGCACGCACCACAGCAGGGCTCGCTGCCGCCGGCCCCGCCGACTCACCGCCGCGCACATCGCCGCCGCGGCTCCCCTGGAAACCCTACCGCCGCCGAACGATGATCCGCCTTCTGCTACTGGTCCGCAGCTCCCGGCCCCTCCGCCCCTCTGCAGCACGGTCTCGGACCGCGGAGACGCTCGCCGAGCGCCCGGCCGCCGAGCCGACACAAACAGCGAGCGAGCGAGCGAGCCGGGCGGCAGCGGGCGGGGCTGCCTGCAGCGCTCCGGCCTTCCTCTCGCTCCTCCTCGGTCAACAGCGGCGCCCGCAGCCTCCTCCCGGAACTGCAGGCAACGAGCGCTGCCCGCTGCGAGTAACGGCTTTATAAGGGCGACTTTGTATCTTCCTAATTGCACTGCATTCCCCCAATCTGCACGGCAGAACAGTCTGAGCCCGGAATCCCACCACCTACATCGCTTCGCCCAACCCCGACCCGCAGCACAAGGCAGCAACAGAGAATCCCCGTCCTGCTCAATGACTGCACTGCCCTCGCTATCTGCTACTTAGCGCCAGCACCTCGGGGGCTACTTGGAATCAGTCTTCAGATCTCCCTCTTGTCCATCCATCACTGTGGAATTGTGTATTACGACCCTCCCCTAGACAGCGCCTCTGCAGCAGGCAGCGATATACATAATGGCCCCTTCTGGGACATTGTTGCAATCGAAAATAAGTAAAACCTAAACCAAACACCACGTACCCAACACTTCACGTTAAATAAGTAGAACAGTTGCAGATACGGGGAGAGAAATAATAGGGAATGCGGGAGTTATTTGTTCTGGATATTTACATTCTACGAGTTAATCGCTGTAGAAAAATGGTAAAAATAAAGGATAATTTAAAAGATAAATAAGTGCACAAGTAACTCAGAAGGTAAAGTCGAGACAGCCTCATTAGTTGTCTCATTTCTAGACGGAAAGAAACAATTTATAACTTCTCCATTCATGGAGTCTCACACATGCTTCCTCTTGGAATCCAACAGCTAAACAGCCTTACCCAATTAATTGTTCACAACTGAGTTAAAAGACATAATTATTCATCTCATCCTTAACCTGCCATGAACCAAAACAAGACCTGGTATCGATCAAGTAGATTTTTTTTAGGAGGGACAGAAATGTGTTTGGGTTTAGTAGTCCGTGAACCACCTTGTCTGGCTAACCACTCTGCCTTTGGAGAAGAGCCGAAGGACTGATAAAGAGGAAACATCCTGCCCAAGGACTATGCAAATTGACACACATACACAACTACAAGGAGCCTGTGTGCAAAGTCGAATATGCTTGACCAATACTAGATGCGGCAATTAATAACTCATTATGGTAAATGCAGGCGGGTAATCCCTTAACAAGACCGGTACGGTTTAGCTCCTGTGTGCGCTCTGCTGGCTTTGGGGAATGAGCAGCCAGCAACCATCTCTGCGCGAATACGCTGATTTCCACATTATGTGCAAAGAGCTGGGCAGCCCCGACCCCGCCGCCAAGGGAAGAGCCCGCAGCCCAGCACAGAGCCCGCAGCCCAGCACCCTCGGCGGGAGGCTCGCAAAGGCCCCGAGACAAGGACCGCGCGGCTTTACAGACCTGCGGTGCGGCGGGCTCGGCGGGCGGCTCTCCCGCGCCGGCAACGCTGCTGCTGCTGCTGCTGCTGCCGCCTCCGCTGGGGCTCGTCTTGTGGCAGGGCTCCCCGACGAGAAGCAGCTCCTCCGCCGGCAGGCTGGGCGGCGGCGGCGGCGGCAGCCAAGCGGGCTCGGGCCCGGCGCGGCCCGGCGCCACGCACAGGTTGTAGGAGTAGGGCAAGGTGCCCTCGCAGAAGTCGGCCGGGAAGGCGGCGCCGGCCACGGAGAAGCGCTGCGCGCCCAGGCAGCGCAGGACGGCGGGCGGCCCGGCCCGGCGCAGCCGCGCCAGCACGGCCAGCGCCACGCTCAGCAGGAAGAGGGCGGAGAGGAGCGCCAGCGCCAGCACCAGGTAGAACTGCAGCTCGGCCGGCGAGTCGGCGCCCGCCGCCCGCTCGCTCAGCTCCGGCAGCGCCTCCTGCAAGCTCTCGGCCAGCACCACGTGCAGCGTGGCCGTGGCCGACAGCGCCGGCTGCCCGTGGTCCTTGACCAGGGCCAGCAGCCGCTGCTTCGCCGCGTCCCTCTCCGACACGGCCCGCGCCGTGCGCACCTCGCCGCTGTGCAGCCCCAGGCGGAAGAGCGCCGGCTCCGGCGCCTGCACCAGCTCGTACGACAGCCAGGCGTTGCGCCCCGCGTCCGCGTCCACCGCCACCACCTTGGCCACCAGGTAGCCGGCCTCGGCCGAGCGCGGCACCACCTCGAACGGCGCCGAGCCCGAGCCCTCGCCCGCCGCCGCCGCCGCCGCCGGCCAGAGCACCCGCGGCGCGTTGTCGTTGCGGTCCAGCACGAAGACGCGCACCGTCGCCGTCGAGCTGCGCGCCGGCGCCCCGCCGTCCTGCGCCCGCACCGCCACCGCGAACTCGCGGCACTGCTCGTAGTCGAAGGAGCGCTGCGCGTACAGCGCGCCGCTCCGCGCCTCCACCGACACGTACGGCGCCGCGCCCGCGCTGCCGCCCGCCAGCCAGTAGCTCACGCGCCCGTTGGCGCCCGCGTCCGCGTCCCGCGCGCTCACGCGCAGCACCAGCGCGCCCGCCGCGTTGTTCTCCCACACGTAGGCGCTGTAGGCGGCCTCCTCGAACACCGGCGCGTTGTCGTTCACGTCCGACACCTCCAGCACCAGCGCCGCGCGGCTCCACAGCGCCGGCACGCCCCGGTCGCGGGCCACCAGCGTCACCCGCTGCTCGGACGCCTGCTCCCGGTCCAGCGCGCCCGACGTCACCACCTTGTACGAGCCGCCCGACGACGCCACGAGCGACAGCGGCGCCTCGCCCGACAGCTCGCACGACACCTGACCGTTCTCCCCGGAGTCCCGGTCCCGCACTTTCACCAGCGCCACCACCGTGCCGACCGGCGCGTCCTCGGGCACCGGGCTCGACACCGACGTCAGCGTCACCTCGGGCGCGTTGTCGTTCACGTCCAGCACCTCCACCTCCACCTTGCAGTGCGCCACCAGACCGCCCCCGTCCCGCGCCTCCACCAGCAGCGTGTAGCCTCGCGTGTCCTCGAAGTCCAGCGCCTCCCGCAGCGTGATGGTCCCGCTCTCCGCGTCCACCGCGAAGGTCTGAAGCACCTTGGCCGGCATTTCCCCGAAGCCGTAGGAGATGCGGGCGTTGGTGCCGGCGTCGGCGTCGGAGGCGGAGACGTTCAGCACCGTCGATCCCGGCGGCGCGTCCTCCCGCAGGCTCGCGCGGTACCGGTCCTGCGCGAACACGGGCGCGTTGTCGTTGGCGTCCGTGACGTTGATGCGGATCTCGGCGGTGCCGCTGCGGGGCGGTTCGCCGCCGTCCAGCGCCGTCAGCACCAGCCGCAGGCTCTGCTCGCTCTCCCGGTCCAGGGCGCGCTGCAGCACCAGCTCCGCGAACTTGCTGCCGTCCTGGCTCTGCTTCACCTCCACCGCGAAGTACCCGTTGGCCTCCAGCTCGTAGCTCTGCAGCGCGTTGCTGCCCACGTCCGCGTCCTCGGCGACGCCCACGGTAAAGCGAGCGCCGGGAGAAGTCAACTCGTTGATCTCCAGCTGGAAATTGTCCCGCAAGAAGCGCGGCGCGTGGTCGTTGACGTCCTGGATGGCCACCTCGACGTGGAAAACGTTCAGCGGGTTGTGCACCAGCGCCTCGAAGCTGACGGAGCAGGACGCCGACTCGCCGCACAGCTCCTCCCGGTCCAGCCGCTCGCTCACGTACAGGTTCCCCGTCTCCTCGCTCACGCCGAAGTATTGCTTCTCCGCGCTGAGGCGCAGCTTGCGTGCCGGCAGGTCGGCCGGGCTCAGCCCCAGGTCCCGCGCCAGCGGCCCCACCAGCGAGCCTCTGCCCAGCTCCTCGGGGATGGCGTAGCGGATCCGCTCCGGCGCCGCCCGGCAGCACCAGCCCAGCAGCAGAGCGGACAGCAGCACTCGCCCGGCTGCTCGGCCGCGCCTCGGCCCCTGCGCGCCCGCCATTCTCGGCAGCGCTCGCCGCGCTCTCCTCTCTCCCGGACGCTCTCGGCAGCGAGCGCAGCGCTCTCCCCAGGGCCGCGCTCTCGCCGCCGGCTCGCACGCCGCTGCTCCCCGCTCCGCGCCGCCTCTCGCCGCTGCTGCCCGAGCCGCTGCCGCTCCGGACGGCGCCGTGCGAGCGAGCAGCCTGCGGGGGCAGGACGCTGCGGCGGCTCCGGCTGCGGCGGGTGCGGCTGCGCTTTGGCTCCAGCGCCGCTCCGCGTCGGACAACAGCGGCACCCGGAGGCGCCGCCGCGACACCGCAGCCGCCTGATGCCCGCGCTCCCGGGGGTCCGTGCTTGCGGCCGCCGTTTAGCTGCGGCACTCAGGCTCAGGGTCTCCCTTTTATTGCCATCTGGCAGACAGAAGCACTCGCTTCCTTCCACCCCAACGGCCTATGCAACCCTGAGATCCTATCGGATATATTCAGGTCCTCTCCTTAAGTCGCCATGAGGAGTTGGAAGCAAATCACCGGGCCGAGCAATCAATAAAGGAAGTCAGCTCTCCTTCATTTAAACAGGGCAGAAGTAGAAGGTGAGAAACGATAACCTGGATGCAGAACACTTTCAGCGTTTCTTAGTTCTTCTACAGGTATTTCCAGTCTGCTTTCCTTATCTATTCACTAATACCAAGAAGGAAATATTCGTGTTGGAGAAATCAATTAGTGCTCATGAAGAGATGGGAGGAAAAAATATTTCAAACCTGGCATGCCAGACCTGCAAATAGTATCCATTTCTCTGCATTTCTTCTTTTTGCTCATGGAAGATTCCAATATTCCCCCCACCCCACCCCTTTTCTTTTTTCAATTTGTGGATGAAGAGCCATTACACTGGGATGTGTACCACGCAAAGGTAAGCTCGGCATAGCTCTTGTAACACAGCTTGTAATACAACTGTATTTCTGGGCAGCAGGTGTACATCACCACCTCATATGTTACTTGTCACCACCAGTGCCCACAAAGTCCTTTCCACAGTGCTGCTCTCAATCCCTTCACCTCACTGCCAGTAATGAAAACAGGGATTGCCCTAAACCAGGAGCAAAACCTTGCCCTTGGCTTTGTTGAACTTCAGGAGGGTAGCTTGGGCCACTCCTCTCAGCCTGCCAGGGTCCCTCTGGGTGGCATCCCTTCCCTCCAGCAAATCAACTGTCTCAGCTCACTGGGAGTGTACTCCATCCCACTGCCTCTTTCAACAAGGAAGAGAGCAAATTTTTCTGGTCCCATTACACATCCTTAAAGGACACCACATTATTACTTTCAACCTGGCATGATAGAACAACCATGTGCATAATAAAGTTATTAAGACAAGCAGAGAACAAGAGCCCACCTCCCTCAGGTCTCTTCTCAAACCCTACACAAATGGTTGGTTTGCTTCTGACCATGAGGACATCATGGACAAAAACATGCCATGAGGGGAGAATACAGTACAGTCACACCAAGACAGAGAAAATGTGTCTGAACACCAAGGTTCTCAGAAGAATAAGAAGTATTCTAAAGCTCATGGCTAAAATGAGAGAGGAGCCATGATCCAACATGAATGTAGCATTAGGCTTTCACCTGAGGGGGAATCTCCTCCCCGCTATCACACACAGAGTGTTTCACAGGCATACAACTCCTACTAGAATCATGCTTTCATCTACTCTCTGTACATACACAAGCACGGCCTCACATCTCCTGCCACCTGCTCCTACCAGCAAGAGGCTCTAATGCACAATGGTAGATAGCCTCCTACTTGTAAATAAGAAAAAAACCTTCAGGGGAGACCACGGAAGGAACAAAATGCCACACAAAAAACAGTCCCAAAGAAAAAAAAGAGTAAAAAAGCAGATAAGAAACACAAGAGTCCTACAAGGATAAAAATTTGTCAAGTCAAAGTGAAGATGTCTTGTTCTTCACTGCGCACAATTCATACAATCATAGAATATCCTGAGTTGGAAGGGACCCATATGGATCACTGAGTCCAACTCCTGGCTCCACACAGGACCAGCCAAGTCAGAGCATGGGACCGAGGGCATCGCCCAGATGCTTCTCAAGCTCAGTGCTATGACCACTTCTGTGGGGAGCCTGTTGTCAAGAAACTCTAGCTTGTGACAATCTGTGGAGATAGAGAAGAGTAAGGGAAGTTTGACACAAGAACTGTAAGCACTTCTACCCATGCATCTTCCTTCTAGGTACACACTTATGATCCAATACATGATGCATCGTCCAGATGCTTCTTGATCTCAGTCAAGCTCAGTGCTATGACCACAAACTCTAGCTTGTGACAATCTGTGGAGATAGAGAAATGGAACAGATGTTTCATACAAGAACTATAAGCATCTTCCTTCTAGGTACACACTTATGATCCAATACTTTATTGCAATAGGATTACCGTTGCCGCACTGGACAGTGGAGCTATGATAATATAAATGGCCCAGGCCTTGGCATCAGGCATGACATCCAGCCACTGCCCAGCCAAAACCACACAGACCCACCAGTTTTCCTGGTTGGCAGCCAGCCTCTTCCACTCCTTGCTCTGCATTCACAGCCTTCAGCTGAAGAACAGGTAACACTCAACTTCTCACCATGCATCAGCCACAGCAGAACTGTTAGGGAAACAGAAGCATGTCAGAGCCTTTGTCCTGGTAGCTGCACACCTTCCAGGTATGGATGGAAACTGCTCTGGATCATTTTAATCCATCGCTATGTTTAAGGGCGATCATCCAAACTGAGGCCCAGTTTTTGAACATGAAAAGGAACACAGCAGGAATGTGAAACCTGCAGAAGGGAAGGCCTCACAGCTCAACACTTCAGATCATCTCAACCGTAGCAGCTACGCAAGAACAGTATCTAGTTGGTGGGCAGTACATGAGAGGAGTAATTTCCACCAAAGGCCCATAGCCACAGTTCTCACAGTCAGTTCTGGGGAGAATAAGAAAAGGAAAAGGCACAGGACCACACTATGGGACTCATGCAATATTAGGAGACACTGAACCTCCTGGATGTCTCAAACTACACCACAACAAACTCTTTCACCTGCCCTCTCTCTGAGAACACAGAATGCTCCACCTCACCCAAACACCACACAACAGGAAAGCTAACTTTGCAGGCAGGCATCCTTCAAACACACGTTGTGCACACAACCTTCTCTGTCCTGAAAACACAACACAGATGAACACATACAGACATCGCTGCTCAACACACTCACGTGAAGAACCACGATGGCTGAAGCAATACACAGCTCAGCTAAAGGCACAGCCACCCGTGTCAGCTCAAAGACACCATCACACACATGGGCCATTTGGAAGATATGGGACTCGGCCATCGGCAGTGCAATGCTTATGTCTGCACCCAACAGCCACCGCTCACAGGAGTGGCTGCATAGGACATGACAGTACACAGCATAGGGAACTCAGCAGGTGTATGGGACAAGCAGCAGCATTTCTTCCAGTGGCATTTTCAGACACGTTCTCAGGCACACACTTGCCCACACACAAGACCAGTACAAGACTCGCCCCGAAGCAGGCACAGCCAGCTCGACTTTCCTTCCCAACAATGGCTGAAATTAATCCGAAATTACTACTGATGAGTGAAAAGGCTGTGTTACAAGGGAAGAGAGGTATCTGAGTGAACCCACAACAAAACATAGGAATCAACCTAAACTACATCATCATCCACGAAAAAACACGAGAATGTATTTCTAAAAGCACAATCCTATGAAGAAAATCGATCGATGCCTGGGCAGAGGCACAGAAAAAGAAGGAAACCTTTCTAATGGGAACCATTAATAGGGCTTTTCATCCCGCACTGTTTTCAGCAACAAGAAAAACAAACCGAGTAAGATCAAATGTTACTAAATACACAAGCATAAAATGGTATTTAAAATAGTAGAGCCGCATAGAAAGTTCAAAATACTCAAAGACAGCAAAATTATTCCGCAATCCCCATTACGATTTAACATATTTTTCTATTTTTATTCTCCACACACAACTGCTCCCTAGCTCACAGCAAGGATCACAGCACGGGCACAGCCAAAGGGATCTCTCTGCTCATCACAAAGTTTTCTCAACACTATTTTAAAGAAATATGACATGTTCTCAAGGCACAAGTCACGTGCAGCCCCGAGAAACACCCAATGCTAAAAGTACCGACCCAAAGACACCGTCATCCTCCATCAGCAGAGTGACAGCTTGGCAGACACGTCCCGCTCAAATGTAACTGCAAAGGGTAGCTCGATGCTCAGGAACTGCCATTCACGGGAAACACCGTGTAGCAGCAAAGGAGGAACCGGATCAACAGCTGCCGCCTCCCACATTTCCCACTATGGAGCTGAGGAGGAAATTCCCAGGGCTCCCGTACAGAAGGAGGGACAGTGCTAAGCCTAAACTTACGTGGAAAGATGTTAAAGCCCCAGAAAGGAAGGGATCAGAACATTCTCTTATACCCCGCTGTGCTTAGAGTAGGCACACAATTCAGGTGCTTAAGCGGCACTTCAGGGGTAATTAAGTAATTAGGCTGATTGGCGGGTAGCGACCTGGTTCTTCACAAAGCCCCCAGGACATAGCCTGTATGCTAAGTAACCAATTCAGCTCTTTGTTAAGCATCGCCGACAGCCTGCAGACACAGCGGAAGGGCCTCCCCAACCGCAGGGCTCCCAGCCCAGCAGCAAGAACACGTCTTCTAGCCAGATCTCGGGGGAAAGAAACAACTCAGAGAGACAGTAGCAGAGCATCTCTGCGGGGCCCTTCAAGCAGCTTCTCAAGCCCAGCTGCCCGGAATCAAACTCCCCCTCCTCACATCTCCCCCCGAGCCTCGAACCGCCCCTGCCACCGCCCCGACGAGGCTTCCCCCTCCCCGCAGCGAAAGGGGCAGAGGGGCGAGGGCAGAGGAGCAGCAGCAGCGGGAGGCGTCGCGGAGCGAGCGCGGCCGCAGGAACTCACCGGGGCAGCGGCGGGGTCGTCCCCGAGCAGCGGCGCGGGCTCGTCGGGCGGCGGTCGGGCCGGGAGGGTGTCGCAGCAGCTGCCGGCCGACAAGCGGAGCTGGCTCTTGCGCGAGTCGGCCGTGAGCGACACCTCGTGCGAGTAGGAGTGCAGGAAGGCGCGGACGCCGTCGATGCCCACGAAGTGCGAGGCCGGCACGCCGCGCAAGGCGGCGCTGGGCGGCGGCGGCAGCAGCTGCGAGCGGCGCCAGCGCCGCAGGCGCAGCGCCAGCAGCAGCAGCAGGAAGGCGAGGAAGAGGCAGGAGACGGCGGCCACGGCCACCACCAGCCAGCGCGTCAGGCTGCCGGCCGCCTCGCCCGGCGCCGCCGCCGCCGCCGCCGCGCTGCCCAGCTCGGCCAGCAGCTCGGCCACGCTCTCGGCCAGCACCACCGTCAGCGTGGCCGTGGCCGACAGCGCCGGCCGCCCGTGGTCCTTGACCAGCACCACCAGGCTCTGCCGCGCCGCGTCGCGGGCCAGCGGGAAGCGCGCCGTGCGCACCTCGCCGCTGTGCAGCCCCACGCGGAACAGCCCCGGCTCCGTCGCCTTGGCCAGCTCGTACGACAGCCAGGCGTTCTGCCCCGCGTCCGCGTCCACCGCCACCACCTTGGCCACCAGCGCCCCGGGCTCGGCCGAGCGCGGCGCCAGCTCCACGCCCGCCCAGCCCGCGCCCGGCGCCGCCGGCGGGTACAGCACCTGCGGCGCGTTGTCGTTCTCGTCCACGATCACCAGCCGCACCGACACGTTGCTGCTCAGCGCCGGCGCGCCGCCGTCCTCCGCCAGCACCCACAGCCCCACCTCGCGCACCTCCTCGTAGTCGAAGGAGCGCAGCGCGTACAGCGCGCCCGTCTCCGCCTGCACCGACACGTAGGACGACAGCGGCGCGCCCCGCACCCGCCCCTCCCACAGCCGGTAGCGCACGCGCGCGTTCTGCCCCCAGTCCGCGTCCCGCGCCCGCACCCTCAGCACCAGCGCGCCCGCCGCGTTGTTCTCGGCCAGGCGGGCGCTGTAGCGCGCCTCCGCGAACACCGGCGCGTTGTCGTTCACGTCCAGCACCCGCAGCGCCAGCACCGCGCCGCCCAGCAGCGCCGGCGACCCGCCGTCCGCCGCCCGCACCGTCACGTTGTACTCCGACACCTCCTCGCGGTCCAGCTCCCTCGCCGTCACCACGCGGTAGTAGCCCTCGAAGCTCTTCTCCAGACGGAACGGCAGCCGCTCCGCGAGGCTGCACCGCACCTCGCCGTTGGGCCCCGAGTCGCGGTCCTGCACGTGCAGCAGGGCCACCACCGTCCCCGCCGCCGCGTCCTCCGAGATCTCGCTCAGCGCTGACCGCACCGAAATCTCGGGCGCGTTGTCGTTGACGTCTGTCACCGTGATCGACACTTTCGCCGTGTCGGAGAGTCCACCTCCGTCCCGCGCCTGCACCTCCAGTTCGTGCAGAGCCGCTTCCTCGAAGTCCAGGGGACGCAGCAGCGTCACCGCTCCCGTCTCCGAATCCAGCTGGAAAATCTCAGATGCCATCTCCGTGATTTTCTTAAACGAGTATTTGACGTGCCCGTTCGTGCCCTCGTCGGCGTCGGTGGCCGTGAGGGTGACGAGGACGGAGCCCACGGGCACGTCCTCCGGCACACGCACCGTGTACTCCGCCTGGCTGAACACGGGCGCGTTGTCGTTGGCGTCCAGCACGGCCACGCGGATCCGCGCCGTGCCCGTCCGTGCCGGCTCTCCGCCGTCGCTCGCCCTCAGCACCAGCTCGTGAAACGCCGCCTGCTCCCGGTCCAGCGCCTTGGCCAGCACCAGCTCGGGACGCTGATGCCCGCCGGGGCCCGCCTGCACGGCCAGCGAGAAGTGCTCGTCGCCGCTCAGCTCGTAGCTCTGCAGCGAATTCGCTCCCACGTCCGGATCCTGCGCGTCTCGCAGGGGAAACCGCGACCCCGGCGCCGTCGTCTCGCTCATTCTCTCCTCCAGCTCAGTGTCCTTGAAGCTGGGGGCGTTGTCGTTAATGTCCGTGATTTCCACCTCGATGCCGTGAACCTGCATTTCCCCCTCCACTATCACCTCACAGCGCAGCACGCATTTCTCCGCCAGCCGGCACAGCTGCTCTCTGTCAATCCTCTCCGCCGTCACTAAATGTCCCGTCTCATCGTGCAGAGAGAAATACTGCGTCCGACCTCCGCAGACCAAGCTAACACCGCGTTGTCGTAGCGCGGTGAGGTCGATCCCCAGGTCCTTGGCCACGTCGCCCACGAACGAGCCCTTGGGCATCTCCTCGGGAAGCGAGTAGCGCAGCTGCCCCCACGCCGCCTCCCACGCCGCCACCAGCACGCACCACAGCAGGGCTCGCTGCCGCCGGCCCCGCCGACTCACCGCCGCGCACATCGCCGCCGCTGCAACGCCGCCGAACCACGAGCCGTCTCCCGCTCCCGGTTCTTCGCTCCCAGCCCCTCCGCCCCTCTGCAGCACGGTCTCGGACCGCGGAGACGCTCGCCGAGCGCCCGGCCGCCGAGCCGACACAAACAGCGAGCGAGCGAGCGAGCCGGGCGGCAGCGGGCGGGGCTGCCTGCAGCGCTCCGGCCTTCCTCTCGCTCCTCCTCGGTCAACAGCGGCGCCCGCAGCCTCCTCCCGGAACTGCAGGCAACGAGCGCTGCCCGCTGCGACTAACGGCTTTATAAGGGCGATATCGTATCTTCCTGATAGCATGGCATTCCCCCAATCTGCACGGCAGAACAGCCTCATCTCGGAATTCCACCACCTACATCGGTCCGCCCAACCCCGACTCGCAGCACAAGGGTGCGCTGGAGAGCCCCCCCCGTCAGTAGGACTCCTGCTCAGGGACTGCCCTGCCCCCGCGACTTGCTGCTTGTCACCTCCACCCCGGGGGCTGCTCGGAATCAGTGCTCACATCTCCCCCTTCTCCAGCCATCACTGCGGAATTGTGGATTAGAACCCTGCCCTAGGCAGCGCCTCGGCAACAGACAGCGATGCACATTATGGCTCCTTCGGGGAGGCAATTGCAATGGAAAATAAATCTACAATGGAAAATAAGTCTACACCAAATACCATGGAGCCAACTCTCCACGTGACATGAAGTACAACTCTTGGAGAAACAGCGAAAGAAAAATAGGGAAAGCCAGACATTTTTTTTGTTCTAAATATTTACATTCTACGAGTTAATCGCTGTAGAAAAATGATAAAAATTTAAATGAGAATGAAAAAAAAATTGCAGAATGAGAATGTAATGCCTGTAAAAGACTAGTCAGCCTTATTAGCACTCCCATTTCTGGACTCAAAGACACAATCTATAACTTCTCTATTCATGGAGTCTCACGCACCTTTACTCTGGGAACCCAACACCGAAACAGCCTCAGACAATTAAGATTTGATCATTTTTCACCCAGGGGCATCGACTTCCATTTTCCGACCCTGCCAAGTAGAGTTAGAGGATCTCATTCTGCACACCAGGGATCTGTGCTTCCCATGCCCAGCACACACCATTTAGGACTCCACAAGCTTTGTACACAAAATTACTCAGCTCAACCTGAACGTGTCAAGAACCGAACCAAACCAAGACCTGACATGTATCAAGAAAATATTCCACTTTATAGGAACAGAAATGTAATTGAGTTTTAGTTTCCAACATAAATGCTTTGCAGTAACTGAGGAAAAGGTAAAGGTGGCAGGTTGAGTTTACGACCACCTACCCCAGATCAGAATATGCAAATTACCCCCCAACTCACACCCTTGTCAAGGAGCAGATGTGCTTATCTGAAAACGTGTAATCAACGATGAGTTGATTACTAACCCGTTAGCGTACATAAAGGAGGTTTTTTCTAATTCTTGAACAGAGATTTCTACTTTTAAATGTGTGTGCTGTGCTAGCTTTGTGGAATTATCACCCAGTACTCATCTCTACGCAGACATGGAAGAAACCAAATACCTCTGCTCTGGGTGTATATTGGCGTACTCTACACCGAGGAACAATCCTGCTGAGGAGACAACAGAACAGCACCGTTGTCACCAATATATACAAGGCACCGAGACAAGGACCGTGCGGCTTTACAGACTAAACGCCTGCCTGAAGGGGAAAAGGTCTCTTCACGGACTTGGATCAAATGTATGGCCCTACCATATACACGTAGAAGATCACATTCTACACAGCAAGGATCTGCATTTCCCGTGCCCAATACGCACCATTTAGGACTCTACAAGCTTTGTAGAAAAAACCTCTCAGCTCATCCCGAACATCTCACGAACCAAAACAAGACCTGGTATCGATCAAGTAGATTTTTTTTAGGAGGGACAGAAATGTGTTTGGGTTTAGTAGTCCGTGAACCACCTTGCCTGGCTAACCACTCTGCCTTTGGAGAAGAGCCGAAGGACTGATAAAGAAAAAACATCCTGCCCAAGGACTATGCAAGTTAACACACATACACAACATCAAGGAGCCTGTGTGCTAACTTGAATATGCTTGACCAATACTAGATGCGGCAATTAATAACTCATTATGGTAAATGCAGGCGGTTAATCCCGTAACAAGACCGGTACGGTCATGAACCAAACCAAGACCTGATATGGATCAAGCAGAAAATTTTCGCTTTACAGAGCGAGAAATGTGTTTGGGATTCAGATTCAATGTAGTACCTTGCTTTGCTACTCATGTCAGCTCAGTAGGAACACAACAAGGGTATCGAGTCGGTAACCAGTCCACAGCAGCCTCACACGGAAGCTCACACCACAGACCAAAACCACAGAAACCTCTGCAGCATCTTTCCAACTTTCATTGTCCTGCCCAAGGACGATGGAAATCAACACACATACACACCTTCAAGGACCATGCCTACTAAGCTGAATATACTTGACCAACACTAGACGATGCGGCAGGTACGAACTCAGTATCAGACATGCAGGCGGGTAATCCCATAACAAGGTCAGTAACTTTTAGCTCCTGTGTGCGCTCTGCTGGCTTTGGGGAACGTGCACCCAGCAACCATCTCTGCGCGAATACGGTTATTTCCACATTATGTGGAAGCAGAGCTGGGCAGCCCCGACCCCGCCGCCAAGGGAAGAGCTCGCAGCCCAGCACCCTCGGCGGGAGGCTCGCAAAGGCCCCGAGACAAGGACCGCGCGGCTTTACAGACCTGCGGTGCGGCGGGCTCGGCGGGCGGCTCTCCCGCGCCGGCAACGCTGCTGCTGCTGCTGCCGCCTCCGCTGGGGCTCGTCTTGTGGCAGGGCTCCCCGACGAGAAGCAGCTCCTCCGCCGGCAGGCTGGGCGGCGGCGGCGGCAGCCAAGCGGGCTCGGGCCCGGCGCGGCCCGGCGCCACGCACAGGTTGTAGGAGTAGGGCAAGGTGCCCTCGCAGAAGTCGGCCGGGAAGGCGGCGCCGGCCACGGAGAAGCGCTGCGCGCCCAGGCAGCGCAGGACGGCGGGCGGCCCGGCCCGGCGCAGCCGCGCCAGCACGGCCAGCGCCACGCTCAGCAGGAAGAGGGCGGAGAGGAGCGCCAGCGCCAGCACCAGGTAGAACTGCAGCTCGGCCGGCGAGTCGGCGCCCGCCGCCCGCTCGCTCAGCTCCGGCAGCGCCTCCTGCAAGCTCTCGGCCAGCACCACGTGCAGCGTGGCCGTGGCCGACAGCGCCGGCTGCCCGTGGTCCTTGACCAGGGCCAGCAGCCGCTGCTTCGCCGCGTCCCTCTCCGACACGGCCCGCGCCGTGCGCACCTCGCCGCTGTGCAGCCCCAGGCGGAAGAGCGCCGGCTCCGGCGCCTGCACCAGCTCGTACGACAGCCAGGCGTTGCGCCCCGCGTCCGCGTCCACCGCCACCACCTTGGCCACCAGGTAGCCGGCCTCGGCCGAGCGCGGCACCACCTCGAACGGCGCCGAGGACGAGCCCGAGCCCGCCGCCGGCCAGAGCACCCGCGGCGCGTTGTCGTTGCGGTCCAGCACGAAGACGCGCACCGTCGCCGTCGAGCTGCGCGCCGGCGCCCCGCCGTCCTGCGCCCGCACCGCCACCGCGAACTCGCGGCACTGCTCGTAGTCGAAGGAGCGCTGCGCGTACAGCGCGCCGCTCCGCGCCTCCACCGACACGTACGGCGCCGCGCCCGCGCTGCCGCCCGCCAGCCAGTAGCTCACGCGCCCGTTGGCGCCCGCGTCCGCGTCCCGCGCGCTCACGCGCAGCACCAGCGCGCCCGCCGCGTTGTTCTCCCACACGTAGGCGCTGTAGGCGGCCTCCTCGAACACCGGCGCGTTGTCGTTCACGTCCGACACCTCCAGCACCAGCGCCGCGCGGCTCCACAGCGCCGGCACGCCCCGGTCGCGGGCCACCAGCGTCACCCGCTGCTCGGACGCCTGCTCCCGGTCCAGCGCGCCCGACGTCACCACCTTGTACGAGCCGCCCGACGACGCCACGAGCGACAGCGGCGCCTCGCCCGACAGCTCGCACGACACCTGACCGTTCTCCCCGGAGTCCGCGTCCTCCACGTTCAGGAGGGCCACCACCGTGCCGACCGGCGCGTCCTCGGGCACCGGGCTCGACACCGACAGCACCGTGATCTCGGGCGCGTTGTCGTTCACGTCCAGCACCTCCACCTCCACCTTGCAGTGCGCCACCAGACCGCCCCCGTCCCGCGCCTCCACCAGCAGCGTGTAGCCTCGCGTGTCCTCGAAGTCCAGCGCCTCCCGCAGCGTGATGGTCCCGCTCTCCGCGTCCACCGCGAAGGTCTGAAGCACCTTGGCCGGCATTTCCCCGAAGCCGTAGGAGATGCGGGCGTTGGTGCCGGCGTCGGCGTCGGAGGCGGAGACGTTCAGCACCGTCGATCCCGGCGGCGCATCCTCCCGCAGGCTCACCCGGTACCGGTCCTGCGCGAACACGGGCGCGTTGTCATTGGCGTCCGTGACGTTAACACGAACCTGGACGGTCCCGGACCTCACCGGGTCCCCGCCGTCCACCGCCGTCAGCACCAGCTGAAAAAAGCTCTGTTTCTCGCGGTCCAGTGCTCTCTGCAGCACTAATTCCGGACGATTCTTCCCACTCGAGATCTCTTTCACATCCAGACTGAAGGACGGGTCGCCAGTGAGCTGGTAAGTCAGCAGCGAGTTTGTACCTGCGTCCGCGTCTTGGGCCATCTGCAGCGGAAAACGAGCGCCGGGAAGCGTCCATTCATCAATCTCGAGGTCCAGAACATCCTTGCTGAAGGCCGGCGCGTGGTCGTTGACGTCCTGGATGGCCACCTCGACGTGGAAAACGTTCAGCGGGTTGTGCACCAGCGCCTCGAAGCTGACGGAGCAGGACGCCGACTCGCCGCACAGCTCCTCCCGGTCCAGCCGCTCGCTCACGTACAGGTTCCCCGTCTCCTCGCTCACGGTGAAGTATTTCAGCTGCCTTTTCGCCGCGGACGCCACCCGCAGCTTGCGTGCCGGCAGGTCGGCCGGGCTCAGCCCCAGGTCCCGCGCCAGCGGCCCCACCAGCGAGCCTCTGCCCAGCTCCTCGGGGATGGCGTAGCGGATCCGCTCCGGCGCCGCCCGGCAGCACCAGCCCAGCAGCAGAGCGGACAGCAGCACTCGCCCGGCTGCTCGGCCGCGCCTCGGCCCCTGCGCGCCCGCCATTCTCGGCAGCGCTCGCCGCGCTCTCCTCTCTCCCGGACGCTCTCGGCAGCGAGCGCAGCGCTCTCCCCAGGGCCGCGCTCTCGCCGCCGGCTCGCACGCCGCTGCTCCCCGCTCCGCGCCGCCTCTCGCCGCTGCTGCCCGAGCCGCTGCCGCTCCGGACGGCGCCGTGCGAGCGAGCAGCCTGCGGGGGCAGGACGCTGCGGCGGCTGCGGCGGCTGCGGCTCCGGCTGCGCTTTGGCTCCGCGTCGGACAACAGCGGCACCCGGAGGCGCCGCCGCGACACCGCAGCCGCCTGATGCCCGCGCTCCCGGGGGTCCGTGCTTGCGGCCGCCGTTTAGCTGCGGCACTCAGGCTCAGGGTCTCCCTTTTATTGCCATCTGGCAGACAGAAGCACTCGCTTCCTTCCACCCCAACGGCCTATGCAACCCTGAGATCCTATCGGATATATTCAGGTCCTCTCCTTAAGTCGCCATGAGGAGTTGGAAGCAAATCACCGGGCCGAGCAATCAATAAAGGAAGTCAGCTCTCCTTCATTTAAACAGGGCAGAAACGATAACCTGGATGCAGAACACTTTCAGCGTTTCTTAGTTCTTCTACAGGTATTTCCAGTCTGCTTTCCTTATCTATTCACTAATACCAAGAAGGAAATATTCGTGTTGGAGAAATCAATTAGTGCTCATGAAGAGATGGGAGGAAAAAATATTTCAAACCTGGCATGCCAGACCTGCAAATAGTATCCATTTCTCTGCATTTCTTCTTTTTGCTCATGGAAGATTCCAATATTCCCCCCGCCCCACCCCACCCCTTTTCTTTTTTCAATTTGTGGATGAAGAGCCATTACACTGGGATGTGTACCACGCAAAGGTAAGCTCGGCATAGCTCTTGTAACACAGCTTGTAATACAACTGTATTTCTGGGCAGCAGGTGTACATCACCACCTCATATGTTACTTGTCACCACCAGTGCCCACAAAGTCCTTTCCACAGTGCTGCTCTCAATCCCTTCACCTCACTGCCAGTAATGAAAACAGGGATTGCCCTAAACCAGGAGCAAAACCTTGCCCTTGGCTTTGTTGAACTTCAGGAGGGTAGCTTGGGCCACTCCTCTCAGCCTGCCAGGGTCCCTCTGGGTGGCATCCCTTCCCTCCAGCAAATCAACTGTCTCAGCTCACTGGGAGTGTACTCCATCCCACTGCCTCTTTCAACAAGGAAGAGAGCAAATTTTTCTGGTCCCATTACACATCCTTAAAGGACACCACATTATTACTTTCAACCTGGCATGATAGAACAACCATGTGCATAATAAAGTTATTAAGACAAGCAGAGAACAAGAGCCCACCTCCCTCAGGTCTCTTCTCAAACCCTACACAAATGGTTGGTTTGCTTCTGACCATGAGGACATCATGGACAAAAACATGCCATGAGGGGAGAATACAGTACAGTCACACCAAGACAGAGAAAATGTGTCTGAACACCAAGGTTCTCAGAAGAATAAGAAGTATTCTAAAGCTCATGGCTAAAATGAGAGAGGAGCCATGATCCAACATGAATGTAGCATTAGGCTTTCACCTGAGGGGGAATCTCCTCCCCGCTATCACACACAGAGTGTTTCACAGGCATACAACTCCTACTAGAATCATGCTTTCATCTACTCTCTGTACATACACAAGCACGGCCTCACATCTCCTGCCACCTGCTCCTACCAGCAAGAGGCTCTAATGCACAATGGTAGATAGCCTCCTACTTGTAAATAAGAAAAAAACCTTCAGGGGAGACCACGGAAGGAACAAAATGCCACACAAAAAACAGTCCCAAAGAAAAAAAAGAGTAAAAAAGCAGATAAGAAACACAAGAGTCCTACAAGGATAAAAATTTGTCAAGTCAAAGTGAAGATGTCTTGTTCTTCACTGCGCACAATTCATACAATCATAGAATATCCTGAGTTGGAAGGGACCCATATGGATCACTGAGTCCAACTCCTGGCTCCACACAGGACCAGCCAAGTCAGAGCACGGGACCGAGGGCATCGCCCAGATGCTTCTCAAGCTCAGTGCTATGACCACTTCTGTGGGGAGCCTGTTGTCAAGAAACTCTAGCTTGTGACAATCTGTGGAGATAGAGAAGAGTAAGGGAAGTTTGACACAAGAACTGTAAGCACTTCTACCCATGCATCTTCCTTCTAGGTACACACTTATGATCCAATACATGATGCATCGTCCAGATGCTTCTTGATCTCAGTCAAGCTCAGTGCTATGACCACAAACTCTAGCTTGTGACAATCTGTGGAGATAGAGAAAAGGAACAGATGTTTCATACAAGAACTATAAGCATCTTCCTTCTAGGTACACACTTATGATCCAATACTTTATTGCAATAGGATTACCGTTGCCGCACTGGACAGTGGAGCTATGATAATATAAATGGCCCAGGCCTTGGCATCAGGCATGACATCCAGCCATTGCACAGCGAAAACCACACAGACCCACCAGTTTTCCTGGTTGGCAGCCAGCCTCTTCCACTCCTTGCTCTGCATTCACAGCCTTCAGCTGAAGAACAGGTAACACTCAACTTCTCACCATGCATCAGCCACAGCAGAAATGTTAGGGAAACAGAAGCATGTCAGAGCCTTTGTCCTGGTAGCTGCACACCTTCCAGGTATGGATGGAAACTGCTCTGGATCATTTTAATCCATCGCTATGTTTAAGGGCGATCATCCAAACTGAGGCCCAGTTTTTGAACATGAAAAGGAACACAGCAGGAATGTGAAACCTGCAGAAGGGAAGGCCTCACAGCTTAACATTTCAGATCATCTCAACCGTAGCAGCTACGCAAGAACAGTATCTAGTTGGTGGGCAGTACATGAGAGGAGTAATTTCCACCAAAGGCCCATAGCCACAGTTCTCACAGTCAGTTCTGGGGAGAATAAGAAAAGGAAAAGGCACAGGACCACACTATGGGACTCATGTGATATTAGGAGACACTGAACCTCCTGGATGTCTCAAACTACACCACAACAAACTCTTTCACCTGCCCTCTCTCTGAGAACACAGAATGCTCCACCTCACCCAAACACCACACAACAGGAAAGCTAACTTTGCAGGCAGGCATCCTTCAAACACACGTTGTGCACACAACCTTCTCTGTCCTGAAAACACAACACAGATGAACACATACAGACATCGCTGCTCAACACACTCATGTGAAGAAACACGATGGCTGAAGCAATACACAGCTCAGCTAAAGGCACAGCCACACGTTCTCAGGCACACAGTTGCCCACACACAAGACCAGTACAAGACTCGCCCCGAAGCAGGCACAGCCAGCTCGACTTTCCTTCCCAACAATGGCTTAAATTAATCCGAAATTACTACTGATGAGTGAAAAGGCTGTGTTACAAGGGAAGAGAGGTATCTGAGTGAACCCACAACAAAACATAGGAATCAACCTAAACTACATCATCATCCACGAAAAAACACGAGAATGTATTTCTAAAAGCACAATCCTATGAAGAAAATCGATCGATGCCTGGGCAGAGGCACAGAAAAAGAAGGAAACCTTTCTAATGGGAACCATTAATAGGGCTTTTCATCCCGCACTGTTTTCAGCAACAAGAAAAACAAACCGAGTAAGATCAAATGTTACTAAATACACAAGCATAAAATGGTATTTAAAATAGTAGAGCCGCATAGAAAGTTCAAAATATTCAAAGACAGCAAAATTATTCCACAATCCCCATTACGATTTAACATATTTTTCTATTTTTATGCTCCACACACAACTGCTCCCTAGCTCACAGCAAGGATCACAGCACGGGCACAGCCAAAGGGATCTCTCTGCTCATCACAAAGTTTTCTCAACACTATTTTAAAGAAATGTGACATGTTCTCAAGGCACAAGTCACGTGCAGCCCCGAGAAACACCCAATGCTAAAAGTACCGACCCAAAGACACCGTCATCCTACAACAGCAGAGTGACAGCTTGGCAGACACGTCCCGCTCAAATGTAACTGCAAAGGGTAGCTCGATGCTCAGGAACTGCCATTCACGGGAAACACCATGCAGCAGGAAAGGAGGAACCTGATGGACAGCTGCCGTCCCCCACATTTCCCATTATGGAGCTGAGGAGGAAATTCCCAGGGCTCCCGTACAGAAGGAGGGACAGTGCTAAGCCTAAACTTCCTTGGGAAGATGTTAAAGCCCCAGAAAGGAAGGGATCAGAACATTCTCTTATACCCCGCTGTGCTTAGAGTAGGCACACAATTCAGGTGCTTAAGCGGCACTTCAGGGGTAATTAAGTAATTAGGCTGATTGGCGGGTAGTGACCTGGTTCTTCACAAAGCCCCCAGGACATAGTCTGTATGCTAAGTAACCAATTCAGCTCTTTGTTAAGCATCGCCGACAGCCTGCAGACACAGCGGAAGGGCCCCCCCACCCGCAGGGCTCCCAGCCCAGCAGCAAGAACACGTCTTCTAGCCAGATCTCGGGGGAAAGAAACAACTCAGAGAGACAGTAGCAGAGCATCTCTGCGGGGCCCTTCAAGCAGCTTCTCAAGCCCAGCTGCCCGGAATCCCCCACGCAATCAAACATCCCCCGGCCCCGAATAACCCAACCCTCCCCCTCCCCCAGAGAACATCTCTGCGGGCCCCTTTTCAGCAGCTACTTACGCTCACCAGCCCGGAGTCCCCCCCTCACATCTCCCCCCGCTCCTCGAACGGCCCCTACCACCACCCCGACGAGGCTTGCCCCTTCTCTCAGCGAATAGGGGCAGAGGGGCGAGGGAAGACGCTGTCATAGCGGCGCTTAGAGTAGGCACACAATTCAGGTGCTTAAGCGGCACTTCAGGGGTAATTTGGTATTGAATTAGGCTGATTGGCAGGTAGCGACTTTGTTCTTCCAAAGCCGCCAGTAAGGACTTTGTGCTAAGTGCCCAATTCACGTTAAGACTTACCAACAGCCTGCAGACACCGTGGAAAGACTCCCTGGGGCTCTCAGCCCAGCATGAAAAACACGTCTCCCCCCGCGCCCCGAACAGCCCCTCCCGTCCCGACGAAGCTTCCCCCTCCCCGCAGCGAAAGGGGCAGAGGGGCGAGGGCAGAGGAGCAGCAGCAGCGGGAGGCGTCGCGGAGCGAGCGCGGCCGCAGGAACTCACCGGGGCAGCGGCGGGGTCGTCCCCGAGCAGCGGCGCGGGCTCGTCGGGCGGCGGTCGGGCCGGGAGGGTGTCGCAGCAGCTGCCGGCCGACAAGCGGAGCTGGCTCTTGCGCGAGTCGGCCGTGAGCGACACCTCGTGCGAGTAGGAGTGCAGGAAGGCGCGGACGCCGTCGATGCCCACGAAGTGCGAGGCCGGCACGCCGCGCAAGGCGGCGCTGGGCGGCGGCGGCAGCAGCTGCGAGCGGCGCCAGCGCCGCAGGCGCAGCGCCAGCAGCAGCAGCAGGAAGGCGAGGAAGAGGCAGGAGACGGCGGCCACGGCCACCACCAGCCAGCGCGTCAGGCTGCCGGCCGCCTCGCCCGGCGCCGCCGCCGCCGCCGCCGCGCTGCCCAGCTCGGCCAGCAGCTCGGCCACGCTCTCGGCCAGCACCACCGTCAGCGTGGCCGTGGCCGACAGCGCCGGCCGCCCGTGGTCCTTGACCAGCACCACCAGGCTCTGCCGCGCCGCGTCGCGGGCCAGCGGGAAGCGCGCCGTGCGCACCTCGCCGCTGTGCAGCCCCACGCGGAACAGCCCCGGCTCCGTCGCCTTGGCCAGCTCGTACGACAGCCAGGCGTTCTGCCCCGCGTCCGCGTCCACCGCCACCACCTTGGCCACCAGCGCCCCGGGCTCGGCCGAGCGCGGCGCCAGCTCCACGCCCGCCCAGCCCGCGCCCGGCGCCGCCGGCGGGTACAGCACCTGCGGCGCGTTGTCGTTCTCGTCCACGATCACCAGCCGCACCGACACGTTGCTGCTCAGCGCCGGCGCGCCGCCGTCCTCCGCCAGCACCCACAGCCCCACCTCGCGCACCTCCTCGTAGTCGAAGGAGCGCAGCGCGTACAGCGCGCCCGTCTCCGCCTGCACCGACACGTAGGACGACAGCGGCGCGCCCCGCACCCGCCCCTCCCACAGCCGGTAGCGCACGCGCGCGTTCTGCCCCCAGTCCGCGTCCCGCGCCCGCACCCTCAGCACCAGCGCGCCCGCCGCGTTGTTCTCGGCCAGGCGGGCGCTGTAGCGCGCCTCCGCGAACACCGGCGCGTTGTCGTTCACGTCCAGCACCCGCAGCGCCAGCACCGCGCCGCCCAGCAGCGCCGGCGACCCGCCGTCCGCCGCCCGCACCGTCACGTTGTACTCCGACACCTCCTCGCGGTCCAGCTCCCTCGCCGTCACCACGCGGTAGTAGCCCTCGAAGCTCTTCTCCAGACGGAACGGCAGCCGCTCCGCGAGGCTGCACCGCACCTCGCCGTTGGGCCCCGAGTCGCGGTCCTGCACGTGCAGCAGGGCCACCACCGTCCCCGCCGCCGCGTCCTCCGAGATCTCGCTCAGATGAGAAGTCACTGTCACTTCGGGCGCGTTGTCGTTGACGTCTGTCACCGTGATCGACACTTTCGCCGTGTCAAAGAGCTCTCCGCCATCGTGTACCTGCACCTCCATTTCGTGCAGAGCTGCTTCCTCGAAGTCCAGGGGATCCAACAGCGTCACTTCACCCGTCTGTGTCCAGATGAAAAATCTCTGGTACAGTGTCCTTCCTTTTCTTAAGCGAGTATTTGACGTGCCCGTTCGCGCCCTCGTCGGCGTCGGTGGCCGTGAGGGTGACGAGGACGGAGCCCACGGGCACGTCCTCCGGCACACGCACCGTGTACTCCGCCTGGCTGAACACGGGCGCGTTGTCGTTGGCGTCCAGCACGGCCACGCGGATCCGCGCCGTGCCCGTCCGTGCCGGCTCTCCGCCGTCGCTCGCCCTCAGCACCAGCTCGTGAAACGCCGCCTGCTCCCGGTCCAGCGCCTTGGCCAGCACCAGCTCGGGACGCTGACGCCCGCCGGGGCCCGCCTGCACGGCCAGCGAGAAGTGCTCGTCGCCGCTCAGCTCGTAGCTCTGCAGCGAATTCGCACCCACGTCCGGGTCGTGAGCCTCGGCCAGGGGAAACCGCGACCCCGGCGCCGTCATCTCGCTCATCCTCAGCTCCGTTTCCGTCTCTCGGAAGCTGGGGGCGTTGTCGTTAATGTCCGTGATTTCCACCTCGATGCCGTGAACCTGCATTTCCCCCTCCACTATCACCTCACAGCGCAGCACGCATTTCTCCGCCAGCCGGCACAGCTGCTCTCTGTCAATCCTCTCCGCCGTCACTAAATGTCCCGTCTCATCGTGCAGAGCAAAATACTGCGTCCTAGATCTGTCTACAAGGCGGACACCGCGTTGTCGTAGCGCGGTGAGGTCGATCCCCAGGTCCTTGGCCACGTCGCCCACGAACGAGCCCTTGGGCATCTCCTCGGGAAGCGAGTAGCGCAGCTGCCCCCACGCCGCCTCCCACGCCGCCACCAGCACGCACCACAGCAGGGCTCGCTGCCGCCGGCCCCGCCGACTCACCGCCGCGCACATCGCCGCCGCTGCAACGCTGCTACCGCACCGCCGAACGATGATCAACCTCCCTGTGTTGGTCCGCAGCTCCCGGCCCCTCCGCCCCTCTGCAGCACGGTCTCGGACCGCGGAGACGCTCGCCGAGCGCCCGGCCGCCGAGCCGACACAAACAGCGAGCGAGCGAGCGAGCCGGGCGGCAGCGGGCGGGGCTGCCTGCAGCGCTCCGGCCTTCCTCTCGCTCCTCCTCGGTCAACAGCGGCGCCCGCAGCCTCCTCCCGGAACTGCAGGCAACGAGCGCTGCCCGCTGTAACCAACGGCTGTTTAAGGGCGACTTTGTATCTTCCTAATTGCACTGCATTCCCCCAATCTGCACGGCAGAACAGTCTGAGCCCGGAATCCCACCACCTACATCGCTTCGCCCAACCCCGACCCGCAGCACAAGGCAGCAACAGAGAATCCCCGTCCTGCTCAATGACTGCACTGCCCTCGCTACCTGCTACTTACCGCCTGCACCTCGGGGGTTCTCGGAATCAGTCTTCAGATCTCCCTCTTGTCCATCCATCACTGTGGAATTGTGTATTACGCCCCTCCCCTAGACAGCGCCTCTGCAGCAGGCAGCGATATACATAACGGCCCCTTCTGGGACATTGTTGCAATCGAAAATAAGTAAAACCTAAACCAAACACCACGTACCCAACACTTCACGTTAAATAAGTAGAACAGTTGCAGATACGGGGAGAGAAATAATAGGGAACGCGGGAGTTATTTCTTCTGGATATTTACATTCTACGAGTTAATCGCTGTAGAAAAATGGTAAAAATAAAGGATAATTTAAAAGATAAATAAGTGCACAAGTAACTCAGAAGGTAAAGTCGAGACAGCCTCATTAGTTGTCTCATTTCTAGACGGAAAGAAACAATTTATAACTTCTCCATTCATGGAGTCTCACACATGCTTCCTCTTGGAATCCAACAGCTAAGCAGCCTTACCCAATTAATTGTTCACAACTGAGTTAAAAGACATAATTATTCATCTCATCCTTAACCTGCCATGAACCAAAACAAGACCTGGTATCGATCAAGTAGATTTTTTTTAGGAGGGACAGAAATGTGTTTGGGTTTAGTAGTCCGTGAACCACCTTGCCTGGCTAACCACTCTGCCTTTGGAGAAGAGCCGAAGGACTGATAAAGAGGAAACATCCTGCCCAAGGACTATGCAAATTGACACACATACACAACTACAAGGAGCCTGTGTGCAAAGTCGAATATGCTTGACCAATACTAGATGCGGCAATTAATAACTCATTATGGTAAATGCAGGCGGGTAATCCCTTAACAAGACCGGTACGGTTTAGCTCCTGTGTGCGCTCTGCTGGCTTTGGGGAACGAGCAGCCAGCAACCATCTCTGCGCGAATACGGTTATTTCCACATTATGTGGAAGCAGAGCTGGGCAGCCCCGACCCCGCCGCCAAGGGAAGAGCCCGCAGCCCAGCACAGAGCCCGCAGCCCAGCACCCTCGGCGGGAGGCTCGCAAAGGCCCCGAGACAAGGACCGCGCGGCTTTACAGACCTGCGGTGCGGCGGGCTCGGCGGGCGGCTCTCCCGCGCCGGCAACGCTGCTGCTGCTGCTGCCGCCTCCGCTGGGGCTCGTCTTGTGGCAGGGCTCCCCGACGAGAAGCAGCTCCTCCGCCGGCAGGCTGGGCGGCGGCGGCGGCAGCCAAGCGGGCTCGGGCCCGGCGCGGCCCGGCGCCACGCACAGGTTGTAGGAGTAGGGCAAGGTGCCCTCGCAGAAGTCGGCCGGGAAGGCGGCGCCGGCCACGGAGAAGCGCTGCGCGCCCAGGCAGCGCAGGACGGCGGGCGGCCCGGCCCGGCGCAGCCGCGCCAGCACGGCCAGCGCCACGCTCAGCAGGAAGAGGGCGGAGAGGAGCGCCAGCGCCAGCACCAGGTAGAACTGCAGCTCGGCCGGCGAGTCGGCGCCCGCCGCCCGCTCGCTCAGCTCCGGCAGCGCCTCCTGCAAGCTCTCGGCCAGCACCACGTGCAGCGTGGCCGTGGCCGACAGCGCCGGCTGCCCGTGGTCCTTGACCAGGGCCAGCAGCCGCTGCTTCGCCGCGTCCCTCTCCGACACGGCCCGCGCCGTGCGCACCTCGCCGCTGTGCAGCCCCAGGCGGAAGAGCGCCGGCTCCGGCGCCTGCACCAGCTCGTACGACAGCCAGGCGTTGCGCCCCGCGTCCGCGTCCACCGCCACCACCTTGGCCACCAGGTAGCCGGCCTCGGCCGAGCGCGGCACCACCTCGAACGGCGCCGAGCCCGAGCCCGAGCCCGCCGCCGGCCAGAGCACCCGCGGCGCGTTGTCGTTGCGGTCCAGCACGAAGACGCGCACCGTCGCCGTCGAGCTGCGCGCCGGCGCCCCGCCGTCCTGCGCCCGCACCGCCACCGCGAACTCGCGGCACTGCTCGTAGTCGAAGGAGCGCTGCGCGTACAGCGCGCCGCTCCGCGCCTCCACCGACACGTACGGCGCCGCGCCCGCGCTGCCGCCCGCCAGCCAGTAGCTCACGCGCCCGTTGGCGCCCGCGTCCGCGTCCCGCGCGCTCACGCGCAGCACCAGCGCGCCCGCCGCGTTGTTCTCCCACACGTAGGCGCTGTAGGCGGCCTCCTCGAACACCGGCGCGTTGTCGTTCACGTCCGACACCTCCAGCACCAGCGCCGCGCGGCTCCACAGCGCCGGCACGCCCCGGTCGCGGGCCACCAGCGTCACCCGCTGCTCGGACGCCTGCTCCCGGTCCAGCGCGCCCGACGTCACCACCTTGTACGAGCCGCCCGACGACGCCACGAGCGACAGCGGCGCCTCGCCCGACAGCTCGCACGACACCTGACCGTTCTCCCCGGAGTCCGCGTCCTGCACGTTCAGGAGGGCCACCACCGTGCCGACCGGCGCGTCCTCGGGCACCGGGCTCGACACCGACAGCACCGTGATCTCGGGCGCGTTGTCGTTCACGTCCAGTAGCTCCACCTCCACCTTGCAGTGCGCTACGAGACCGCCCCCGTCACGCGCCTCCACGGTCAGTCTGTACACACGCGTGTCCTCGAAGTCCAGCGCCTCCCGCAGCGTGATGGTCCCGCTCTCCGCGTCCACCGCGAAGGTCTGAAGCACCTTGGCCGGCATTTCCCCGAAGCCGTAGGAGATGCGGGCGTTGGTGCCGGCGTCGGCGTCGGAGGCGGAGACGTTCAGCACCGTCGATCCCGGCGGCGCGTCCTCCCTCAGGCTCACCCGGTACCGGTCCTGCGCGAACACGGGCGCGTTGTCGTTGGCGTCCGTGACGTTGACACGAACCTGGACGGTCCCGGACCTCACCGGGTCCCCGCCGTCCACTGCCGTGAGCACAAGGTGAATAGAGCTCTGCCTCTCGCGGTCCAGTGCTCTCTCCAGCACTAATTCCGGCTGCTGGCTTCCATCAGCGCTCTTCTTCACGGCCAGACTGAAGGACGGGTCGCCAGTGAGCTGGTAAGTCAGCAGCGAGTTTGTACCTGTGTCCGCGTCTTGTGCCATCTGCAGCGGAAAACGAGCGCCGGGAAGCGTCCATTCATCAATCTCGAGGTCCAGAACATCCTTGCTGAAGGCCGGCGCGTGGTCGTTGACGTCCTGGATGGCCACCTCGACGTGGAAAACGTTCAGCGGGTTGTGCACCAGCGCCTCGAAGCTGACGGAGCAGGACGCCGACTCGCCGCACAGCTCCTCCCGGTCCAGCCGCTCGCTCACGTACAGGTTCCCCGTCTCCTCGCTCACGGTGAAGTATTTCAGCTGCCTTTTCGCCGCGGACGCCACCCGCAGCTTGCGTGCCGGCAGGTCGGCCGGGCTCAGCCCCAGGTCCCGCGCCAGCGGCCCCACCAGCGAGCCTCTGCCCAGCTCCTCGGGGATGGCGTAGCGGATCCGCTCCGGCGCCGCCCGGCAGCACCAGCCCAGCAGCAGAGCGGACAGCAGCACTCGCCCGGCTGCTCGGCCGCGCCTCGGCCCCTGCGCGCCCGCCATTCTCGGCAGCGCTCGCCGCGCTCTCCTCTCTCCCGGACGCTCTCGGCAGCGAGCGCAGCGCTCTCCCCAGGGCCGCGCTCTCGCCGCCGGCTCGCACGCCGCTGCTCCCCGCTCCGCGCCGCCTCTCGCCGCTGCTGCCCGAGCCGCTGCCGCTCCGGACGGCGCCGTGCGAGCGAGCAGCCTGCGGGGGCAGGACGCTGCGGCGGCTGCGGCTGCGCTTTGGCTCCGCGTCGGACAACAGCGGCACCCGGAGGCGCCGCCGCGACACCGCAGCCGCCTGATGCCCGCGCTCCCGGGGGTCCGTGCTTGCGGCCGCCGTTTAGCTGCGGCACTCAGGCTCAGGGTCTCCCTTTTATTGCCATCTGGCAGACAGAAGCACTCGCTTCCTTCCACCCCAACGGCCTATGCAACCCTGAGATCCTATCGGATATATTCAGGTCCTCTTCCTAAGTGGCAATGCGGACTTACTCAATTACCTATTCACTAACACGAAGTAGGAAATATTCTTCTTGGAGAAAAATGGAACTCTTAAAGAGAAGGAACAAAAGTGATTTGAAAGCTTGCACGCCAGACCTGCAAATTGTTTACATTTCTCTGCGTTTCTTCCTTCAGCTCAGGTAAGTCTCTGATATTTTCCCCGTTATTTTCTTACGGGGAGACATGTACCACAAATGGTACGGTGCCTAGCTCTGTGTTAAGATAGCAGAATGACCTTTAGTACTTTCCTGATTCGCAAACATTCCTTCTTTTCCATGTCAATACTCGAGGGGTGACATTAGAAAGATCACAGAACACGTTGGGTTCAGTGGGACCTTTAAAATCAAGTCCTTCGCCCCTGCCATGGTTAGGGACACCCTTAATATAATTGGACAGGTTGCTGAAAGCCCCGTCCAACCTAACCTTGAACCTTTTCACTGATGGTGCAGAGAACTTCTCTGGGCAACCTGTTCCAGTGTCTCACCACCTTCATTGTAAAATATTTCTGTTTTGTGGCCAAAAAAAAAATTCTACCACCGTTCAGCTTTAAATCCCTGTCCCATCACAACATTCCATGGTAGAAATTCTCCAACTATTTTTTAAGCCCCTTTTATACATATTCTAAAAGGCTCACTAAGGTCCTCTGAGAGCCTTGTCTTCTGTAAATTGGTGAACCTCAACCCTCTTAGCCCTTCTTCAGAGCAGGGACTTTCCAGCCCTTGGACAATTCTGGGGCTTTTCTCTGGATCATCTCAAACAGGTCTGGACCTTCTTCCACTGGCTGGCCGTGGTCCTTGTAACATAGCCCATAATATGCATTTTTGGGTAGCCGCTCAATGTTGCCAGCTCATTTGTTACACAGCATTACCCACTAATCCTTCTCCACTGGGCTGCTCTCTGTCCATTCATGCCATAGCTTGTAATGGAACTGGGGATTGCCCTGACCCAGAAGCAGGACATCACTCTTGGCCTTGTTGACTGTCATGAGACTGGCATTGACCACTTCTCCAGCCAGTCAGGGTCCTTCTCGGTGACATCCCTTCCCTCCAGCAAACCAACTGACTCAGCTCACTGAGTGTGCACTTGCTCCAACTGCCTCTGTTATTGATGAAGAGAAGAAATAGTCATTGTCCCAGTATGCATCCTTGAGGAACACCTTGTTATTACTTTCCACTTGGTATGATACAACACCCGTGTGCATAATCAAGTTACTAAGACAAGCAGGGAAATGAGCATCTGCTCTACTGTGGTTCCAACACCAGCACGTCTCCCTCAGGTCTTCTCTCCAACCATACACAACTGGCTTGTTTGCTAATGTCCTTCTCATCACTGCTAACACATAGCATGAGGAGACAACGCAGGACAATCCCACTGGAAAGGCAGGCACATTAGTCAGCTCACCAACATTCTTAGAAGGAAGAAGGATGACTCAAAAGCACACAGGTGATGAACAGACAAAATGAGAGAGGATTCCTAATCCAACACAAGTGAGTCATCCAACCATCAGCTGACGGGGAATCTCCTCCCCTCTTCAGCATTCCACAAAGATGCAACTCCTACTATAATCATGCTTTCATCTACTCTCCCTGCTAAAAATATACCACAAATGCACACTCACATCTCCTTCCTTCCTGGACCTGTCCTCCGGGTGACAGTGGGCCAGGGAAGAGTGTGTAACAGCACCAAAATGTGATAATAACCACAGCCTCAGTTTTCCTGCCTCACACACACACTGTAAGGCTCAGCCACAATCCCCAATTCACCACCTGGGAGCAAGGGGCAGCAACCCACAGAGCCTAGCTGAACAAAGCTTTGCCTGCCTGGTATCATGACAGGACAAAAGAGGTGAATCACACCAGGAAGGGAGGTCCATGTGCCTCCTCACCGCTGTTCTGACAAGACAAGGAAGCATTCAGAAGCTCCTGAAGCATCAACAGCTGGAGAAGTGGCCACCCAACGGAGAAGAGCTTCACCAAATTCGGGGGTTAGGAGGAGTCTCCTCCTCTGTTTAATGACACACACCGTTCCAGAGAGATGTGACTTCTTCCAAGGTCATGGTTACAGCTGTCCCCCACGACTGTAACAGAACACAAAAGGTACCCTCACATCTCCTGAGTTTCACACACACTCTAGCATGGGCAAGAGTCACTAGCATCCTACACATTGCTAAACACAACCATGCTGAGACAGAACTCCAAACCATCCATCATAAAAGAAAGACAAGAAGCATTCTAAGACAAAGTGATGTCCAAGAAACTCGCCGGGTTGTTTTCTTGGCCTTCACTGTGGGAGAGGTCATTCCTTCTTAGACCACATGAAAGTCATAAGGGGCACCTGTGCAGCCTGAGAGATTAAAGCCTTACACCAGACTACCAGTCTAGGACTTCTTCTGTTTGAAGGAAGGGTCAGCAGGTGTCCGGAATTTGTCTGATGTTTGCCCTGCTCATCTGCCACAAACACGAAGCCCTAAGTGGAGACACCTTGTCATGGGCCGTGCGCTCAATCTCAGACTTCTGGAAAATGACAGCACGTTCACTTTCAGGTTCTGGTTGTTTTCCCCTCACACCTCAAATCCTGTCTTACATGATTGAAATCACTGTTTGCTAAAAACAACACACACATTTTCAAATGCACAACTGCCCCCCAACTCTGTATCACAACATCCCGCAGAGATAGAAGTGAATAAAGGAAGTTTGACAAAGGTAGCAGAAGCAGCTCTACCCGTGTATCATTCTACGTGCACATCACATTTTACAACCACTTCACAATTCGACGACTGTCATTTCCTGACTTTCAGAAAGGGGAATCCAAGATCACAGCATCAAATTCAGGGTATAGGGGAAACCTCCTCTTTTATTACACGCACTGTTCCACAGAGATGTGACTTCTGCCAAGGTCATGGTTACAGCTGTCCTATCCTAACCCCTTCAGAACCCGAGAAAATGGCAATGTTGAAAGTATCGACTCAAAGAAAACGTCATCGTAGAGCTGCCGCCTCCCCCATTTCCCATTATGGCGTTGAGGAGGAAATTCCCAACGCTACCGTACAGAAGTAGGGACAGTGCTAAGCCTAAACTTACTTGGGAAGATGTTATAGCCCCAGAAAGGAAGGGATCAGGACGCTGTCCTCTTCATAGCGGCGCTTAGAGTAGGCACACAATTCAGGTGCTGAAGAGGCACTTCAGGGGTAATTAAGTAATTAGGCTGATTGGCAGGTAGCGACTCGACTCTTCACAAAGCATTTGTACTAAAGTACCCAATTCACCTCTTTGTTACTGACAGCCGGCACGCACAGAATAATGAACCCTCGGGCTCCCAGCCAGGCAGCAAGAACACTTCTAGCCAGATCTCGGGGAAAGAAGGAACTCAGAAGCAGAGCGTCTCTGCGGGGCCCCTCAGAACCCCCTCAAGCCCACCTGCCGAGAGCACCTCTCCTCACGTCTCCCCCCGAGCCTCGAACAGCCCCAACCGCCCCTACGAAGCTTCAACTCAAGAGACACCGTCACCCTACATCAGCAGAGTGACAGCTTGGCAGACACGTCCCGCTCAAATGTAACTGCAAAGGGTAGCTCGATGCTCAGGAACTGCCATTCACGGGAAACACCGTGCAGCAGCAAAGGAGGAACCGGATCGACAGCTGCCGCCTCCCACATTTCCCATTATGGAGCTGAGGAGGAAATTCCCAGGGCTCCCGTACAGAAGGAGGGACAGTGCTAAGCCTAAACTTACGTGGAAAGATGTTAAAGCCCCAGAAAGGAAGGGATCAGAACATTCTCTTATACCCCGCTGTGCTTAGAGTAGGCACACAATTCAGGTGCTTAAGCGGCACTTCAGGGGTAATTAAGTAATTAGGCTGATTGGCGGGTAGCGACTTGGTTCTTCACAAAGCCCCCAGGACATAGTCTGTATGCTAAGTAACCAATTCAGCTCTTTGTTAAGCATCGCCGACAGCCTGCAGACACAGCGGAAGGGCCCCCCCACCCGCAGGGCTCCCAGCCCAGCAGCAAGAACACGTCTTCTAGCCAGATCTCGGGGGAAAGAAACAACTCAGAGAGACAGTAGCAGAGCATCTCTGCGGGGCCCTTCAAGCAGCTTCTCAAGCCCAGCTGCCCGGAATCCCCCACGCAATCAAACATCCCCCCGCCCCGAATAGCCCAGCACTCCCCCACAAGGCTTCCCCCTCCCCGCAGCGAAAGGGGCAGAGGGGCGAGGGCAGAGGAGCAGCAGCAGCGGGAGGCGTCGCGGAGCGAGCGCGGCCGCAGGAACTCACCGGGGCAGCGGCGGGGTCGTCCCCGAGCAGCGGCGCGGGCTCGTCGGGCGGCGGTCGGGCCGGGAGGGTGTCGCAGCAGCTGCCGGCCGACAAGCGGAGCTGGCTCTTGCGCGAGTCGGCCGTGAGCGACACCTCGTGCGAGTAGGAGTGCAGGAAGGCGCGGACGCCGTCGATGCCCACGAAGTGCGAGGCCGGCACGCCGCGCAAGGCGGCGCTGGGCGGCGGCGGCAGCAGCTGCGAGCGGCGCCAGCGCCGCAGGCGCAGCGCCAGCAGCAGCAGCAGGAAGGCGAGGAAGAGGCAGGAGACGGCGGCCACGGCCACCACCAGCCAGCGCGTCAGGCTGCCGGCCGCCTCGCCCGGCGCCGCCGCCGCCGCCGCCGCGCTGCCCAGCTCGGCCAGCAGCTCGGCCACGCTCTCGGCCAGCACCACCGTCAGCGTGGCCGTGGCCGACAGCGCCGGCCGCCCGTGGTCCTTGACCAGCACCACCAGGCTCTGCCGCGCCGCGTCGCGGGCCAGCGGGAAGCGCGCCGTGCGCACCTCGCCGCTGTGCAGCCCCACGCGGAACAGCCCCGGCTCCGTCGCCTTGGCCAGCTCGTACGACAGCCAGGCGTTCTGCCCCGCGTCCGCGTCCACCGCCACCACCTTGGCCACCAGCGCCCCGGGCTCGGCCGAGCGCGGCGCCAGCTCCACGCCCGCCCAGCCCGCGCCCGGCGCCGCCGGCGGGTACAGCACCTGCGGCGCGTTGTCGTTCTCGTCCACGATCACCAGCCGCACCGACACGTTGCTGCTCAGCGCCGGCGCGCCGCCGTCCTCCGCCAGCACCCACAGCCCCACCTCGCGCACCTCCTCGTAGTCGAAGGAGCGCAGCGCGTACAGCGCGCCCGTCTCCGCCTGCACCGACACGTAGGACGACAGCGGCGCGCCCCGCACCCGCCCCTCCCACAGCCGGTAGCGCACGCGCGCGTTCTGCCCCCAGTCCGCGTCCCGCGCCCGCACCCTCAGCACCAGCGCGCCCGCCGCGTTGTTCTCGGCCAGGCGGGCGCTGTAGCGCGCCTCCGCGAACACCGGCGCGTTGTCGTTCACGTCCAGCACCCGCAGCGCCAGCACCGCGCCGCCCAGCAGCGCCGGCGACCCGCCGTCCGCCGCCCGCACCGTCACGTTGTACTCCGACACCTCCTCGCGGTCCAGCTCCCTCGCCGTCACCACGCGGTAGTAGCCCTCGAAGCTCTTCTCCAGACGGAACGGCAGCCGCTCCGCGAGGCTGCACCGCACCTCGCCGTTGGGCCCCGAGTCGCGGTCCTGCACGTGCAGCAGGGCCACCACCGTCCCCGCCGGCGCGTCCTCCGAGATCTCGCTCAGCGCTGACCGCACCGAAATCTCGGGCGCGTTGTCGTTGACGTCTGTCACCGTGATCGATACTTTCGCTGTATCAGAAAGTCCTCCGCCGTCCCGCGCCTGCACCTCCAGTTCGTGCAGAGCCGCTTCCTCGAAGTCCAGGGGACGCGTTAGTGTCATTGCTCCCGTCTCCGAATCCAGCTGGAAAATCTTCGATAGTGTATCCTTTGTTTTCTTCAGCGAGTATTTGACGTGCCCGTTCGCGCCCTCGTCGGCGTCGGTGGCCGTGAGGGTGACGAGGACGGAGCCCACGGGCACGTCCTCCGGCACACGCACCGTGTACTCCGCCTGGCTGAACACGGGCGCGTTGTCGTTGGCGTCCAGCACGGCCACGCGGATCCGCGCCGTGCCCGTCCGTGCCGGCTCTCCGCCGTCGCTCGCCCTCAGCACCAGCTCGTGAAACGCCGCCTGCTCCCGGTCCAGCGCCTTGGCCAGCACCAGCTCGGGACGCTGACGCCCGCCGGGGCCCGCCTGCACGGCCAGCGAGAAGTGCTCGTCGCCGCTCAGCTCGTAGCTCTGCAGCGAATTCGCTCCCACGTCCGGGTCGTGAGCCTCGTCTAGGGGAAACCGCGACCCCGGCGCCGTCGTCTCGCTCATCTTGATCTCCGTTTCTGCCTCATGGAAGCTGGGGGCGTTGTCGTTAATGTCCGTGATTTCCACCTCGATGCCGTGAACCTGCATTTCCCCCTCCACTATCACCTCACAGCGCAGCACGCATTGCTGCACACTCTCGCACAGCTGCTCTCTGTCAATCCTCTCCGCCGTCACTAAATGTCCCGTCTCATCGTGCAGAGAGAAATACTGCGTCCGACCTCCGCAGACAAAGCTAACGCCGCGTTGTCGTAGCGCGGTGATGTCGATCCCCAGGTCCTTGGCCACGTCGCCCACGAACGAGCCCTTGGGCATCTCCTCGGGAAGCGAGTAGCGCAGCTGCCCCCACGCCGCCTCCCACGCCGCCACCAGCACGCACCACAGCAGGGCTCGCTGCCGCCGGCCCCGCCGACTCACCGCCGCGCACATCGCCGCACAGCTCTGTCGCAGTCACTCCGGCAGCGCACCGCTAACGATTCGCCTCCCCCGGACGCTGCCTCCTGTCTCTCCGCCCCTCTGCAGCACGGTCTCGGACCGCGGAGACGCTCGCCGAGCGCCCGGCCGCCGAGCCGACACAAACAGCGAGCGAGCGAGCGAGCCGGGCGGCAGCGGGCGGGGCTGCCTGCAGCGCTCCGGCCTTCCTCTCGCTCCTCCTCGGTCAACAGCGGCGCCCGCAGCCTCCTCCCGGAACTGCAGGCAACGAGCGCTGCCCGCTGTAACCAACGGCTGTTTAAGGGCGACTTTGTATCTTCCTAATTGCACTGCATTCCCCCAATCTGCACGGCAGAACAGTCTGAGCCCGGAATCCCACCACCTACATCGCTTCGCCCAACCCCGACCCGCAGCACAAGGCAGCAACAGAGAATCCCCGTCCTGCTCAATGACTGCACTGCCCTCGCTACCTGCTACTTAGCGCCTGCACCTCGGGGGCTACTTGGAATCAGTCTTCAGATCTCCCTCTTGTCCATCCATCACTGTGGAATTGTGTATTACGCCCCTCCCCTAGACAGCGCCTCTGCAGCAGGCAGCGATATGTATATAGGCCCCTTCTGGGACATTGTTGCAATCGAAAATAAGTAAAACCTAAACCAAACACCACGTACCCAACACTTCACGTTAAATAAGTAGAACAGTTGCAGATACGGGGAGAGAAATAATAGGGAATGCGGGAGTTATTTCTTCTGGATATTTACATTCTACGAGTTAATCGCTGTAGAAAATAGTAAAAATAAAGGATAATTTAAAAGATAAATAAGTGCACAAGTAACTCAGAAGGTAAAGTCGAGACAGCCTCATTAGTTGTCTCATTTCTAGACGGAAAGAAACAATTTATAACTTCTCCATTCATGGAGGCTCACACATGCTTCCTCTTGGAATCCAACAGCTAAACAGCCTTACCCAATTAATTGTTCAAAACAGAGTTAAAAGACATAATTATTCATCTCATCCTTAACCTGTCATGAACCAAAACAAGACCTGGTATCGATCAAGTAGATTTTTTTTAGGAGGGACAGAAATGTGTTTGGGTTTAGTAGTCCGTGAACCACCTTGTCTGGCTAACCACTCTGCCTTTGGAGAAGAGCCGAAGGACTGATAAAGAGGAAACATCCTGCCCAAGGACTATGCAAATTGACACACATACACAACTACAAGGAGCCTGTGTGCAAAGTCGAATATGCTTGACCAATACTAGATGCGGCAATTAATAACTCATTATGGTAAATGCAGGCGGGTAATCCCTTAACAAGACCGGTACGGTTTAGCTCCTGTGTGCGCTCTGCTGGCTTTGGGGAACGAGCAGCCAGCAACCATCTCTGCGCGAATACGGTTATTTCCACATTATGTGGAAGCAGAGCTGGGCAGCCCCGACCCCGCCGCCAAGGGAAGAGCCCGCAGCCCAGCACAGAGCCCGCAGCCCAGCACCCTCGGCGGGAGGCTCGCAAAGGCCCCGAGACAAGGACCGCGCGGCTTTACAGACCTGCGGTGCGGCGGGCTCGGCGGGCGGCTCTCCCGCGCCGGCAACGCTGCTGCTGCTGCTGCCGCCTCCGCTGGGGCTCGTCTTGTGGCAGGGCTCCCCGACGAGAAGCAGCTCCTCCGCCGGCAGGCTGGGCGGCGGCGGCGGCGGCAGCCAAGCGGGCTCGGGCCCGGCGCGGCCCGGCGCCACGCACAGGTTGTAGGAGTAGGGCAAGGTGCCCTCGCAGAAGTCGGCCGGGAAGGCGGCGCCGGGCACGGAGAAGCGCTGCGCGCCCAGGCAGCGCAGGACGGCGGGCGGCCCGGCCCGGCGCAGCCGCGCCAGCACGGCCAGCGCCACGCTCAGCAGGAAGAGGGCGGAGAGGAGCGCCAGCGCCAGCACCAGGTAGAACTGCAGCTCGGCCGGCGAGTCGGCGCCCGCCGCCCGCTCGCTCAGCTCCGGCAGCGCCTCCTGCAAGCTCTCGGCCAGCACCACGTGCAGCGTGGCCGTGGCCGACAGCGCCGGCTGCCCGTGGTCCTTGACCAGGGCCAGCAGCCGCTGCTTCGCCGCGTCCCTCTCCGACACGGCCCGCGCCGTGCGCACCTCGCCGCTGTGCAGCCCCAGGCGGAAGAGCGCCGGCTCCGGCGCCTGCACCAGCTCGTACGACAGCCAGGCGTTGCGCCCCGCGTCCGCGTCCACCGCCACCACCTTGGCCACCAGGTAGCCGGCCTCGGCCGAGCGCGGCACCACCTCGAACGGCGCCGAGGACGAGCCCGAGCCCTCCGCCGCCGCCGCCGCCGCCGGCCAGAGCACCCGCGGCGCGTTGTCGTTGCGGTCCAGCACGAAGACGCGCACCGTCGCCGTCGAGCTGCGCGCCGGCGCCCCGCCGTCCTGCGCCCGCACCGCCACCGCGAACTCGCGGCACTGCTCGTAGTCGAAGGAGCGCTGCGCGTACAGCGCGCCGCTCCGCGCCTCCACCGACACGTACGGCGCCGCGCCCGCGCTGCCGCCCGCCAGCCAGTAGCTCACGCGCCCGTTGGCGCCCGCGTCCGCGTCCCGCGCGCTCACGCGCAGCACCAGCGCGCCCGCCGCGTTGTTCTCCCACACGTAGGCGCTGTAGGCGGCCTCCTCGAACACCGGCGCGTTGTCGTTCACGTCCGACACCTCCAGCACCAGCGCCGCGCGGCTCCACAGCGCCGGCACGCCCCTATCCGTCGCCGTGATGGTGATGTTGTAAGCGGAGACTGTTTCTCTGTCCAGGGCCCTGGCTATTATGAGTTTGTAGGTGTTCTCCGATGACGGTTCTAGTCTGAAAGGCAAATCGCCGTCGATGACGCAGCTCACTTCTCCGTTGTCCCCTGAGTCTCTGTCGCGGACACTGATCACAGCTACCACTGTGGACGGGACCGAGTCTTCTGGTACTGGGTTCAAGATAGGCAGGAGGGAAATTGTTGGCGCATTGTCGTTCACGTCTAGAATATCTATTTGTATTTTGACGTGCGAACTCATACCCCCCCGTCCCTGCCTTCGACACTCGCTTCGTAATATTTCCCTTCTTCATAATCTAAGGGACCTGTTACCTTCACGTCCCCTGTCCTGGAGTCCAGAGTGAAGAGCTGGCGTGCATTGTTTGTGATGTCACTGAAGGAGTAAGTAATTTCTGCATTTGTACCTTCGTCGGCGTCAGTAGCTTTCACCTGAAAAGCTAAGGAGCCTTCTGGCAGGTTTTCCAGCAGTCGAACCCTGTAGATCTCTTTGGTGAAAACTGGCGGGTTGTCGTTTGCGTCAGTGACTGTAATCTTAATCTGTGCCGTGCCAGACCGGACTGGATCCCCGCCATCCACTGCTGTCAGTATCAAATGGTGGTTTTTCTGGTTTTCTCGATCTAAGCTTTTCTCCAGGACTAATTCCGGCTTCTTTGTGCCATCAGGACCCTCCCTCACATAAAGGGAGAAGAGCGGGTTAGGGGTAATTAGGTAGTTTTGTAATGAGTTCTCCCCAATGTCGGGGTCTATGCCTGTGCTCAGGGGGAACTTGGTCCCTGGAGGAGTAGACTCGATAATTTCGATGACAATAAATTCCCTGTCAAACTGCGGCGCGTTGTCATTGATGTCCTGGATAGCAACGCTGACACGAACTATATTGAAAGGGTTTTCCATGACTGCCTCCAAACTGAGAACACAGGGAGATACGGCCCCGCAGATGCCCTCTCGGTCTATCGCCTCGTTTACCCGCAGATCTGTATTATCTTCCCCGAGAGTGAAATATTTCTTTTCGTCACCAGAGACTATCCGCAGCTTGCGTGCCGGCAGGTCGGCCGGGCTCAGCCCCAGGTCCCGCGCCAGCGGCCCCACCAGCGAGCCTCTGCCCAGCTCCTCGGGGATGGCGTAGCGGATCCGCTCCGGCGCCGCCCGGCAGCACCAGCCCAGCAGCAGAGCCAACAGCGCGATCCTCCCGGCTGCTGCGCGGCCCTGAGCCACCGGTCGGACCTTCATTCTCTGTTTTCCTGAAGCGTATTTCTGCAGGCGACGATTTAAAATTAGACTTTCCGAGCAAGCAAATCGGTACCTGAGAGAAATTAATGTATGAAATCCCTGTTGCCGGTCGGAGGACGAGCTGAATCGGGCCGCTCCTGCTCTTTCTGCTCTGCGCGGAGCGGCATTGCGCGGGCGCCGGAGCCGGGGAGGAGCCGTCGGTCGAGCCGCTTCTCCGCCTTGGTCAACAGTGACACCCTGAGTCCGTGTCTGAGAACCGCAGCATCCGAGAGGCAGAGCACAGCCCCAGGTTCCTGCTGTGCATGCCTGTAAATCGCAGTCCCACGCTGGCTGCAAAATAAGGATGTCAGTAGCAAGAACAGAAAACTTCTGTTTGTGCTGAAACGGTGCATCTAGGAATTCCCACTGTCTACATTCCTTGCACTTGCCAGTCTTCTGCAGGACAAATCCTCCACCGTTTCTCCAAGGATGTAGGGCAAGGTGTCTGCCTCTGCCCCACAGTAATCTTATCGGTCTCTTTGGTGAGGTGCTGACGTGTCCCCGCCATCTCCTCACCACCGCGAGAGAAATGGCAGGTGGGGATGAAAGCTGAAGCACTAGTCGTACTAGGGGCTTAATTTCCGATAGCAGGAATATCCTGAGCTAGCACTCAGCTTTCCCATTTTGAACCGTGATCACTGATGGACGAGCAAAGCCGGGAAATCCCCGGCACTGAGCAAACCGCAGCAGACATACGGATCCCATCTTTTTCGACATACGAAAGCCAGCATCATCGTATGAGTGCCGAACAACCCAACCCGGAATTTCTTTTGCCCATGTCTCTGATAAACCACGCCCTCATCTCCTATGCCGGCCGCATTGCATCGGGTCTCAAGGCTTAAGGATATTTTCTAGCAAATGCCGACGGCGGTTACCGAAGGAGCTAAGAGAAAACAGATAGATCCCTCACGAAAACACGTTGCATCTCACCTATGCATTAAAACCTCGTCTCTCTTATGACGATGGGAAAAAGAAACGACAAAAAGCCCAACACTGAAGGAAAGCTCTCCCACCACAGCCCCTTACAGAGAAGAGAAGGTTAGAAAACTCTTCCCGCTACCCCGTGGAGTAACTTTCGCACATACACTAACGCCGAGCCTCTGTGGACGCCAATGTGGAGATCTTCTCAGTACGGTGTCATTCTCAGTACGGTGTCCTTAGAAAACTGATTTTCCTGCTAGCTCTGTCCGTTTACACAGAGTAAGATAATTTATTTTCCTCCAGCCGCACCTATACACAACTCACGGTACCAAACTATTAACGCATCAGAAACAGAAGGTTTTAACTTGTGGTGTTTCTGAAGTCAATGATGCGAGCATGTCTATATGATGTGAAGGCAAGAATGTGAATATTTATATAGGGACGGGGTAGACCGGGCTGAAACATGATGTCAGGATCAATTCACTGCTTCCTATACGTGTGAACTGTCTATCACAACCCAGACACACACTTTCATGCATCTTCACACACCGAAGCTCCATCTAAATAGCTGTGTTCAGTGATGTCCCCTTGTTCCAGGATTTTCTCTTCCACCTAGTGCGTGAGTCTGCAGATCACAGCACAGACCCAAGAGGGACACAGCTAAGAACAAAGTTCCATCAGAGAGGGAGTAATTTTCTTCCTGCATACATATCGCATGCAATTGTGTGTCTGATGGGTGACAGCAGTGAGGTTTAACGACCGTAAGGTCAGTTCACGTGAAGGTTATGTCTCAGCTTACATTCTCACCACATACAAAAGCACCAGTACAAAGCGGTCAGGTTTCAGCTAGGAGAGAGGTAATTTTCATTCTAGCAGCCGGTGGAATACTGTATTTTGGAGTTAGGATGAGAGCAGTGCTGATAACGCACTGATGGTTTAGTTATTACCAAGCAATCAGGGACTTTTTGGTTGTTCGCATTGCCCTTCTAACGAGAAGGTGGGGAGCACCCAGGAAGCTGGGAGGGGACACAGCCGAGACAGGTAACCCACGCAGGCTAAAGAGGGTATTTCATACCAATTACGTCATGCTCAGCATAAAGGGGAGGCTGTTGGGGGGAGAAGGACACAGATCCAGGACGTGCGGTTTTGGGGACGATCCAGTTTCTGGACGGCTCTGAGCTGTGTCGTTCAGTAAGAAACTGCATTGTGTATCACCAGTTCTGTATATTTTGCTATAAAGTCCTGTTACCTCTCCCTCTCTCTGCTGTCCCAGTAAACTATCCTTATCCCAACCCGCGAGGTTTGGGATTTTTTGTATTCTTTTCCCTGTTCAGTCCACGATGAAAGATCAATAACAGAGGAAACAAGACAGCCCGCTTCCAAGATAGCCTATACCTTAGGTGTGCTTTCAGAACTAAATGGGGTGTTTGTCAGGAAAAAAAGGTTCTCAGATTATAAGGAAACCAGGGAGTAAAAGATTTTATACTCTCAGACTAACTCGCTTTCCGAAATTAGACCAACAATAAGCAGGCTGCAATGAACTCTAGTGTGCTTTAAATGATTTCCCACTTTTATGCTAATAAAAGTATTCTATTTCTATGTCTATGCTTGTACACTAATTAATTACATTTTTATTGGATCCAAAGTTTAAATAACAAAGCCCAGCAGTGGGAAAGACCTCGATGTTTTCACAACACTATTTTGAAGTAGTGTGACGTGTTCTCGAGGGCACAAGTCACGTGCAGCCCCGAGAAACACCCAGTGCTAAAAGTATCAACTCAAAGACACCGTCATCCTCCATCAGCAGAGTGACAGCTTGGCAGACACGTCCCGCTCAAATGTAACTGCAAAGGGTAGCTCGATGCTCAAGAACTGCCATTCACGGGAAACACCGTGTAGCAGCAAAGGAGGAACCTGTTCAACAGCTGCCGCCTCCCACATTTCCCACTATGGAGCTGAGGAGGAAATTCCCAGGGCTCCCGTACAGAAGGAGGGACAGTGCTTAGCTCAGACTTACCTGGAAAGATGTTAAAGCCCCAGAAAGAAGGGATCAGAACATTCTCTTATACCCCGCTGTGCTTAGAGTAGGCACACAATTCAGGTGCTTAAGCGGTACTTATGGGGTAATTAAGTGATTAGGCTGATTGGCAGGCAGCGACTTGGTTCTTCACAAAGCCTTTGTACTAAAGTACCCAATTCACCTCTTTGTTAAGCATTACCGACAGCCTGCACACACGGAGGTATGAACCCTCGGGCGCCCAGCCCAGCAGCAAAGAACACTTCTAGCCAGACCTCGCTGGGGAGAAGGAACTCGCGTTGCACGACGCGACCGCTGAACACCCAGCAGGGACAGAAGCAGAGCATCTCTGCGGACCCCTTCAGCAGCTTCTTACGCTCACCTGCCCGGAGCACCCCCCTCACATCTCCCCCCGCTCCTCGAACGGCCGCTACCACCGCCCAGACGAGGCTTCCCCCTTCTCTCAGCGAATAGGGGCAGAGGGGCGAGGGCAGACGCTGTCCTCTTCATAGCGGCGCTTAGAGTAGGCACACAATTCAGGTGCTTAAGCGGCACTTCAGGGGTAATTAAGTGATTAGGCTGATTGGCAGGTAGCGACTTTGTTCTTCCAAAGCCGCCAGTAAGGACTTTGTGCTAAGTACCCAATTCACGTTAAGCATTACCGACAGCCTGCAGACACAGCGGAAGGACTCCCCGGGGCTCTCAGCCCAGCATGAAAAACACGTCTCCCCCCACGCCCCGAACCGCCCCGCCCGCCCCTACGAAGTTTCCCCCTCCCCGCAGCGAAAGGGGCAGAGGGGCGAGGGCAGAGGAGCAGCAGCAGCGGGAGGCGTCGCGGAGCGAGCGCGGGCGGAGGAACTCACCGGGGCAGCGGCGGGGTCGTCCCCGAGCAGCGGCGCGGGCTCGTCGGGCGGCGGTCGGGCCGGGAGGGTGTCGCAGCAGCTGCCGGCCGACAAGCGGAGCTGGCTCTTGCGCGAGTCGGCCGTGAGCGACACCTCGTGCGAGTAGGAGTGCAGGAAGGCGCGGACGCCGTCGATGCCCACGAAGTGCGAGGCCGGCACGCCGCGCAAGGCGGCGCTGGGCGGCGGCGGCAGCAGCTGCGAGCGGCGCCAGCGCCGCAGGCGCAGCGCCAGCAGCAGCAGCAGGAAGGCGAGGAAGAGGCAGGAGACGGCGGCCACGGCCACCACCAGCCAGCGCGTCAGGCTGCCGGCCGCCTCGCCCGGCGCCGCCGCCGCCGCCGCCGCGCTGCCCAGCTCGGCCAGCAGCTCGGCCACGCTCTCGGCCAGCACCACCGTCAGCGTGGCCGTGGCCGACAGCGCCGGCCGCCCGTGGTCCTTGACCAGCACCACCAGGCTCTGCCGCGCCGCGTCGCGGGCCAGCGGGAAGCGCGCCGTGCGCACCTCGCCGCTGTGCAGCCCCACGCGGAACAGCCCCGGCTCCGTCGCCTTGGCCAGCTCGTACGACAGCCAGGCGTTCTGCCCCGCGTCCGCGTCCACCGCCACCACCTTGGCCACCAGCGCCCCGGGCTCGGCCGAGCGCGGCGCCAGCTCCACGCCCGCCCAGCCCGCGCCCGGCGCCGCCGGCGGGTACAGCACCTGCGGCGCGTTGTCGTTCTCGTCCACGATCACCAGCCGCACCGACACGTTGCTGCTCAGCGCCGGCGCGCCGCCGTCCTCCGCCAGCACCCACAGCCCCACCTCGCGCACCTCCTCGTAGTCGAAGGAGCGCAGCGCGTACAGCGCGCCCGTCTCCGCCTGCACCGACACGTAGGACGACAGCGGCGCGCCCCGCACCCGCCCCTCCCACAGCCGGTAGCGCACGCGCGCGTTCTGCCCCCAGTCCGCGTCCCGCGCCCGCACCCTCAGCACCAGCGCGCCCGCCGCGTTGTTCTCGGCCAGGCGGGCGCTGTAGCGCGCCTCCGCGAACACCGGCGCGTTGTCGTTCACGTCCAGCACCCGCAGCGCCAGCACCGCGCCGCCCAGCAGCGCCGGCGACCCGCCGTCCGCCGCCCGCACCGTCACGTTGTACTCCGACACCTCCTCGCGGTCCAGCTCCCTCGCCGTCACCACGCGGTAGTAGCCCTCGAAGCTCTTCTCCAGACGGAACGGCAGCCGCTCCGCGAGGCTGCACCGCACCTCGCCGTTGGGCCCCGAGTCGCGGTCCTGCACGTGCAGCAGGGCCACCACCGTCCCCGCCGCCGCGTCCTCCGAGATCTCGCTCAGCGACGACGAGACTGTCACTTCGGGCGCGTTGTCGTTGACGTCTGTCACCGTGATCGACACTTTCGCCGTGTCAAAAAGTCCGCCGCCGTCGTGTGCCTGCACCTCCAGTTGGTGCAGAGCTGCTTCCTCGAAGTCCAGGGGACGCATCAGAGTGATAGCTCCCGTGTCCGAGTCTAGCTGGAAAATCTGCGAGGCTTTTTCTTTAATTTTGTTAAATGAGTATTTGACGTGCCCGTTCGTGCCCTCGTCGGCGTCGGTGGCCGTGAGGGTGACGAGGACGGAGCCCACGGGCACGTCCTCCGGCACACGCACCGTGTACTCCGCCTGGCTGAACACGGGCGCGTTGTCGTTGGCGTCCAGCACGGCCACGCGGATCCGCGCCGTGCCCGTCCGGGCCGGCTCTCCGCCGTCGCTCGCCCTCAGCACCAGCTCGTGAAACGCCGCCTGCTCCCGGTCCAGCGCCTTGGCCAGCACCAGCTCGGGACGCTGATGCCCGCCGGGGCCCGCCTGCACGGCCAGCGAGAAGTGCTCGTCGCCGCTCAGCTCGTAGCTCTGCAGCGAATTCGCTCCCACGTCCGGGTCGTGAGCCTCGGCCAGGGGAAACCGCGACCCCGGCGCCGTCGTCTCGCTCATCCTGATCTCCGTTTCCGCCAATCGGAAGCTGGGGGCGTTGTCGTTAATGTCCGTGATTTCCACCTCGATGCCGTGAACCTGCATTTCCCCCTCCACTATCACCTCACAGCGCAGCACGCATTGCTGCACACTCTCGCACAGCTGCTCTCTGTCAATCCTCTCCGCCGTCACTAAATGTCCCGTCTCATCGTGCAGAGAGAAATACTGCGTCCTACCGTTATCCAAGATGCGGACGCCGCGTTGTCGTAGCGCGGTGAGGTCGATCCCCAGGTCCTTGGCCACGTCGCCCACGAACGAGCCCTTGGGCATCTCCTCGGGAAGCGAGTAGCGCAGCTGCCCCCACGCCGCCTCCCACGCCGCCACCAGCACGCACCACAGCAGGGCTCGCTGCCGCCGGCCCAGGTTCACTCCTCCCTCCGCCATTGCAAAGCACGTTCCCATTCTCCCCTCCGCCCACAGCAGCCGGTCTGCGTGTTACTCGTACCGCTTTCACCGGGCCAGTCTCGCTTGAGTCGGTTCGTCTCGGCTCGCTACCACCGTGCTGCTTGCTGCTCGGACCTTTTAGCCCCGCGGCTCGCTCGCTGCTCGCTATTGCTTCCGCTGTCGCCGCCCGCCGGCCCATCGTGAGCCAACAGCGACACTCGCAGCCATAGGCATAAACTGCAGCGGTTTGGCGTCGGAAAGCGCTCCCCCCTAACCCTGCCGGCTTCCCACTCCTGCTCCGCCGAATGCCCCTGCTGCAGTCGCGGATTGGCGACCATCCCTGGCGGCAGTGCTCGCAGAAGCAGGGGACCCATACGTGCATTCGAGAGAGCGGCTCTGACAAGTCCCGCTCACCGCGTTGCTTCATAGAATGATAGGTAGAACAACAGAATGGTGGAATGATACAATCGTGGATGGATAGAATCATAATATCAGCGAATCAGAATCACAGAATGGTTTGGGTTGGATGGGACCTTTGAAGTACATCTACAGATGAGCATCTTCAACGAGATGGTTGCTCCAAGCACTGTCCAACCTGAACTTGAATTTTACCAGTGTGGGGCATCCACCAGCTCTATGGACAACCTCTTCTAGTGTTTCACCACCATTGCACACACAGAGAGAAAAAAAGGGAAAAAGAAAAAGCCTTCCTTATATCTAGTCTTAATCTCTCCCCTTTCATTTTAAAACCATTACCCCTTGTCCTATTGCAACAGGCCCTACTACAACATTCACCCTCATCTTTCTTATGAGCCCCCTTTAAGCAGTACTGCAGCTGGGTGTCGTGGTTCAGCCCCAGCCAGCAGCTGACCAACACTCAGGGCTCCCTTATCCCTCCTCAGGCTGGAAAGATGGACAAAAGTCTCCCCTGGGTGGGATAAGGACGGTTTGCTGACACGGCAAGGGGAGAGGCTAACAACAGCAGGGCTCGTGGCAGAATACACAAACGGTGATAACACAAAGCTCTTTACCGACTCGACCACCCACCAGAAGCTCTATCAGCATCCAGCCCAACCCAGAGTCGCATGGCCACACCCCTTCCCGCCCAACCCCCTTTCACGGGAAGCATGATGTCAGGTGGTCTGGAGAACACCCTTTGCCAGCTCGGCTCACCTGTGCTGACTCCTTGGGGAAATTAACTCTGTCCTACCCGAAATCAGGACAGTGGGGTCTCACAAGAGTGGAGTAGAGGGGGAGAATCACTTCCCTTGACCTGCTGGCCATGCTGCTGGTGATGCAGCCCAAGAGGCAGTTGGCTTTCATTGAGTGTACATTGCCTACTCATGTCCTATTTGCCACCCACAAGTACCCTCAAGATCTCTGCAGGGCTGCTCTCATTTCCTTCATCCCTCAGCCTGTCTTGATCCTGGGGGGTGCTCCAGTGCAGGACCTTACACTTAGCCTTCCTGAAACTCATGAATTTTGTATGGCCCTACTTCTTGAGTTTATTCAGGTCCCTCCAAATAGCATCCCCTCCCTTGGGCATGTCAATTCCCTGGACACCTGCATCACTGAGATTGATGCCATCTGCAAATATGCTGAGGGTGCACTCAATCCCACTCTCCAAGTTGCTGATAAAGCTCTTAAACAGTTCTGGTCTCCATATGGACCCATGAGGGACACCCCTCATCCCTGATTCCCATCCAGACATTGAGTGTTGACCACGACTTTCTGGATGCAAACAGCCAGCCAATTGATCTTCCCAGACTGACTGGTCAGGGGTGCCCAGCACCTTAATTTCTACCCTTTTTTAAATAGGTGCAAAGTTTCTTTCCCTTTTTCCAGTCACCAGAGATTTCACCTGACTGCCATGACTTTTGAAATGTGAGCTGGCTTGACAACTACATTAGCCAATTCCCTCAGGTCTCTGAGATGCATCTCAACACAAGGACACAGACTTCTTGGAGTGAGTCCAGAATAGGGCCATGAAGATGATCAGAGGGCTGAAGCATCTCTCCTATGAAGACAGGCTGAGAGAGTTTAGGTTGTTCAGCATGGAGAAGGCTGTAGGGAGAACATATAGCAGCCTTTCAGTATCTAAAGGGAGCCTACACAAAAGCTGGCGAGGGACTTGTTACAAGGACATGGAGTAACAGGACAAGGGAAGATGGCTTTAAACAGAAAGAAGGTAGATTTAAATTAGATTTTTAAAAAATGTTCTTCACTGTGAGGGAGGTAAGACACTGGCACAGGTTACCCAGGAAGTTCTGGATGCTTCCTCCATGGAAATGCTCCAGGCCGGGTTGTGTGCCACTTTGGGCAATGTGATCTAGTAGAGGGTATCCCTGCCCATGGCACAGGGATTAGAACTTCAGGCCCTTTCCAACTCAAACCATTCTATGATGTCCTCAGGTACCAGAAACATATGTTTGCTCAGATTCCTCAGGTGGTCTTGAACCTGATCTTCCCTTGTGGCAGGAGGGACTTTGCTCCCTAGTCCCTGCCTTGAGGTTCACTTGGGCATTGTGGAAAGAGAGGTGGCCAGTGAACACAGGCAAAAAAGGTGTTGAGTACCTCAGCCTTCTCTTCATCTGTTGTTACCAATTTGCCAGGTGTGTTCATCAGGGTATGTAGCTTTTCCTTGACTTTCCTTTCCTGGCTGACATATCTGTAGAAGCCCTTCTTGTTCTTTGCATCCTTTGCCAAGTTCAGTTTATGCCTTGGCCTTCCTGACCTCATCCCTACACAACTGGGCAACAGCTCTATACAATTCCCAGGACACCTGTCCCTGCTCTCACTTCTTGTGCATTCCCTTCTCACACTTTAGTTTGAATAGCAGGTCTTTACTCACCCATGCTGGTCTCTTACCTTCCTTTTTTCATTTCTTACACATCAGGATCAAGAGATCTTAAGCTCTGTGGAAAACACCCTTAAAGATCTGAAGCTCTGTCATGCTCCCTGGTTCCTGAGGGCAGTTACCCAGGGAGTTCTACTGACTAATGCTTCAAACAGCTGGAAGCTTGCTTTTCAGGGTCTTGGATTTTACTCTTAGCCTTATCTGTATCCCTCAGGACTCTCAACTCTAAATAACCACTGTAGCTCAGGCTTCCTCCAATCTTGACATCTCCAATTAGCTCGTTTGCATAGCTGACCAATAGGTCCCACCTGATAGCACTGTGTATTACTTGGCTTAAGAAGTTCTCTTTCCTAAAGGGCACCTCTGACAAGCCCCTTAGGAAAGCTCAGCACTGTGTCCAGGTCCCCCAGTACAGGCAATAACCTCCTCATCTCAGAGGAGGAGTTATAATCAAGCATGCAGTCATGAATAGCATCAGGCACACCAACCTGTGAGCTGGAACAACCTGAGAAACAGCCATTTGACACCAGGAGTTGCTGGTTCTTTGAGGCCTCAGTAAGAGAGGCCTGGTAGCTCTCTAAGATGTCATTCACAACTCTCTGTTGTAGCTCTCATGGATGAAATTAGCATAGATAATCACAGTACCTTTAGATGCTGAGAACCCCAAGCAGATTAGATTTTCACAGGACTATCCAGGTACTGCAGAGCCCAGTCAAAGAAAAGCAGGAGTGCCTCAGTTTCATTCATTCACATAATTTTTGGGCTTTCCTACAAGGAAGCAACTCTATTCCTAATTTCTACAGTCACAGTAAAAGTAGTTTGCATGTGTATCTGTTGCTTCCTGATGGGAGCATCCTGTGGGCTCCTCAGTTGCAATGAGCTGAGTTTATCCTTCCACCAAGGGATTTGTGCAGGACAACACAGCGCAGGTCTGTGCCTGAGAGAAGGCTGTAGGGAGGTGGGTGTTGGACTCTTCCCAAGTGGTGTGGTTTAGCCAAGCACCACACAGCTCCTTGTTGCTTTCCTCCCAGCCCTGCCCCCTTCCCCCGACCCCCACCCAAGTGAGGGGAGAAACAAAAAGGGGTGGGAAAGAGTTTAAAAAAAAAAAAGGCAAACATGGTTTGGTTGGGATAAGGATAGTTTACTGGGACAGCAAAGGGAGGGAGAAATAACAGTAACAGGACTTTACAGCAAAATATACAAAACTGGTGATACACACTGCAGTTTCCCACTCAACTGCACAACTCAGGCTGTACAGCTTAGAGCCATCCCAAAGCTAGACCATCCCCAAGCTGTGTGTCCTGGAGCTGTGCACTCCTCCAACACCAGCCCCCTTTATGCTGAGCATGACATCATGGTATGGAATACCCCCTTGGGTTAATTTGGGTCACCTGCCCTGGCTGCATTCCCTTCCAGCTTCCTGGGTGCCCCCTACATGTTCTCATTAGCAGCACAGCATGAGAACCTAAAAATCCCTTGACTGCTTGGCAACAACTAAAACATCAGCGTGTTATCAACACCGCTCTCATCCTAGATGCCAAACACAGCACTGCACTGGCTGCTAGAAAGAAGATTAACTCTATGATAGCCGAACCAAACCCAGGACATTATCCACCCCTTATTCTATACCATCTATGTCATGCCCAGATCTGACAATTCCCTTAAGGGAATTCCCTTCCCATTTTCACTGTTTTTGACATATATATACATACATACACACACACATATATTATTCCCTTAGTCTATAGGTCATCTCTCCAAAACATCTCTTGAGTGCACTTAATCCATTACTTTGGGGTCCATTTTGTTGTAACAGTCTCTCAGGGCAGGAGCGATGATGTGTGCTGTTAAATTGTTGGCCTGCTGCATCTGGGAGTTGCAGCTGGTGTATCTGGTGTGATCCATGCCTCTGGTCTGTAAGTTGAAGGTGTTGATATTCAAAGACGTTGCTCAGTGTTGGTTGTTGAGGCCAGTTCTAGTTCCATCATCACTGCACTCATCTTTAATTTGTGTGATTCTTACTGTAATACTGTTCATACAACATATAGCAATGATAATATACAATAAAGGGTTATTTAGAAATTAACATAATACAATTAGTAATTTATTTGCTATACTGGCTATTCTCACCCAAAATCAGATCCTCTTGGAGCACACATCAGACTACCCCATCCTTCTGTATCACTCACCGAGTGCACCCAGGTTCTCAAGCAAAAACAATCCCACAAATGGGTTTTATCTTTGCCTGAAGCAGGGCTAATGCAGACTATCTTCCCCAACATATTCTTCATACTCATTATGGAGACTCTGTCTCCTTCTACAGTACATGGAAGTTTTGACTGGGCGGGACCATTTGGACTGGTAGACCCCCCCTGAAGCTAAGTAACCAGGTGGCCTTTCCTAAATGTGTATCCCAATGTTTAAAGGTCCCACCACCCCTGCACTCAATGTAGTCTTTAACAGCCCATATTACCACCTGATTTTCCCAGAGGCTGGTGCAGAATAAAGAATCTGATACCTCCATTCATTGTCATGCTTTTCAAACTGTGTGTCCATGAGGGTGCTTGGAGAATGAGTCCTGTTGTGTAGTGGTTTGGCCCTGGCTGGAGGCCAGGTGTTCACCAAAGTCGCTCTATCACTTCCCTTTTCAGCTGGACAGGGAAGAAAATAGATATTGAGAGGCTCAGGAGTAGAGATAAGGACAGGGAGAGATCATTCCTCAATCAGCATCATGGGCAGAACAGACTCAGCACAGAATAAAGGAAAGAAAACTCTAATTTATTACACTACACTGCACCCCCAGTGACACCAGAGTCTGATAATGAGAAGTGTGACCAGATCCTAAAGCACCTCCCCCACCCCTCCCTTCTCAGCAGACTGCACTTTAGTCAGGATTTTGCTCCCTTCTCCCCCTCCTACTGTGTCACGGGGAGGGGCAGGGACTGGGGGAATGGGGGTTTCAGTCAGTTCCTCACAAGTTGGTTTCCTTCTTGGTCAGGGGGAGGAGCGGGTGCATTCCTCACCCCCTTCCCCTGCTGCACCCTGGGGTCCCACCCACGGCAGACAGTCCTCCAGCTTCTCCAACCTGAGTCCTTTCCCCCAGGGCTTCAGCTCTTCCCCAGCTGCCCCAGCCTGGGTCACTGCTCTGGGGGCAGTCACAGATCACAGAATGTCTCTCAGGCCCTCAGGCCCAGACTGCTCCAGCCTGGTCTCCCATGGAGTCACAAGCCCTCCCCCCACCCTGCCCCCAGCAAGGCTGCTTGGGCATAGATCTCAGTCTCTCATCTCTGTGTCTCTGTCTCTCTCCACAGGCTGCAAGTGCTGGCAGAGGCTTGCTCCAACGTGGGTCACAGCATCTTCTATATGTCTCCACCTGCTCCAGTGTGGGGCCTCTCCACAGGCTGCAGGTGGGGTCTCAGCCTTTTCTGTGGGCTGTGGGGGGACACCCACTCCATGGGCTGCAAGGGAATCTTTCTCTCTGGCACCTGGGGTGCCTCCTCCCCCTGCCTTCACTGGCCTTGGTGTCTGTACAGTTTCTTACATCTTCTTACTCCCATCTCTAGTGGAAAAACTGTCTGCTTGCAGGTTTTTTCTCCTCACTGTGACTGCCAGAGGTGCTGGGACCATCGCTGATGGGCTTGGCCTTGGTCAGCAACAACTCTGGCCTTGAGCCGGCTGGTGCTTGCTCTGTGGGGCCTACAGAAAGCTTACAGCTGCTTCTTGCAGAAGCCACCTCTGCAGCCCCCTTCTCCACCAGAACCCAGTCATGCAAAACCGTCTGACTCTTTTCTTTCTGGGGTGCTATGAAACCACAGGACTTGCTTTTCAAGGCCCAGGATTGCAGCCCGGGCAGTGGCATGGCATATGGGATATGTTTCCAGCCATCTGGTGGTTGCTTCCACCATTGTAAGCACATAGTACTTGCCCTGACAAATTTATGGCAGTGTTATGTAATCTGCCACCCCACCCCACCCCACCCCCCATATTTATATTTCAGCCATCATCCTCCATACCAACAAAGCTTTAACTGCTTGGCTTGCTTGATTGCAGCATGTCTCAGACTCACAGTGACCTGTGAGACAGTGTTTGTGGTCAAAGTTCACATCATGAGCCCATCTATATGTTGCATCTCTTCCTTGATGGCCTGAGGTGTCATGAGCCCATTGATCCCTTCACACTTACGTTGCCAATCCAGATCTACTTGAGCCACTTCAATCCTAGCAGCCTGATCCACCTGCTGGTTCTTCTGATCTTCCTCCATGGCCTAACTCTGGGTTATATGGGCATCTACATGATGTACTTTCACAACCAGCAACTCCAGCTGAGCAGCAATATCTTGCCACAATTCAGCAGCCCAGATGAGTTTCTGTTGCTGTTTCCATTGCTGTAACCACCCCACAGGGCATCTGCTACCCATGAGTCAGTATAGAGGTAGAGCATTGGTCACTTTTTTCTTTCAGCAGTGTCCAGATCCAACTGGATGGCTTTCACCTCTGCAAACTGGATCAATTTACCTTGTGCCTCAGTGGCTTCTGTGATTCATCGTTCATGTAGGACTCCATACAGCAGCCTTCCATCTCCAATGCTCCAGGACTCATCCACAATGCAACAGGACTCATCACTGAAGAGAGCGTCTTGCTTCTCATTCTCCAGTAGTTTGTTGTATGGTGGGGCTTCTTCAGCACATACTACCTCCTACTCTAGTGACATTCTGAAATCTTTGCCTTCTGGCCAGTCCATGGTCAATTCCAGAATTCCTGTGCAATTGGAGTTTCCTATTTAAGCCCACTGTGTGATCAGTGAGACACACCACGTGGAATCAGTTGCATGGTGTGTAGAAGGGACCCTCCCTTTGAGCACTCATCCCAACACCATCAGTCAAGGTGCCAGGAGGAGATGTCTTTCTCTACCAATCACTTCTGAGGCAGATCAAACCCCTTCATACACTGCCAATACCTCCTTTTCTGTTGGACTGTGACAGGCCTCAGACCCACCTGCAAAAACCCAGGGTCAACTTCAAGTTTCCCTTGGTGCTTTCTGCCAGACACTCCAGGTAGGGCCATTCCCCCTGGCTGTGGTGTTGTGCACATTTTTAACATCTCTTTCTGTCCAGACTGTATGGACTATTTCCTGTTTGATTTCTTCAGAGGCTTGTTGCTGCTCAGGGCCCCACTGGAAAATGTTCTTCTGCCAGGTTACATGGTAGAAAGACCTCACAATGAGACTGTATTTTGTGTTATGCATTCACCAGGAGCCCACAATCCCTCAGAAGGCTGGTGTATCATTTTTGTTGGTCAGTGGAGACATAGCTGCTATTTTATTGATAATATCCACCTGGATCTGATGACAATGTCCATCTTGCCATTTTATTCCTAAAAACTGGATCTCCTGTGCAGGTCCCTTGACCTTATTTCATTTTATAGCAAAACCAGTTTTCAAGAGGACTTGGACTATCTTCTTCCCTTTCTCAAAAACTTCCTCTGCTGTGTTGCCTTACACAATGATTCATCAGTGTATTGTGGGTTCTCTGGGGCTTCACCCTGTTCTAATGCAGACTGGATCAGTCCATGGCAGATGGTGGGGCTGTGTTTCCACCCCTGGGGCAGTCAATTACAGGTGTGTTGAATGCCCCTTCAAGTGAAAGCAAACTGTGGCCTGCACTCTGCTGCCAAAGGGATCAAGAAAAACACATTAGTGATATCAATTGTGGCGTACCACTTGGCTGCCTTTGACTCTAGTTCATACTGAAGTTCCAAAAAGTCTGGCACAGCAGCACTCATAGGCAGCGTGACTTCATTCAGGCCACAACAGTCTACTGTCAGTCTCCTCTCTCCATATGGGGTTGTTAAAGGGTGAACGAGTTCTGTTGATCACTCCCTGACTCTCCAGTTTCTGAATTAGCATCTGAATGGGAATCAGGGAAACTCAGTTGGTGTGGTATTGTCATCTATGTGCCATGAATGACGCGTCTGGGCTCCATCAGCAGAGGGGTGGCAGCAGGGACAGGGAGGGGATTGTCCCTCTCTGCTCTGCCCTGGGGAGGCCCCAGCTGCAGTCCTGTGTCCAGAGCTGGGGCCCCAGGACAAGGAAGATGTGGGGCTGTTGGAGAGGGGTCAGAGGAGCCACGGAGATGCTCAGAGGGCTGGAGCAGCTCCCTTCTGGAGAGAGGCTGAGGGAGCTGGGCTGGGTCAGCCTGGAGAAGAGAAGGCTGTGGGGGGACCTCATTGCAGCCTGCCAGTCCCTGAAGGGAGCAGAGGAACAGGAGGGGAATCAGCTTGTTCAAGGGCAGAGCCTGGCAGGACAAGGGGCTGGAGTGAAGCTGGAGGAGGGAAGGGGGAGAGGAGAGATTGGGGGGAAGTTCTTTGCAGAGAGTGGGGAGGGGCTGGCAGGGGCTGCCCAGAGAGGGGGTGGGTGCCCCATCCCTGGGGGTGTCCAAGGCCAGGTTGGCTGGGGCCCTGGGCAACCTTGTGTAGCTCCAGGCCTGGAGGTTGGTGTCCCTGCCTGTGTCAGGGGGTTGGAGCTCTGTGATCCTTGGGGTCCCTCCCAACCCAGCCCAGGCTGGGATTCTATGATTTTTCCTTTCAATTTTATGTCACTTTATCAGGGTCCTGTAACTGTTCAGGAGTGAAATTCCAAAGCACTGGGGGTGAGATGTTCTCTAGATACCTGTGTGTACTCTCCCAGAAGCCATGCCACCCATTACTATTCCAGCCTTGGGGAAAATCTCCTAGTGATATGCTTAAGCAGTTTTTAAATTTTAAACAGAATGTGGAACACATTCAGAAGACCTAGCAATAGCAACATGCTGGCCTGAACATCTCAATGGTATTAAAAATCATTGAAAGCTGTTACATAAGCTGCTGCTTTTAGCCCAAAAGAGAAGAAGGTGCAGGTACTCCCTTTTATGCCCCCCTAGATTAGGTGCCATTATCAATACCTACCTGTCTGAGGAATGGACATCGCAGCAAAACCTCATACACATACCAGATTAAGCTCATGATCATTGATGTTGCCATATCATAGGCTCATATCACACAATATGGAAAAATTAAGGGACTGGAACCCACTCCCAGAGGTGGTAAACATCACTGCAAAGAGTACATACAGCAAGTATGGGTTTAAATACCACAGCCATATGATCAAACACAACATTGTGACCCACAGCTCTTACAATGATATGATGACTTTTTATCACAATTTTATTTTTAATACATCTGGGCAGATCTACCATTATCCCAACCCTTTGTGCCCCATGTTGGGCACCAGAAAAGACTGTCATGGTTTAGCCTCAGCTCGTAGCTGAACACCATGCAGCCACTCACCCATTCCCCCCACCCGCCCTGCCCAGTGAGGGGAGATAAAGAAATGGGGGGCAAGAGGAAAAAAAAAGATGAAAACAAAAGGAAATCTGGTGGGTTGGGATAAGGACAGTTTACTGGGACAGAAAAGGGAGGGAGAAATAACAATAACATGATTTTATAGCAAAATATACAAGGCTGGTGATGCACAATGCAGTTTCTCACTGAGCTGCACAACTCGGGCTGTACAGCCATCCCAAGGGTGGACTGCCCCACACTCTGTGTCCTGGAGATGTGTGATCCTCCCCCACAGGACCCCCTTTATGCTGAACATGATGTCATCTGTATGGAATACCCCCCTGGGTTTGTTTGGGTCACCTGTCCTGGCTGTGTGCCCTCCCAGCTTTCTGAGTGCCCCTCACATTTGTGCTAGCAGGGCAGCATGAGAAACTGAAAAGTTCTTGACTCCTTGGCAACAACTAAAACATCAGTGTGCTATCAGTACTGCTCTCATCCTAAAACTCAAAAACAGCACAACATGAGGTGCTGGAAAAAAGATTAGATCTATCCTAGTAAAATGCAGGACAAAGTGACAGGGTGAGAGCTCAAGTGGTTTTAGCTGGGAAAGCAGTTTACATGGAATATTAGGAAATTTTTATTTGCCCAGCAGATTGTCTAGCTGCCCATGGAGGTGGTTGAGACATGTTCCCTGGATGTGGCCCTAAGGGACATGGCTTAGTGGTAGACATGATGAGGGTAGCGGACTTGATGTTCCCATGGATCTTTCCAAATCAAATGATTCTATGATTCTATTCCACTAAGTGGATCATAGATCATTTTCTTCTTGAGGTACAATGGTTTACTGGAGAGCATCATTACACCAGCCTTTGCTCAGTACTTACCTTTTCATCAGGGCCATTCTGGAAGGGATGGCTGTAGTCCTCCGTGTTACCTGAAATCAAAGCCTCTTCCATTTTTTGTCCCCAAATTTCCATCTTCTGGTGCTCCCCCAAGTACTTGGCAAGGGAATGTTCACGCTGTCTCTGTGCCTTCCACCTTTGGCACTGCTAAACATTTAGTATCACAAACACTTGGTGCTAAAATGCTCACAGTTACTATCTGCAGCTAGAGGTCTCATAACAGCAGGAAAGGTCGTACCCTACTAAACTGCTTTGATGAGGCTTTGCCCACCCAGACACCTGTGACTACAGGGAATAGTACATTCTGACTTGGATCTAACGGCGACCAGTCACCCACCTGTAACTGTGCTCAGAAGAGCTGTACAGCCCTAACCCAATTCTGTGCTCCCCACCGTGTTCCTAATTTATCTATCAGTGCAAATCAAGTGCCTGTTCAACCTCACCTCAGAAAAGAGACAACAATCTCCAAGATGTTTGAAAATAATCATGTCAGGTTTTCCAGAAAAAAAGCACCTCTCAA